>OX637533.1:30110560-30498060 GCA_951800035.1 Linnaemya tessellans | reverse complement strand
CACACCCAGATATTTCAGAAATGCCTTTGATTCTATGGAACAGGTGCCAACATTGAGGGTAATAGTTTCCCTAGCCTTACGACTACTAATCAAAACCGCTTCGGTTTTATGATCAGCTAGAGTCAATCCCATTGCAGTGATCCAGGACTTTACTAATTGTACGCTGGCATTTGCAATGGTTTCTGCCTCCAACAATTCCTTAGCTTCACACACCAGCGCTATATCGTCTGCGAATCCCACAATCTGCACTCTCTCAGGTAACCTCAACCTTAGTACTCCATCGTACATTACGTTCCACAACAATGGTCCAAGTATCGATCCTTGGGGAACACCACCACTAATCCTACGTTTCCTTATACCCGCATCTGTACTATAGATCAATTCCCTATACCGGAAATAATCCTGCACTATCCCTATCAGATATTCTGGGATGTCCAATCGAGTTAGAGCATCAACAATATGCACCCAGCTCGCTGTGTTGAACGCGTTCTTCACATCCAGCGTCACAACTACACAGTACTCCTTTGTGCCATTCCTCCAACTCCTGCCATAGATAGTCCGTGCAGCAGTTTCTACTACCACGTTTATAGCATCCACTGTTGACCTCGCCCTCCTGAAGCCAAATTGGTTGTCTGATAGACCATTTCTGTCATCAACGCAATTCCCAAGTCTTCGGCAGATCACACCCTCTAGCAACTTCCCACATGTATCTATCATACACAGTGGCCGATAAGATGAGGGATCATCTAGGGGTTTATTGGCTTTTGGTATTAATACCAACTTCTGCCTCTTCCATCTTGTTGGAAAAATTCCCCTACCTAAGCATGTATTCACCATTCTTAAGAACTGCTCGGGACAAAGCCTGACGGCCTCCTTTAATACTATATTTGGAATGCAGTCGAGTCCAGGTGCCTTCTTGTCTCTAAACCTAGAGACAACGTCCTCAATCTCAGCTATTGTAACCGGGGGAAAATTTAATGTCCCAATTGGAGGGTTGTGCTCCCAAGGTGGTGCGTCCTGCTGGGGAAAGAGATGGTCTACAATTTCCTCCAGGATTGGCCCCTCACTCGGTTGCAACGGGGTCAGGCATTTAAGTTTTTTGGTGACCAGCTTATATGCGAGACCCCAAGGATTATCATCCACCTCATCACAGATATTAACAAAACACTGCCGCTTGCTCCTACGAATTGCATCCTTTAGGGCCTTCCTCCTATTCCTGTAATTCTCCTGGTATACGCTATTCTCTAACCTACCTCGAGTTCTTGTATACTGCCTTCTGGCACGTATACACTCCGCCCTCAAGCCGGCAATATCATCATTCCACCAATAAACCGGTGACCCCTTTACGGATCCTTTCCGCCTCACCATAGATGCATCGCACGACCGCGTGATATGGTTTACCAATTGTTCTGCCATATCCTCAGCTGAACCATTTAATTCCATACCTTCCATACAGATGGCAAAAATATCCTTATCAAAGGTATTCACTTTCCATCCCGACAAACCTTGTGCACGGGGAGTCACATGCCGTATATCATCCTGTATATCCATAATTATGGCACTGTGATCGCTGTGAGTATAAACATCAGATACTCTCCAGTTTACACGGTTTATAATGGTATCGCTGGCAAACGTAATATCAATAATTGAACCACCATTTCCTCCTCTAAATGTTTCCTCATCTCCAGAATTCAAGAGCACAACATTTAGCGCAGAAAGGGCCTCTAATAGCATCCTTCCCCTTGCATTTGTCAAGGGGCAGCCCCATTCAACAGCCCACGCGTTGAAATCCCCTGCTATTATAACAGGACTCCTGGCTGCAGCGTCCATCACTATGTTGTCTATAATAACACGAAAGTCATCAATAGAATACCTAGGAGGAACATAACAGCTGTACAAACATATGCCGGAAACAGTGGCCCGCGTGTACCCACATTGCGGTGATAACCTCTCCCTCAATATCAAAGAACCGGTAGTCCATATAGCTGCTGTATCTGTATCATCAGTAACCCAATTTGCAGATACAATCTTCTTATATGGCTCGCTGAGTACAGCAACGTCTACCTTTAAGTCTCGTACGGTTTGCCTAAGCAACTCCTGTGCTGCTTGGCAATGATTGAGATTTAGCTGTAATATGCGCATCCTGATTTTTAAGTAGTGTTTAACCTCTAAGCTTTTGTAGCGCCCTCTTGTAGTACGGGCAAACTACGCATCCGGTGACATGGTCACCATTAGTACTTCCACCCTTTCTACAGAGCATGCACGAAGGTCTGTTGGAACATGTTGCAATCTTGTGGCCAGCTTCTCCACAACGCAAGCAATTTCCGGATAGATCCTGGCCGCTACAATTCGTCGCCCTATGTCCAAAATCGAGACAGTTGTAGCACCTCTTCGGTGCTATCTTTTCCCGTATTCGACACACGACCCAGCCGATGCGTATCTTGGACATCTCTAGAAGGCGTCTAGCTAGAGGAGCACTCAGGCCAATCGTGGCAGTTTGTGTTCCCCCATACGCTCTCCTCAGTGATTTAATTGCAGTCAACTGCAGTACCTTAAAATCGTTGGATTTACTAACTATGGCGTCATAGATGTCCTCCTTGGAAGTCACCTCATCTATGTCCCTAATTTCAATCCTAACCTCTTGGGATAGTGCCCGTACTTCGGCAGTCCCACCCAGTACCGCTTCCACCTCCGACCTGAACACACCTATATTCTGGTGAGCGGGTTTAGTGAGCTCCAGTAGCAGCTCACCCTTCCCAGTCTTCCGAATGCCCTTCACATTCTCCCCCAGATTACTAAGTTTAGGGTCCTTCTTCACTTGCTTGAGAATCTCAGCATAGGAAGCGTTCCCACATGTTTTAATAACTAGGGCATCCGAACGTGACCCCTGCTTACTCCTAATCCTATTTCTATTCGCTTCCCTGGGACGGACCTTTATCCACCCAGGTTCCTTAGTGCCTGGGTTCGGCAAAGCAGCACCATTCGCTGCCGCCGATCCCACACAGCTACCTTCACTACTCCTGATTGCATCTACTGCATCCTTCCTCTTCTTCTTAGCCCTATTCCCCTTTGGCCCAAGAGTACTTTCATCTCTCCTACGCTTCGGGGTCGCACCTGCAGGGACAGGGGGAGATGGTCTTACCATAACCCCTGTCTGCGTCTGCTTATTGCAGGGCACCTTAAGCTGACCAGTTCCACTGCTCAGCTCATCTGCCACCTGCATATACAATGCCTGTATTTCTCGAGACATCGATACTATATCCTTGTGGACATTCGATCTTGTCTTGAGAAAGTCTAATAGCTTTGCTATCCTCTCTCCTAGTTTTTCAACCTTGCCTTTCGGTTCCTGACCACCGTCTGTGGTGCCAAAACCTACCCTATGCGGCGTGTTCACCGCCGTAGGGGGCGATCTCGCGATCACCGGCCTCTTCAGGAATGGATTCTCAATTTCGCCATTTCCAGAGCCTTCCGCTTTCGCTTCTAAATTATTTTTATTGATCTTCATTCAATTGGGTCCAAACTCGCAGCCGCTGTCTCCGTTCGTTGTGCAGTCACGTTTAGATCCCATGGGTGTCTTTGCAAGCAGTGAGGTCCATGCGAGGGTTGACGAAGAGACCTTATGGATCAATCCGCCAGAGCCAGATCCGTGCTAACCGGGAATCAACATCCGGACCTACACCACCAACTTAATGATGACGAACTTCAAACGTACTTTGAGACTTGCCAAGTTTTAATAGGACGGAGGCAGTTGTGGCATTAGCCTGAGAGCCATTTCTGTACAAATTCACTCATACATACTTAAGTCCCAGAATACCACATCTACCAGCCCAGGGTTCTACCATTATACCATATATATATATATATATATATATATATATATATAATATATATATATTTATATATATATATATATATATATATATATATATATATATATAAATATATATACATATATATATATATATATATATATATATATATATACATATATTAATATATGTATATATATATATATATATATATATATATATATATATATATATATATATATACATATATATATATATATATATATACATATATATATATATATATATATATATATATATATATATAGATATTTATGTATATAAAGATATATATATATATATATATATATATATATATATATATAGATATTTATGTATATAAAGATATATATATATATATATATATATATATATATATAAATATATATGCATATATATATGTATATATATATATATATATATATATATATATATAAATATATATACATATATATATATATATATATATATATATATATACATATATATTTACATATATATATATATATATATATATATATATATATAATATGTATATATATTTATATATATATATATATATATATATATAAATATATATACATATATATATATATATATATATATATATATATATATATATATATATATATATGTATATATATATATATATATATATATATATATATATACATATATATGTATATATATATATATATATATATATATATATATAATAAAACCAATGCGAATTCTTACAAGGTGAACCCATTTATGCAACTTTGTGTAAAATTTATTGAACTGTCAAATAAAATGCTTTGGAAAAAACCATGGGCGCACACAAAAACGGTTCAATTTGACAGTCCAATAATTTTGCCTTGGTAATAGCTGATCACCAATTTCTGAACTAAGGCCACCTGGTATGAATTCGTCTTGAATAAAACCATTCTCATGTACTTGTATTCTTCAAAACATGGTTTCATCGCACCAGTCAAAGTATATCTATATCAAGTAGTCGCAAGAGTACAACAACATAAAATTACAAAAACCACCGTACATTTTGTTCATAATTATTTCCAAAAACTTAAATACTTTTGGAATAGAACTTTGTTAAAACAATTACTTTTTGTTTCTTTTCTTAAACAATACAGTTTTCCACAACAATTCTTATATGCTACTTTTGTTGAATTAATAATGTTTTTCACAATTTTACAAAATTATGTTTTCAACGGAATAAACAAATATGGCTCGCTACAAAAGTAAACAAATTTTGACATACATTCAGGTAAAAACTAAAAGAAATTTTAGTCAGCTGGGCTCTTGCATATACTTGATATAGATATACTTTGGCACCAGTTTTATTTGTAAAAAATTTCTATACATAAATATTGGTTCTGTAGACATGCCACAATACCATATTCAATTACATACGTATTTATATATGTCTGGCAGCATATTAAGAAACTGTGGTATCATTACAATTATGACGGAAATTATCAAAACCCAAGGCAGCGTAATCAGATAATCCAGGTGTAATAACAATAAAATGTATTTGCCATACAACTGCAATTATTGCAAATAAATCATGCTAATGCTTGCCTAGAGGTCCAGAAGATTTAATTCAACAAATAGGTACATATATTTCCGAAAGCTCCAAAGGATGTTCCAAATTAGGAGAATTCCAAGAGCTCCTCAATATTGAAAAAAGAACAATATTAAGAACTTCAATGACCAGATGGTTATCACATCAAAAGTGTGTAGAAAGAATTTTAGAAAACTGGAGTGTGCTTATAGAGTAAGTATGCGGTAATTCAAGATAAATTAAAATCCGCCGACTTAATTTTTTAAGCTTGGCCAATATTATATAAAAAATCTGTGATGGCAGTGAGTGTGAGGAACTTTTAAAAAAGTTTCCAAAGCCTTTTGCTTTCAAAAATCTGACTGCTTGCACTTTTATATAACTGCTCTTCTTTTAAATCCCGAAGTTGCTTTAGGTTCAACGAATAAGAACTTTTTTCAATTTAAAATATTGTGTCAAAAGTACTAAATTGATATCAGCCTTCTAACAGAAGAGTGGCTTACTATGGAATATAATTTTTCGGACCTTGAGAAACAGAGAAACTTTACATAAGCTTGATATGGGGAAATTTTGGTCTACCATATGCAAATCTAGAAACTTTAATGATTTAATATTTCCAAATTTTTCAAAACTTGTCAAATTTTTACTCGCTTTACCACATGCTAATGTTGATGCTGAAATAATATTTTCAATAGTTAGTGATATAAGGACGACAAAATGAAATAAGTTATGTCACGATATTTTAAAGTCTATATGTATAATAAGACCTCATTTACAATCGAATGCATTGCATTGTATAAGCTTTAAATGCATAGCTAGTCATTGTGAATATATGTACTCTAAAAACCTGTATAATTAGGTTATAATTTTTCTTATATTAATTTTTGTTATACTTTTGTTACTTTTTATGTACCCGCTGAAATAAATGTACAATTTACAAAAAATTTTAATGGCTTTTATTAAATATAAATTTGCTTGCATTACCTTTTAGGCTGTAGGGAATATTGTAGTGAAAAAATTTTTGCTCGTAGGGAAAAAAAGGAAATTTTTTTTAGTACCGTTGGGATTTTCCAATATTTTATCTGGCATCACTGCTTAAATCTGCTTAGCTTCGTCCCAAGGCGAATTCAGTAGTGAATTCGCCTTGCTTGGTCCATTCAATTCATATAATTACTCAACGATTCATTTATCAAACAACTTTACATAAACAAGAGTGTTCCGTGCAACTGCATAGCTGTGAATATGTGGTCTCCTAGTCTGATTATTTTTGTGGTTCCTGATAAGGCAACAAAATTGGTGTATAACGCTCATTGTGCTAAAAATTGTTTGCCGCTAGTAAACGATTTCTGCTTAATTGGAACTGTACAGAAAGGAATACTTTATTCAAATACATCCGTTCGTACATGCATACGTAAGTATCTATATATCCTTTAAGTGTTTGTATTTTAAATATTCATGCCTAGAAATTTCATTTGTGTATAACAGGAACTCCGGCAGAGTATACTCTAAGTCTTAGCAGTATTCCACATAATTTGGTTCTCAGTGAAACAATTTAAAAATTATTTGAATGAAGTGGCGTTTTTCAAAACAAAATGTCCATGCAGCTATGGAATAAGTCATGATCCATGGCGTATCATGTTGCTAGCCGCTAAAAAGTCCGTACTGCTATAGAATATGAGCGAGCATTCGTATGAGTAAGCGAGCTGCCCTGAATAATGCAAACTATCGTTTAGCAGTCTTCAACATACATTGCTTCTCATTGCCGCAAGTTAATTATTATTTTAATGAAATGCTGATGTCTTACCTGAAGCTGGTTTGAATATATTACAATAACAACGTGCCATTTGGAAGTTGATAATCTTTTAGAGATTTCTTTCGTCGACTCTAATCGATAAACACGAAACTTTGTTTTGCCATATTAAGTAATCCATCAGCGGGTTACAATTGTGGAATAGTCGCGAAATCAGAAATGGTGAGTAGTGATACTATAATAATATACATACTTTCTTGTTACCAAAAGCGGAAAGACCCTACATTAATACCATTTAGGTTTTCTTTGCATATTACCGTCTATAAGCCTTATAAGAAAATTTACGACACTAAGATATCGTTTCGTACCACAATGTTTTGTATGCCATAAAAATAAGAAATTCTTAAATTTCGTTCGATTAGGAACTTCATAGCTTATAAAATGGATTTGTCATCAACTTTAAGTTTGTTTTTTTGAAATGCACTAGTTAGCACTTATTCTCACATGAATTGTTATTAAGGAAAACAGCTCTACCTTGTTGTGGCTTTTGCATCTACTTCAAATTTTATTTTGGTACCATGTCAAGAGTAGCCTATGCATTTGTACAAGAAGTTAGAATGAAAATCTGACACAATAAAAAGTGCGATATTGGAAACAATTTATTCATTCCGAAATCATACTTTTTAAGTCAATACACTATTGTAATGAGCTATGCATAAATAACAGGAAACGTAAATCACAAAAACTGACAAAATGTACCAAAATTTTACATCTTACAAATTTTGCGACTCTATAACTTTCAGTATTGTTTTCTAATTAACTTAACAGTTTAACCCATTTTGGAAAGCGTTGCCGATGTTCATAATTTAACCTAGCTAAAGTGTTTTGAAGTTGTGTAATATCGTAATTAATTGTGGGGTTTTTCAATTTTGGAATTATTTGTAGTTCTGCATTACAATTATTTGGTAGGGCCTTTTTGAGTTTAAGAAATAAATACAACATGTGGGTACTTCTACACATTTATAATCTTATTTATTAATTTTGCAGATGTTGGGTGGCCGTAGTATACATATTATAACAATATGATTTCCATCTTTTTATAACATTTAAGTACATGCTGGTACTTTTAACTGGAATGATCTTAAATTTTAAGGAATTTAATCAAACTCTCCTGCTGTAAAAATAAGTCATAATTCAGCATTTGATTCACCAATGACTATAAGAATTATCTTCAACAGTTAAAATCAAAGTTTTAGTTCTGCTGCTAATAAACAACATTCTTCCAGTTACATCGTGACAGTTTTCAATAGCAGCACTATTAATAAATGTCTTTTTAACAGCCGGTAACAACAGAAGCTCCGTCACTTATTTTGAGCTAGAAATTTCGGTAGTTGTCATGATAAATTAATGCATCTGGCCCACATATTCGCTTATGCAAAAGAAGTTAAAGAATAATCAATATATAGACTATAAACAAATTTCGCAACAATCAAAAAAATTAATATAAAAAGAGTAATTCAAAAATAAAAAATTAAGAAAAAATACATAAAAACAAAATTAAAAAAAAAAAATTAGTTAAACAAAAAATTAAAAAAAATTTAAAAAAATTAATGAAAGTTAAAAAATAAAAGAATTTAAAATTAAAGAAAAATATAAAATAAAAAAGATTTAAAAAAAAAATTACAAAATAAAAAAAAAAGAGAAAAGGACAAATAATAAAAAAATCATCTATAGCACAATAATTTAGCCGCAAGAAAATATTAAAGAAACATTCAACAACTAGAACCCAGGGCCTTTTATTGTTGTTTGTCAACCAGCAGCGGTTTGCAATACAACGTGGACGTGTAATTTTCCTTATGCGCTTTTGCTTGTGAACAATCAAAGTTGTTATTTAATAGCTGGTGTTTGTATTATAAAACAAACAACATTCGATTTATTTCTATATATAAATGCGATTAGCAGTTAGCGGTGGGCTACAACTCATGTGGCCATCATTACGTACCGAAGTTTTTATGCGCTACTACCCGGAAATTATACCGTGTTTGTATATAGCTACGTGGTCGTATAATATCATGATCAAAACCATATATTATATGGTGTATTTATAGTAGCCGAAGATGGTACGTGTAGATGTGAACGTAGTGTTGACCAATTGGAATAATCATGTTACGAGATAAATAAATGTTACATATGTATATGGAGTTAAGAAGTAAATTGAATGTACAAATTACTCCAAAGCAGTAATAATAATATATAGCTTTAATAAGATCACATACACGTTCAACGTCGCAAACTCATATGAAAACATGGTGCGGTCATGATGCAGGAAGGGAAACATCTAGATCTCATACGTCGCCTCCATCTCAAAGCAAAAAAAACTCCAAATACTACTCTAGATCACTTCCAAGTTCACCGGCATTCACAAATCTTAAGTTCAAACAAACACACACACAAAGACAAATCAGCTACCTAGGCAAATATCAGGACAAATGTCCACATCATTTAAACACCAATGAACATCATCGGCAGTACGTCACTCCAAGTAAAGCGTACCGGATAAGCAACAATCCTATAGATTTAAATGTGTCATGTCAGTAGTTATAAATGCAACATTGAAAATTGCAATTTCGATTCTCTTGGACATTTACTCAACTTGAACAGAACAGACGTTTAGTTTAAATTTTCAATAATGGTCAGTAAAAAGTTTCATTTTTAATTTTGCATAATAATTACATAAACAATTTTTTCTTTCAGAAATTACATATAAAACATTATTCAATAATGCATCTTACAAATTTCCTAGAGAAACTTTCATATATTTCATCATCTACATATATACAAATCCAAACATACATTGTATGTATGTGCATATACAACATCGAACTAAGTCATACAAACAAGGGATTTACTTTCAACGTGAGTTTTAACTATAAATTACTACTTAATTAGTAACTGTATTGTAAATTATTGCAAGTTATGTATACTTAAGCAACTAAATATCATAATTCATCCTCCGATTTTAAAGGACTTCCACGTTTTCTTATTAAATATTTAGTAGTTGCTTCAATACAGAAAATTTTCTTAAGAACTCAAAACATACATACAAAGCTCAGAATCTATTACAATGCTTACAAAAGAAAATCATCTTTGTTCAAATTTATTTCCAAAAATAATACCTATTTTTATTATTTATTTGTCCGAAAATTAATTCATATATTAAGTAGGGTTTGGAAATGATTTACTGTCATTATTATATTATTATTTTTAAGTTTATTATAATTAAAATTACAATAAACCATGGAGATAAAAAATCACTAGCAATTACAGTCAAGGACTTGCCCCGAAACGTTTCGATCGGCTGCTGGCTGCAAAAAATGGTCGGCAGCGGTTGAAATTCGACTCAAAATTGACCGAAAGCAACAATATCTTATTTATTTCCTTGTTACTAGTATACATACATCACAAATTAAATTTGTAAAGTATAAACAAATAGTCTTTTAAAATTACCCAATCTTAAGCCGGCGAGCATTATTCATACCTACAATGATTTCTGGAAAAGTTGGTATTTAGCTTTTTTGGCTCCATTATCTGGCTGTTCCATAATTTGTGGGGTTTGCAAGCGCAGCATATCATCATAGGCGCCATTATTATTTTTAACTCGGACTTTTGTAGCACTTAAGCTTTCGGTGCCTCTTAAACTTTTCCAGCTTGTTCGGCAGAGTAAATTAGTGCTATAGCCGAAATCGCTGTAGAAATGCCGGTATTATTTGGCAAATTAGTTTTCCTCATATTTTTGCATAGAGCTATGGTTATTCGTTTGACGATAGCGTATGAACTTATATGCAATATATATTTTATTGTTAATACATACTATTATGAAATGAGAAATGAATGCTCGATTTGTCGTATTTGTTTAAAATCGCCATATCTGTTATGAATTTTCAAATGTTTTGTTTTATCATCGTTTAATTAAATATCGATATTAATATTAATCTTATTAAAATTATGTACTTAAATTGTTAACAGTGTACGGAATAAACAAACAACGAACGGACGTATGTTAAACATAAAGTCTTACACTGATATTAATGTAAATACATCCATATTATGTACTATTTAGTTCAGTTCTTTTAAATAATTCTGACTAAGATCTTTATTTGCGGACCAAAGATAGTGGGGCCATTCTTGTGTACAAGTTCCTTGCATTGCACTATGCTATTAATATTGTCTATTTTAAGTTCAATTCTTAATTTAGTTTTTATTAAAGAAAGCGTAGAAAATTTGCGTTCAGCAGCTGCAGAGCTATGCTGTAGCGAAATTAAATTAAAAGCGAAATTAGCGAGATCTCTAAAACTATTTTCATTCATTCCATTTTTGATTGAGAATACTTTTTTTCCAAAACATGTTAATATCCAGATCACTGGAAAGATTAACCTCACTTAGCCGTAGTAAATTCCACTGCGTGATTATTAGGTCGGGGTGACATTCTACAAGATTGGAATATTTTAACTTAAGAGGCAAAACTGGTAAATCTTCTTTGGAAAGGACCTTGGCTGGCGTAATTATTTGCAAAAGTTTTATTTCCTCACGTTTGAAATCAAACCTTGAATTTATTTGGTTCAAAAGCTTAATATAAAGTCTTAACATATCGGTTTTAACTTCAAGAATTTCTTTTCATAAAAATTTCAGCTTTCGTCCCAATAAAAATATTTGGTATATAAATTTGATTACATTCGTTTTTATAATCAATACCGATATTGATCGCATCCTTTTTAATGCTGACATTGAAGGTACCAGTAACTGAAGCGAAACAGTACTACTGTTCAACATATTTTTTTATAACAGCGTTTATTTTTCTCTTTGTGCTTCAAGATATTCTTCCACAGATGTGAATATTTTGATTTCAGCAGATCCCAATGATAAGACATACCCCACCCATTCTTTATAACCCCAGATACATCCTTCTCTAAGAAATATTTTTCTTTCATTGATCTGGCATTTCCAAAGAGCCCTATGATGTGGGCAAATGCATGAAAAGCTGGATTCATCCCAGATGAATATGCACTTCTTGTCACCAACCCGATATCCACTTGATAGGGGAAATAAATATTTTTCTACGCGTACGCGTATATAATTTTTTATTTTCCTTAGGAGTTAGAAACTTAAGCACTATGTGTTATTCAATATTATTTCATAACTAACTGACAAATTACTTTTTACTTTCTTAAATACTAAAATTTAGTTTAAGATTACAATTCTAGTTTTCTTTTATTGATAACATGATTACTTGTTTTTTACCTAACTATCATTTCTTTGTTGATACATTTCTTTGTTGATACATTTCTTTGTTAGTTCTTAAACATAATAAAACATGAATTAAGATTCTATAGGCTAATTGTTCGAAATTTTAATTTAAAACTCAGAAAGACATGATAAATATTCCAAGGCACAAAGGCAAGTCAACATCAGTTTTTTATTCAACTTACACAGCAGAGCAGAACAGCTGTTTTCGAAAGACGCAACACTTTCATCATCAGTGCTCATGTGTATTGTGTTTGTCACCACTTATTAGGTGGCTTAGTTGAATGTGATAACAGTTCCTATTTACACAAATTTTATTGTGAAAAAGAATACGGGAACTGTATCAACCTGATGTTAACATGTTATTGTTATAATACCCGTGTTACCGTTTGATTATTTTTCTTCATCTCCCATTTTTCTGAATTTTTTGTTCCATCATACCTAAGTCAAACTTTTTTGGTTTGAATTTTTTATACTTAAGTACATGTGAACGTTTTTCCAATTTTTATTATTGGGTAGCTCAAGCCATAGCTTAAATTTGTATGTAGTAATAATTTTAACGAACATTTTATATTGCTATATTAAATTTGAATTAAGATTCTATAGGCTAATTGTTCGAAATTTTAATTTAAAACTCAGAAAGACATGATAAATATTCCAAGGCACAAAGGCAAGTCAACATCAGTTTTTTATTCAACTTACACAGCAGAGCAGAACAGCTGTTTTCGAAAGACGCAACACTTTCATCATCAGTGCTCATGTGTATTGTGTTTGTCACCACTTATTAGGTGGCTTAGTTGAATGTGATAACAGTTCCTATTTACACAAATTTTATTGTGAAAAAGAATACGGGAACTGTATCAACCTGATGTTAACATGTTATTGTTATAATACCCGTGTTACCGTTTGATTATTTTTCTTCATCTCCCATTTTTCTGAATTTTTTGTTCCATCATACCTAAGTCAAACTTTTTTGGTTTGAATTTTTTATACTTAAGTACATGTGAACGTTTTTCCAATTTTTATTATTGGGTAGCTCAAGCCATAGCTTAAATTTGTATGTAGTAATAATTTTAACGAACATTTTATATTGCTATATTAAATTTGAATTAAGATTCTATAGGCTAATTGTTCGAAATTTTAATTTAAAACTCAGAAAGACATGATAAATATTCCAAGGCACAAAGGCAAGTCAACATCAGTTTTTTATTCAACTTACACAGCAGAGCAGAACAGCTGTTTTCGAAAGACGCAACACTTTCATCATCAGTGCTCATGTGTATTGTGTTTGTCACCACTTATTAGGTGGCTTAATAATAATTAAATTAAATAGGAACTGTTATCACATTCAACTAAGCCACCTAATAAGTGGTGACAAACACAATACACATGAGCACTGATGATGAAAGTGTTGCGTCTTTCGAAAACAGCTGTTCTGCTCTGCTGTGTAAGTTGAATAAAAAACTGATGTTGACTTGCCTTTGTGCCTTGGAATATTTATCATGTCTTTCTGAGTTTTAAATTAAAATTTCGAACAATTAGCCTATAGAATCTTAATTCAAATTTAATATAGCAATATAAAATGTTCGTTAAAATTATTACTACATACAAATTTAAGCTATGGCTTGAGCTACCCAATAATAAAAATTGGAAAAACGTTCACATGTACTTAAGTATAAAAAATTCAAACCAAAAAAGTTTGACTTAGGTATGATGGAACAAAAAATTCAGAAAAATGGGAGATGAAGAAAAATAATCAAACGGTAACACGGGTATTATAACAATAACATGTTAACATCAGGTTGATACAGTTCCCGTATTCTTTTTCACAATAAAATTTGTGTAAATAGGAACTGTTATCACATTCAACTAAGCCACCTAATAAGTGGTGACAAACACAATACACATGAGCACTGATGATGAAAGTGTTGCGTCTTTCGAAAACAGCTGTTCTGCTCTGCTGTGTAAGTTGAATAAAAAACTGATGTTGACTTGCCTTTGTGCCTTGGAATATTTATCATGTCTTTCTGAGTTTTAAATTAAAATTTCGAACAATTAGCCTATAGAATCTTAATTCAAATTTAATATAGCAATATAAAATGTTCGTTAAAATTATTACTACATAATAAAACATGTTTTTACTTAATTTCTTATCTTAAACTATATTTATGTTAGCATGATTCGTCATGTTTTAGATATTCTTATCTGTAACAAGATTTACCTAAACAAGGGACAAAGGAACATGATTAACCATGCTTGGTAGGTATGTAAATGTGCGTGTGTGTGTTTAGATTAATGAACAAAGGAGGCAAACGTTAAGTCTGACCTTAACTCCCCCCTGGGTTAAGCAAGATCGTCCCGATCTTTCCTAATACGTTGCAATTCCATAATATATGCTTTTTCAATTTTACGGATTGCAATTTTGTGTTTCCATACTGTTATGCAAGTTACTATTTTTATTATTGAAAAAATTATTATTATTAAGAGTGTCAGGGTTAATATACAAAAAATGAAAGACTTGATTGGGTGCTGTTCAAATGGAATAGAGAATTTTTTTAATGAGTCTATGTTATTAAAAGCCCATTTGGTATCAGAGTTTATTATTTTCAAAATTTCAAAGTCTTCGTCGTGTTTCATATGGATGGCCTTAATTATTCTGTCGTTAATATTTCTATATGTCTTGTTGTCTATCGTGACCTGGTCTGTGTACGTGACTAAAGTTATACCCGTAGTGGTGATATTGTTTACTTTGTGGTTTCCGTCCAATAGTATTGAGCCTTCGTCAATTTCTAATAATGGTTTGTTATATTCTTGTATAACTGTACACTTGCTGTTTCTGTTTGTCAGTAGCGGAAGTATGCACTTATCTGTGTCATTGTTTCTTTGGCATATGTTCCTTCCTAAAAAGTTTTTGCAAAAGTTTACCCTAACATAATCTTTATTGCATTGGGAAATTTGATCATCCGTTTGAATTTTTCCGTGCCTAAAGCTTATGGGAGTGATTTTAAAAAGTTTACAGTCCTTATTCAATATAGGATATTTATAGATAGTTATAAATAAGTCTCCTGTCCTGGCTATATGTATATCTGCGTATTCTAGAATGTTTATTATGGGTACTGAGATTAATTCATGATCTATTATTTCCTTTACGTCGTCTAAGTTTAACGATTCGGTTAAATATTCGTTATTTTTTGCAGCATTAATTGTTCTGACAAGTAATAAGAGTTGGTCATGTACTTGTTCTAAGATGAGGTGGCTTTCGAGAGTCTGGCCTTGTAATGCATCAATTAATTTTTCAAACCTTGAGTTAACCAAACGTTGTTTTTCATTATTATTTATTAATTCGTTTATTTTTGTTTCCATCAATATGAAATCGTCATGATCTGGATTTCCCGTAATGAATTTTAATGCTGATCCTAAAAAATTTAGGGATCTCGTATGTCGTTTATGTTCATTAAGTTGATTTACTAATATTTCAATTTTCTTTGTCCAAATATGTTCCTCGATGGTGGGGTAAGAATATTTGTTAAAGATTTGCTGATATGTTGTAGTTATTTTTGTTAAGTTTGTGACGTGGAAGAGGTATGAATATTCGTCAAATAAAAAAACGTCATTAGTCCGGGTTAAAACATATTTCTGTTCATCTAGTTTTTTAATTTCTGTTTCCGCCTGTATTTCTGGTATGGCCACTGCGAGTAATGTCAGGAAGATGATTATCATGATTAATGGTATAATTCTTTATATTATCCTTATGCACGATCTTTCCCCTTGTAGTTAAGACAGTGTCCTCACGGTCTTCTTTTACAACGTATTTAATATATCTAGCGTCTTTCTTTTTCCGTACACCTTTGATTTTTACTAGTATCTGCTCGTTTGGTGAAAATGTTCGGTGTTTCGCACCTTGATTCAGTCTTTCTTGTACTTTTTTTGATGCTGCTTTTAATTTTTGGTGGATTTGCTTCTTATCATACTTAATTCTGTTGAATAGGATGTCAATTGGTTTGAATCCTGTAACTGTATGTAAAGTGTTGTTTAATTCTCTGATTGTTTTATAAATTTCTTCTATTATTGTGGTTTCGTTTTGAATTTTGAATATTCTCGCTAGCTCGGAGATTGTACTATGAGCGCGTTCAACTTGTCCGTTAGAAGTCGATCTATAGACTGGAGTTTCTATTTTTCTTATTCCATATTTTTCACACATCATATTCACTGCTGGCGTATTTAGACATCTTTCATTATCAGTCATTAATCGTGTGCAGTTCGGGTAATTATTTGTGATAACTTCTTCCATTTTCTCAGACATACGTTCTCTTGAATCAATTTCTCTGAGGGTAATATATTTTGAGAATTTATCGATAGCGACTAGAAATGTTTTTTTATCATTAAAGTAAATGTCCATGTGTATGTATTTTCCTGGTTCTATTGGTATATCAGAATCTCCAAGTGGTTCTCTTGTAGGATTTCTTTCATATTTACCATAAAGACAAGGTGTACACTTTTTATTAAATGCCTTGCATTGTTGTTTCATTTCAGGCCAGTAGTAAGTTTCAACTATCTCATAAATGTTGTTTTTATAGCCTCTGTGTGCTCTGTTATGTGTTCTTTTAACTATTTCGATTTGTTTTTCTTTTTCTCTAACATCGATTAGTTTTGTTGGTGTGAACACGAAATTTGCAGTATTAAAAGTGTTTTTTATTATTGGACCAAATGCATAAATATTTTCTCTAGTAGTATGTATTGCAGTAATTTTATTTGGCTGTAATACCTTTTTCAATTCTGTAATTAAATTTTGTTCACTTGTAAAGTTTACTGTATGCCTAACTTTGTTCGGAAATGTTGTTCGAGTTCGAGTTTCATTTATTTTTCTATTTGGTACGAGTTCAATTTGAATAGCATACGCATTAAAGGGTTGCGATACAGTTTTAATAACGTCTGTGGGTGAACTTGCAGCTGAGTGAACTGTACTGATTGTTGATGAGTTTACTTGCTGTCTTGAAAGGGCGTCGGCTACGACATTTAAATGACCTGGCTTGTATACCAATTTGGCTCCAAAGTCTTCAATTATGTTTTTCCATCTCATTAATTTTGTATTTGGGTTTTTTTCGGATATCGCAAATGTCAAAGACTGGTGGTCGGTGTAGATCGTTAAGTCAGCTACACCGTAGATATAGTTTCTTAATTTTTGTAACGACCAAACGATTGCTAAAAGTTCTTTTTCATTAGTACTGTAGTTTTCTTCTGTTTTACTTAAGGTTCGTGACAAGAAAAATATTGGTTTTTTATTTTGACTAAGAACTGCTCCAAGTGCTATGTTGGATGCATCAGTTGTTAGTTCAAATGGTTTTGAATAGTCTGGTTGGAAAAGTTCTACTTGTTCTCTTAAGCAAGTTTTTAAGTTGTCTATGGCTTTCAGTGCTTGCTCGTCAAGTTTTATATGCGTATTTTTGCTCTTGTTTTTTCCTATTTGACCGTTGTCTCCCCTTAAATGTACTGTCAAGGGTTTTGCTATGCTAGCGTATCCTTTAATAAATTTCCTATAATATCCTGTCATTCCTAAAAAACCTCTTAAGTCTTTTAGAGTTTTTGGAACTGGATAGTTGTTTATTGCCTTCACTTTTTCTGGATTCGTTGCAATTCTATTATGTTTTATTACATGACCTAAATATTCTACTTCTGTTTGGAAAAATTTAGATTTTTCATTGGAGATTTTTAGAGTGGCCTTGTTCAATGCGTTCACAATTATTTTAATATGTTTCATATGATCTTCGGGAGAAGATGAGTATATAAGTACATCATCTATGTATACGTACGCAAATTTTCCTATGTAATCCCTAAGTATGTCGTCCACACATCTCTGAAATATTGAAGGTGCGGTTTTTAAGCCAAATGGCATACGAACGAATTCATATTTCCCGCCATTAACGCAGAAAGCTGTTTTTTCCCTATATTTTTCAGCGATTCTTATCTGGTGGAAGCCTGATTCCAAATCTAAAGTTGTAAAATACTTAGCCTTACCTAGATTTTGGATTGTCATGTTTACATCTGGGATAATGTACCTGTCTGAAATTGTATTGGCATTTAATTTTTGAAAGTCTATAACCATTCGTTTCTTCGGTCTTCCCTGCTCGTCCATACCCTTTTTAGGGACTGTCCATATTGGAGAGTTGTATGGGCTATTACTTTTTTGTATAATACCTTCGTTCAGTAACTTTCTTATTTCTTTGTTAACAAACTCGTTATCCGCTATAGGATACGGGTATTGTTTTGTCCATATTGGCTCTTCGTTCTTTGTTCTGATTGTAGCTTCAATTGTCGTCGTGAAGGGTAATGGTCCTATGCCATTATTTTCCTTTATCATTCTATCTATTTCTTCCTTGTACCTTTCATCTCCTATAATATAATTTAATTTGGGTTGACTATCACTACTTATGGTGGTTAAGGTCATGTCCCTAAGGCTTATTTCGGCATTTAATATTTTCAATCCTTCTATCCCTAAAATCATATCAAAAGATTCTATGTCTTTAAGTTCAAAGAAAGTTATCTCTTTGTTCATTAATTTAATCACTCTTTTGGTATTTGCAAATGAATAACCATTTATGGTTTTAATTTTAATTGGTTTGATTTTAATCCTGTCTGACGAATCACACTTTACTCTTATATAATTGTGGGTTGCTCCTGTATCAATTAAAATATCGTATTTCTTATTTGTTACTTCGCTACTTAATGTGAGGTAGGGCAACCCGCTTCTTAGTTTAAATTATCTATTCTTACATTATTTACCATTTGATCCGGTTCAGCATACGTACTAGAGTTGCCATCTTGTTGTTGCGACTGGTTTATTCGTTGGTGTTTATTTGTTTGGTAATTACCGCTATGCTCCCTCTTCCATGGCTGGTTGTTTGTGAAAGGATGGTGTTGATTATTTTGTTGAAAGTTAGTTCTCCTCTGTGCTTGCACGACTTGCCTGGAATCTGTTTCCATTGGAGTAGGCCTAGACGGTTGGTTTTGATTGTATGGTTGATTGTATCCCTGTTGCTGTGGTGCGAATCTCCTAGTGTCATAATTCGGACGTCGATTGTAGGAATTGTGATGAGTTGGGTAATGTTGTCTTTGCTGATTCTGTCTCTCGACATCGTATGATAATCGCAGATTTTGATGTTGATTATCGTGCTCGATTGTTCTGGCTACAGCGTAGGCGTGCTCTAGATCATTGAGTGTGTTGGCATAGAGTGTGGATCTTATAAATGGGTTTGTAATGCCACTGATGAATACACGTACAGCTTCTTCATTTGCACTCCTCGTCATAGCATCTGTGACGGTTGGTTGCTCGCCAGACATTAAAATTTTTGATGTAATAAGGTTCAATGCTTGGTTAATTTTATCATGGTATTCCGTAAGGGACAATCTACCTTGAGATATTCTTCTTAATTCTTCTTGTAGCACATACAGTGGACGCATATCCGCATATGTATAGTCCAGTCTGTTTTTTATAGCTTCGAAATTGAACGGTGTGTTGTTATTTGTTAACACATCTGACGCTCTTCCTCTAATTTTTGTTTTAATTATGGACAAGGCTTCCGAATAACGGCTTTGTCCTTCAAATGCCTTGATATCGTTCATTAGGCGAGACGCATCTTCCCTCCATGCTCTGTATTCAGCTTGTTTGCCATCGAACGTTGGGAGTGCCTTAAAAACTTCTAATGATATGTCTGATGCAGTTCTGTAGTTGGTAGCTACGTCTTTTAACTGTATTATTGGGGCTGAAGCTAAAGTTGGATTAATTTGTAAGCTATTCATCTTCTCCATCAAACTCTGACAAATTTTTTCCATTTCGCTGAGCCTGGCAGTGAGTATTCCTATTTGGGCATCCTTGCTTGTGTTCGGTTCCATTTTTGTTAAAATATCGTCTTCTATTATGCGATTTTTATCATAGATGTCCTCTTTTTTTTGTTTTTTTGTAAAACTTATTTGTATAAAATTACTTTTGTTTTTATAACTAATTTTCAATTTATTTTTTATAAAATTTTACACTTATTCTTCCTATGAAGAATTTTTTACTGTCACAAAAAGTTCACGTCCTTGCTGCGACAAGGATTACGCTGGTCCGCTCTTAGAAGAATAAATTTAATTATTCTCCTGGCAGGATCGCCAATTAAAGTTTAGTGTTTTTACTAAAGGAAAAAAATATATTTTTCTACGCGTACGCGTATATAATTTTTTATTTTCCTTAGGAGTTAGAAACTTAAGCACTATGTGTTATTCAATATTATTTCATAACTAACTGACAAATTACTTTTTACTTTCTTAAATACTAAAATTTAGTTTAAGATTACAATTCTAGTTTTCTTTTATTGATAACATGATTACTTGTTTTTTACCTAACTATCATTTCTTTGTTGATACATTTCTTTGTTGATACATTTCTTTGTTAGTTCTTAAACATAATAAAACATGTTTTTACTTAATTTCTTATCTTAAACTATATTTATGTTAGCATGATTCGTCATGTTTTAGATATTCTTATCTGTAACAAGATTTACCTAAACAAGGGACAAAGGAACATGATTAACCATGCTTGGTAGGTATGTAAATGTGCGTGTGTGTGTTTAGATTAATGAACAAAGGAGGCAAACGTTAAGTCTGACCTTAACTCCCGCGCTCGGGGGTATGCGAGTAGTGGCAGTGAAGTATAGTAATTATCAAAATATATAATATGGTTCTTAAAGTCTGGTAGCATGCGCGGCAATCGAACAACCACATTTGCTGCCGCAATATATTTCAAAGCTATGTATTGGTGCAGAAAACACTTTATCTTCGTTGCACACATTTGTTCATCTACACAAACACGTTGAGTCATTGGCACAGACTAAAACTTTTCATTAAAATGCTTTATGATTGGACGTACTTTGTATAAAGGATCG
Organism: Linnaemya tessellans; assembly: GCA_951800035.1. Classification (NCBI taxonomy): domain Eukaryota; kingdom Metazoa; phylum Arthropoda; class Insecta; order Diptera; family Tachinidae; genus Linnaemya; species Linnaemya tessellans. The sequence continues at coordinate 30,476,682 of OX637533.1, read as the reverse complement.
TAGTCTAGCGGGCAATTTGCTGTTGTCATTGAAATGTAAATTAGTCCGCATTTGGTCAAAACGGTTTTTTTGACATTGTGTCCTAAATTATTTGGAAAGCATATTCACTCCAGTATGAACGAACGCTTGGATAACGGTAAACTGACATGAAAAATAGTATGCCAAGATATTGACGTACTTCCAAATTTGTTGTAGAAAAGGAAGTCGATATATTTTTCTGAACAGCATATATATTCGTATGCTCTACAATGTGTTCAATGATGGTTTCATCCAAAAAATATATGAAGCACTTGAATGTTGTATCCAGTTTCTTTTAAATCTTCCCCAAGTTCGGTCTCACAAAATGCGATCGCAGATTGAGCGAGCATAAGGTTTTTTTGGCGCCACAATATTATTTTTAAAGTTCTGCGATTTTGGATTTATATCAGTAATGGATCCGCTAAATGATCCAGCGTCTTTCACGACATTGTGTTCAGTCTGAATGATCGATTCTTCAGCATGCTCAAGGCGTATGCGCTGCAGTGCACGAGGTGTACCAGAAGTAACTGAAGATGCGGTGCTTGTAGACGATACACTCGTATCTAACACCGATGCGTTAATTCTTCTCATGCTTAAACCAATCTCCGCGACCAGATCTGAATCCGACAAAATTTCTACTCGATCAATCACCTCATTATCTTCGTCCCTTGGCATATAGATTGGATCACAAACATCGTCATCGCTATCAAAGTCGTCCTCTCCCTCGTCGTACGTACCAAGATCATCTAATGTCAAATTGTCTAATTCTTTTTCGATTTGTTCCTCATTAAGGGACGATAATTTATAATATTGTCGACGTGGCATTTCTAAGGATACCAAAACAAATTAATTTTTAGTAAAAAAAAAAATAAAAACAAAACTACTTGAGTTTCAAACTTGCTCGAAATATTTTTTTTTTCTCACTTTAGGCAGCCTGTCTTGTAGCTCAAATTAACCCGAATTGTCCCAGAACTTTTTTTGCAGATAATTTTGATATCTTTGACAATAATAGAATAATTAGGTTCAATTTAGTGTAAAAAAAAAATTTTCAAAGTTTGATATACAAAGTGGAACAAAAAGTGACGTATCCATATGGCTACACGGGTACAGACACGAATAATTTTAAATAGAAACAATTTGTATTAAAATTATTATTTTTATTGCATTTTAATACAATGTAAGGAATTTTAGAGATATTTTATGAATAATATTGAGTTTAGAGCTTTGTACGTTCTGTATGGTATGATATAAAACACTTAACGCATAGACCGCCATCACATTTAATACATGCTGTTCGACCAACTGATTGCAGTATTCCCAAGCACAGCGTCTTTTATTTTCAATTGGTACAACGTAGTGACCACATCCATCAAAGCGTAAAGTCGCCTGTACTGTAATGGGGTTCTCTTTCCTTTTTCTGTTCACTGATGGACCTGGACGTTGTGGCTTTTCTCCAAAATGCTTGCAATAAAAGATGGCTATTTGCCTTCTGAACTCAAGTTGTGACTAATTTGGGTGCTCTTTTCGGGATAGCTGCCAAGCGTTTTGAACGCTAGTATCAATCAGCCACGTAAAAATTGATTGCCACCACTTTTTTCCTTTGTACGCTATTCTATAAAGGGATACATTTTGATCCATTCGATCTACACCGCACATGAATTTGTTGTAGTTGGTTATTGAAGACGGACGTGGAACACTAATTTTCATTCTCTTCTCGCGGCAATACCGCGAAGTATTGGACATAGGTAATTTGCCAAAAATAGTGGAAGCAACGCTTACTACACTATTGTCAACCCATTTTACAACGTGTATGCCACTTCTTTCTTCAGTGGCTGCTACTCAAAATCCACGCTTTTCTTTCTTGAGTACATGTTTCTTTGCTAATGGAGAATTGTTTGGAATACGATTCTCTCTTATGGTGCCAGTTCCGTTATAACCATGTGATTTTAGATACGAAAGCAGTGGAAGGCTCGTAAAAAGATTATCGAAGAAAAAAGAAAATGGAAGCTGCCGAGTCTCTTCGGAAAAGTCATCAATCATGGTGATAAGTGGCTCTGCACATTTGCCATATTTGATTTGATATTCAGGTACTGAACGGGGATTCTTTCCTTGATATAGTTCAAAATTTATTAGATAACCCGACGGGGTGCATAATGACCAAACCTTGTAGCCAAAACGCAATGGCTTTCCCTTGATAAATTGTTTGCATCCATGCTTTCCAAAATAACCAATCATGCTTTCATCATATGACAAGTTTTGCTCAGGATGAAAATTTTTTGCCATATTTGCTTTCAATCGATCGGTTAGAGGTCGTAGTTTCCACATTTTGTCTGGATTTGGATTTTGTGTTGTGCTGGGTGTATCGTTATCGGCGAATTGTATGTATTTCAATATTTCCATGAAACGATTTTTGCGCATGCTGTTGCATACTAAATTGTTTCGCAAATCGTCATCATTTGACCATATATTTCGCATGCTTGTATGGTAGTTGTATCCGCTTATTAGGAGAATTCCAAAAAAAGTTTTTATTTCGGCTACAGTAATAGATGGATTTGCTTGATATCGAAAATGTGCGTATTTAGTTGATTGGTCAATTATAAGACGAAAAATCTCATCATCAAAAAATTTTTCAAAAATTTCGTGGGGCTTAAGTCCACGACAATCTTCATAGTTGGGTTCGGGAAACATCTGGATCATGCCATCTGTGCTCTCGTTTACTTTCCAAACATACTCATTACTAGCCTGTCTTTTAGATGGCAATACTCTTCTTTTCTTAGCAATAGGCTCGCTAGTTTCTTCTTCGATAATTGGGGACTTTGACTCCAGTAGATCTACAGATATATTTGACGCAGAATTGTCCAGAACATCTTTTATTATATCATTAAATTTTTCTTTAGTTTGGCAACTTTCCTGCTCTTCTATTGTGGATGGCCTACGTCCATTTTTGAGTACGATTTCACAGCCAGCTTTAAGTTGTTTTGGGCATAAATCATCTGGGACACCTTCTAGATCATTTTCAGCGTCATCTTCTCCACTAAAATATCCCTCATTTTCAGGAGGTTCAATAAAAATTTTCTGCAAATTATTTCCGCCGCCTTCATCTTCACTATCTAACTCTTCGATATAGTCCAAAACCTCTTTTAGCGTCAATTTTCTTTTAAATCGTTTAAAAAAGTAACATAAAACAAAAAATTAAATTGTGTCGAAAAAATATTTAAAAGAAAAATTGTATATTGCTCTTGTCCCCGTGTTTCCATATGGATACACCTACAAAATTCTTCAAAAATACACACCATATCAAGAAAAATGTTTAAAAGTGTCAACAGTGTTTTATTCAACAACCATTCAACTGTACTATTCATCAAAACTTACATGATTAAAAATAACATATAAACATATATAACGCAATACTTAGTTTTTCATCTCAAAATATCCCACTTTTTTTATTTTTTTAATTTACACACTTTTGGTGTCGCGATGCTGTTCACAAACATTCACCAATTGAACTGAATCTTAGTGACAATAAACATTGATGCTTTGCAAAGCAACAACAGGTTGTACCGTTATTCTAAAGAAATTTGTCTACATTTTCTGCCACATTTACCAATAGCTTATTTAAATGTCCATATGGACACACGGGGACAATTCGGGTTAAAAGCTTTCAAAAACTTTTTTTTAAACTAACGTTATTTTATATTACAAAACACTTACGGCTATAAGCCAATAATTTTTTTTCAGCTATGTGCACGAATTATATTTTATTTATTTTTTTATTTATTTATGATATTTCCAAATAATTATTTTCACTGATTTTCCAAATTAGACTGCTTGTTGCAGGTGATGTACGCATCAGAACTTGTTGCAAATGTAAACAAAAGAAATTCGGGAATTCCCCAAAACACATTAAATAAGAAAAACATAAAAAAATAAATAGAAAGGGAAACTACACACGTAATGTATCTAGGCCGTCTAAAGGCAGCCTTGGGTACTAGAGCGTTCTTGGCTCAGCTGGTTTCGTTTTGCGAAAGTGGACAGCCAGTAATTTACGACTCTTAGAAGACTGACCCTAGGAGAATTTGCTTGATGCAGACTTCTTAAAATTTTCGGATGCGTACTACGAAAACCCTAGGCTTGCGATGGGTTGCTAATAAAGATAGCTTCTACTTTAAACTCGCATCTCCGCCACGCCAGAATATTGTCACGAAACGTGCTGTCTTGTCCGAAATAGCAAAATTGTTTTACCCGGTTGGTTCTCACCAAAAATTGTTGTGGCGAAGATAATAGTGCAACAGATTTCGAAGGACAAGACAGACTGGGATGAAAGTTTGTAACCCCTAACCCTATCTCAGTAGCGCACATTTTTAAATGATTACCCTAATGTTGAGAAAATTTACCCATCTTGGAAGGGTTAATTTTCTTCCTTAGAACGAGACCGAGTTTCATGCGTTTTATGATGCCTCTGAAAAGGCGTTTGGCGCTGCTCTGTACATTCGAACTATAACTACAAGTTCAATTACGACGCATTTATTGGCGTCAAAAACAAAGGTCGCTCCAGTGAAAAGTGAGACATTGCCCCGGTTAGAACTTTGTGGGGCAGTCTTAATGGCGAAAATGGTATAGTCATGTATACCTATCGAATGATTTCACTATTATTATCGGGGCTTATACAACCCCAGTGTATTTGGCCGACCTTTGTTAAGAACAGAGTATCGTTAATAGTGGATAAAGTTGGTAATGAAAACTGGTCGCATGTAGATTCCATAGACAACGCCGCCGATTTGGCAAGTCGAGGAACTCTCACTAGATTTAATTGATAATTCTCTTTGGTGGTACGACCCTCTGTGGTTGAGACAACCACGTGAGCACTGGCCGCACCATGCCCCTATTGACCGCCAACATTTTGAATTGAACACTCGTATTGTCCACCACAACCTTGAAGTTCAATCGTTTTCTGTCAATATCGAACGCCCGTATGACATTCTTGAACAGTTTTCAGACTTACCGCGTGCGATGCGAATTATTTCATATTGGTTCAAATGTCTACATTATTTAAGAACCCGAACATGTTTGTATAACACTGTGGAGTTAAGCCAATCAGAAATTAAATCTACTCAAAATCAAAATCGTTGACCTTTTTCTATCTTTTTTGGCCATTTATCCTCATGTCAAATTTACCACAAGACATACGGACCTCTGCAAACATACATTTAAATGAAGTCAGCATATCCACGAGGGGTGTTGAGATCATGTAATCAAATTGTGTAAATCCATCTGTTAATTTATATTCATCATACATAGCAGAAATAGTAAAAGATCTATTGCCAATAATAGCAGTCTTATCCGCGTTTGTATATCCTCTTGCAGCTACATTCGAATTGTTCATCTTTCTCATATACGTATATAAAGTATGAAGAATACCCGATATATTGTTGCTTTGATATAAATCAATTGTGCATGGGTTAATAAATTTTAATTCTTCTTCATAAAACTTTCTATGTAAGAACTTTGTCAAGTTAATTATTTTCTGGAGCTCAGCATTACTTTTAGATGCGTCATATACGGTATCGGTTTCCATTGGAGGTGCCATTTTTGTTAATGATTCTTAAAGTCTTGTTCTCAATTGGAATTTCAGAGGACTTAGCACAAGTGGTATTGCATGCCATGTTTGGAACTTCAATTGAAGACCTTTCAATATTAAACCAAGTAACCACATGCACTTTATGGAAGAAAAGAAGCGATCTAAATGAAGTTTTCACCAAACAAAGTAATGCATCTCACAAGCAATTTACACCGATAAGATTCATCTACTCAAAATCGATTGATTCTCTTATGTCAGATGAATTTTATACCGTAGTATGACAATTTGTCAAAGGGAGTGCCCTTGTCGTCAAAGAGTATTTTGCTCACTTTGAATTCCTTTATTGAATAAACGGTCGTTTACTAGGTCATCTGGTTTAACGTATGACGAGCGGTACCTTAGAATTTTGCCCTATTCTGCCCGATTTACTAGGTTGTTCGTGGAACATGTGCACAAGTGCTCTGTTCACGGCGGGCACTCGTTGATACCTCGTTTGATTAGAAGTGAGTTCTGGTTTCTCAAATTGAAGAATCTAATTCGTACCTACAGTGATCCAGAATTGTAAGGAATGTACTATTTGCCAAAAGAAATCCGGTCAGCAAATTATGCCTGCGTTACCCCCAGAGCGGTGCTCTATGTCAACGTAGGTCGTTGACATAGAGCACCGGTCTAAACCGGTGTGAGAGCTTTTACTCACACCGGTTTAGACTTTGCAGGTCCGTTCAACATCAAGTATTATGCTGGTAGAGGTTGCCGAATGACGAAAGGTTATGTTTTGGTTTTTGTCTGTTTTGCAACAAAGACAATACACTTAGAGAAAAACATTTCTTGCAGCTTTTACTAGTTTTTTCTCCTGTCGTGGTTGTCCTTCCCATTTATATTCTGACAATGGGACTGCTTTTGTCGGTGCTGCCAACTTACTCGAAGTTGACCGCAAACAGTTTCTAGCTAAGTCAAACGGAAGGTACTGGTGCGAAACAGTTTTCAGCCTGTGGAATGGCATTTTATTCCCCCCGGTGCTCCTCATATGGTAATATTTTATTTTTAGAAAATTTAACTAAAAATTGGTAATCAGAATAGCGGCATTTGCGATAGCATCAGTATTTTTAGTTCTTATAAGTAAAAACAGTTATTTTTATTGCTAGTGTGGCGTAGATATCGTATATTATTTAAAATTGTTTGTTCAGTAGCGGTGGCCTTAACCAATTTGGATGCTAAACCATACTTTGTTTTAAGGGGTAAAAATCTATGCTTACCCCTAACTCACATGCGTTCCTCTCCAGGTTGGGTTATTGAGGTTCCTCGAGATAGTACTATGGTGATTAACTCCATGATCTCAGCCATTCTTTCTTTGACATTTGCATTTAAGCAAAAACCAGAAAAAGCTTCACCACGGCAGTTGAGACATTTGGATCTTATTGGTCAGCATACTGTAGACATTCGGTATGTTCCTGGGAAGTACAATGTAGTAGCTGATGCATTATCTCGGTTAGATGTTGCCATCTCCTTTAAATTATGAGTTACTTGAAAAAGAACAGAAAACAGATAAAGAATTGCAAACAATATTGAATTCGTCCAATACTTTATCTTTGAAGAAAATGAAAATACCTAATGCTAACGTAGAAATATACTGCGATGTATCTTCAAGAAATATTCGACCATACATAACTCCAAGTTTTCGAAAGTCACTTTTCGAGTATATGCATGGACTTTCACATCCAGGAGTGAATAAAACATCAAAGCTTGTGAAAAGCCGTTTTGTGCCATCAATTTCTAAAGATGTATGGGATTGGACAAAGTGCTGTATTCCTTGCCAATCATCGAAAGTGCAACGTCATGTAAAAAGTCCACTTTTAAATTTTGAACCTCCTAGCCAACGCCTTAAACAAATTAGTATTGACATTGTTGGTCCCCTACCACTTTGCAAAAATTATAGTTATGTCTTAACTTGTATTGATAGATTTACAAGGTGGACAGAAGCAATACCTCTCGAGATATAACAGCAGAATCTGTTGCCTCTGCTTTTCTGCATGGTTGGATTGCCCGATATGGTGTTCCTGCTCAAGTCACTACCGATCAGGGAAGGCAATTTGAGAACTCATTATTTCTCGAATTTACTAAAGTTCTTGGAACTAAAATGTTTCATACAACTCCTTATCATCCTCTAGCAAATGGTCTTATGGCATCGGTCTCTAAAGGCAGCTCTTAAATGTTACGAAAAACAAAACTGGCTCAATAACTTACCTTTAGTTCTAATGAGTTTGCGTTCAACCATTATTCAGGAAATTGGATACTCACCCGCTGAAATGACATATAGAGCAAGTCTATGTCTTCCTGGTGAATTTTTTGAGGCTCATAAAGGATCCAGCAACAGTAACGAATGGGTAAAACAATGTTAGAAGACCTTTACAACGTCCATATGATGGACCCTACAAGGTAATAAGCCGTAACGATAAGATTTTCAAATTACTTATATCTGGAAATGAAAAAGTTATTTCTGTTGACCGTCTTAAGCCTGCTTTTATTTTTCAAGAAAAAAACCGAAAAAAGTTTTAATGAGAAACTTAAAACAGTTTTTAACAGAAGCGAATCAAAAAGTGTTGGAACTAAACTGCGTTCTGGTCGTCACGTTAAATTTGCCTTACCTTAAAACCAATCAAAATGAAAAAGGTAATCAATGTTTGTTTTTTAGAAAATCTTTTATTAAAAACAACTTAGCAAATAATGCTTTCAATGTTGTTTCCAAATTAAGATTAAATTTAACTTAAAATTAGTTCAGCTTATATACTACTTACTAGGTTATTTTTATAAATGTTTAAGTTATAACAATGTGGGAAATTTGGTTGAAATTTGATTTTCCCTAAAAATATTTGTTCTTTCCCACGGCGGCAAATATTTTGGTGTAACCGAATATGTATGGCATATAAAAAGAAATAAACAAATTTTATCATGACAGTATTGTGACACACACACAAGCCATTAATATTTCATGGTCACTGCAAGAGGTGCAAAGGCGGCGGTGTATTAAAACTATTCAAATATGTTTGCCGGCCTGTGCTGATATTTTGTGACACTTGATATTCTTTTGGTTATTTTGTTGATGCCCTTAAAACGATTAATTCTTTCATGTTGATGTTGTTTAAGAGTATTAATTCATATTATGCTACACCTCCACTTTTCGCAAGAATGTTCATATAACGATAGTTTTATGGACATTCTTTAACAAATATGTTTTATAAGAAAAAAAAAATTTAAGAAAAACTAGGAAAAACAAATTAATAATCTTATCTGTTAAATTGTTACATATATTTGTATATTACAGTTGTTTATAGCAGGGCAGGCAAAGAAACGAAACGATTGCAATTGTTTTGTTTCGCTCTATGACAGAAAAAACACACAAACACAACCAATAGAGCAAGCTAAGAATATGTGTTTGTTTGGTTTTTGTTTGAAAACGCAAGCAGAACCCAAAACTCATATTATTTTTCTTCTGAAGAAGGCAAAGAGAAAAAGAGCAAAACTTTTCGAGAAAAACAGTTCGCAAACGTTTGGTGGTTGATCTACTGCTGGCAGTGCTGACAAAGAAAAGAAGAGAAACGTTTTATTTTTCGTTCTATGTCAGAAAATGAAACAAAAGCACATTGGTGACTATTATTATCAAAGAAAATTTTTGTAGCTATTTTTTGCATGATTTCGTGGAGTATTTTGTATCTGTTTTGAGTATCAAGTGGAAGGGTTTTATTATTATTTTTTATTTATTTCGACGTAAACAATGCAGGTTTCTGTTATTTTTTTTCCTTTTAGTAAGATCAGATAAGCAGAGTGACAAAATAATTGAAACAAAATGCGTATGCAAATAGTTTTTATTTTTTCTAATAATAATAACAAATGAATGCAAAAATTAAAAAAAAAATTCAATAAATATAACCCAAAACAATATTCAATTCAAAACAATATTAAATTCAAAATATAAAGTATATTAAAAGCAGTAAAAATAGATAATTAAGCAAAATACAAACTATAAAAACTAATCATACGTAAAATCAAAATTTACTCTGACTAACAAAATATGCTCCAAATTTTTGGGGTCTAAGTTATTTCTTTGGTCAGATAAAATATATTTAAGGGATGAAAAAAGTATTTCCACGCTTACTTGGGTGCATGGAATAGCCAACACCACTTTAGCTATGTTGCCCAAGGAACTATTTTGATCTGACCAAAATTTCACAACATTTTCATGTATTCCTATTCTTGGCTGTTGCTGGTAATATAGGAGATTCACTTCGACCATACTGCGTTCCGAAGACTGATCTGCGTCCCTTTGCGCATCGTGACTTTGCAAAAATGCCTCCAGTGCATTTTCAATAATACAAGAAGAAGATCCACTTGTATGAGGTGGTATCCCTAAATTTGCTTTTGATGGTCTTCTGGTGGTACTTGTATTTTCTGTGGTATAAAAAGTTATAGATAAAATCTGCAAAAGGATATGTGAATTTTTTACCTTTCAAAGAAGACAATCGCGTATGCAGTTGTACAATGCAGTTCTTGGACCTGGCAATTTGTTCGGCTGTTAATATTGATTTAATTCTGGGGTCTAGAAAAACAGCAGTAATGAATAAGTCATTATCAAACAAATGTTCCTTTCGCCTTTGTAGGGCACTGGTCAATGCCAGACTTATAGAACTGCTTGGTAGACTTTCGATTTCCAATAAGACGTTCATAACTATTATGTATATATCACTATAGAGCAGTTCTTTCGCCTGCAATCTTAATGAAGCTTGGTAGAAGACTTTAAAAGATGTTAAAAAGTCATCAATGAAGATCCATTCATCATTAGTTATACTTATGTGCGTAGCATCTTTACCCATTAAATTAATGAAATCCATCAAATCTAGTAGCCTCTCAAGCATAAGATAGGTAGAATTCCACCTGGTGGGACAGTCGATGATGGGTTTCTTATAAATACCGTTTCTTAGCAGCGTTAAGATATTCGGAGTCCTAAGTTTTTTGGCAACCATTCTTAGTTTTTCAATTTTAGTTTTAATTTCTGCATCTTTAATCACATCCATTGCACAAAGTTGAATAGTGTGAGCTCCGCATCGTATGTGAGTAACGTTATCTAGGAAAATATCTGCTTCAGAAAGTTCAGTTAAGTCATCATACATTTCCAATTCATCATCGTCATTTAAATCTCTCACAGCCTTTACCATATTTGCGCCATTGTCTGTAGTGACTGTCAATATTTGATCTTTGTGTATTTTATATTCATTGAGAATTTCTAGAATTATATTTTTCAAATACTGGCTAGTGTGGCGCTCTTTCAACTCACGTGCGGCAAGCGTTTTTGTTGTGATACAATTGTCATCTATGTATTGGATATTAACACCAAGCACACTCATATGCAGTCTAGTAGCTGCATTCACTTTTAGAGAAAGAAGTTTACCACGAAGTTTTGAAATAAGCTCCTCTTTAAAATTGCTTGAGTAATGAACAATTTTTTCAATCAAATTATGTCTATTTAACTTGATACCTAGAGCGTCGAACACACGTTCGGTTAAAATTTTAAATGACCTATCATCAACCATATGAAGAGGCCTTCCATTTTTTGTAAACATTTCTAAAATAGCCATTTCTGCATTTTCTTTTTTAATTGTGAAAGACATTTTAACATCTGTTTTTGCTTTACTTAATGTTAAATGACATTCCTTTTTCATATACTCTTCATAAATATCGGGGTGCACACATTTTAAATGCCGTTTCAAATTGCCAGCATGACATTTTAAAATTTTATTTTTGCAATCACCATTATTACACGAAATTTGTCCATTTTCTATTGTTTTAAATAAATCACGCAGTAAATAGTTTTTTGAACGCGGCATATTGATAGCACACTTCACTTTCACTCTAAACTAAATGAAATCTAGATGAACCCAAACGTTTGCTTTTTCTTTTGTTTCGCAACGTTTCCTAGCAGCGACGAACAAAGTGCTTACGGTTTTATTTCGTTATTTGTTGTTAAAATGTTTTCGTTTTTGTTTTTGATCGCGGTCACAAACACAAACGAAACATATCATTTGCTTTTACGTTTGGCAAACGGTACTTTTATTGTTTCGTTTCTTTGCCAGCTCTGGTTTATAGTGTTACATTGGTTAAATTATTAATCCGGATTGTTTAATTAAGGGTTTTGTATTATTATGCGTTTGTATTATGTGTTATGATATCGCTTAAGTCTATTTTTATGGACTATTTGTTCTTTATTATTTTTCTTATCAACTATAGTTACATTATTTCTTATGTCTATGTATTTAATTTGGTATGGTCCTTTGTAATTTGGTTCTACTTTGTGACCTGCTTCGTTTTTAAGTAAAACTAAATCTCCTATTTTTAAATTGTAGTCTAGAATATTTTTATCATAATTGTGTTTTTGCTTAATTTTATTCCTATCTAATAATTGTTGGGCCCTTTTATATGCTACTTCTAATCTAAATTTTGCCTCTTTGGCATAATCATCTATATTGTATAAAGGAGTATCTATTTCATGAAATTGTTTAAACTTGTTAGGAAGCTTTGAAAAAACTAGTTCATATGGACAGTAATTGTGAACTGTTGATGGGGTTGTATTAAAACAGTATGTAAAATATTTTAACCATTCATCCCAATCTGTCTTATCAACTTTCATGTAAGAGCGTACATATTCATTGAAAGTTCTATGGCTCCTTTCTATTGTTCCTAGCGTTTGATGGTGATAGGCAGTTGAAGTTAGTTTTTCAATCTTTAAAAATTTACAGATTTCTTGCAATATTGCATTTGTATATTCAGTACCCATGTCCGAAATGAACGTCTTCATTGGACCATAGGTAAGTATAAAGTTTTCAAAAATCGCTTTAGCGACTGTTTTAGCGCTTTTGTCTTGTATTGGTATAGTTACTAAATATTTAGTTAAGTCACATATTAATGTGATTGCATATTCATTTCCATAAATTGATTTTGGAAATGGACCTATTGTATCTACATACACCGTGTTAAATGGTTTATCTGGTGTTTCTGTAATGGTCATTGGACTTTTTAAATGTTTAGTTGTTTTTGATGTTTGACATTTATGACATGATTTAACATAATTTGATATGTCTTTGGGCATATTTTTCCAGTAATAATATCTTTTTATTTTTTCTATTGTTCTATATATTCTATATATGGGCAATTTTTTTACTGGCTTTGTTACATTTTCAGGGACTTGGCTATCGTTTTCGTCGAACTGTTACTTAAAACTACAAAAAGTCTATATTTTGCATGAGCTTTTCAGTTTACCTTGATTAAATGTACATTTCGTCTAAAGCAATGTTTGCAATAACTTCGACGGTTTAAAAGTTATTGCTGCGCAAAAGACTGCTGGCTTCGTTACATTTTTTGGAACTACTTTTGTAGGAATGAGCAAATTTGAGATGATTTCTGCGAATCAGCAAGGGTCACATTTCTGTTATATACATATATTATGTGGAAAGGATGTCAGAAGAAACTGGCATACTTAGTTTGTGTCAAAATTATAGTTTTCCTATTATTAGGGCAAAAGTTTGTGTATTGGCTTCGTTACATGATTTGCTGGCTTCGTTACTTGTCACTTTTCTTATCGAAATAGTTGAGCTATCTGAACCAAACTTTGCAAAAATACTTTTTGGGATGCCAAGCAGATCAAGTTTGAATATGAACCCGATCGGACCATTTTATGGGTACCCCGCATATAGAGAGGGGTTCAAAATTTCACAAAATTCGGCATAAAAACTGCAAATATGTATGTACCTTCCAGAAAATTGGTGAGTAAGCAATGCTGGGCGATGTCTTTCACTCATCTAAGAATGATGGGAGCCGGACATCTACTAGAGGTACCCTCCATATAAAGGGGGACTCAAAATATCACAGAAAGGGACGTTAAACTATCAAAAACGCAGTACTAGAAGACATCTTTCTCAAATAGGGGTGTCCCTTATGCAAAGAGGGTTTCAAAATTTCAAAAAACGGCCGTATGCTTAACTTAAACACTATCTTGTTCTATTTTTTCATTACTTGAAAGAATATTGCAATAGCAGAACAGAAGAACAAGAAGACACAGAAGAAAAAGAATAAAAATGCGTATTTTATTTTCTTCGTGATTAGTTTATTACGTATCACATTTTTCAATAAAGCTTTGGTAAAGGCTCTTTTTTCTTGGCTTTAAGCTAAGTTATACCCTTCTTTGGAGGTGTAAAAAGTTACAATTTTGCCATTGATAACTTGTATTTGGTGACTGTTTGAAATATTTCTTACATTTTTACAGCTTGAAAAAAGCTCTGACACTTGCAGTTTGTTATTAACTTGATCGAATTCATCATTTGGTATTTCGATGACTTTGATTTCTGAGTTCGTCAAATTAAAAGCTGCGACAAAATCAGATGCACTATTGACTATAGCATTACGCGCTTTGATGTGCTTGCGTACTACGATTTTTGCTGTTGCGCCTATCCCATCAACGCATCCTTTGCCGTGTGAGGCTGCAAAATAATTCCAGTATATTTTTATTTTAAAGCAATCCTCTAAGCGTTCAATCAATGCGGCCATGAATTTATTTTTAAATTGGGAAGACGGACCGTCGCTCCAAATTTTTAAAATCTTTAAAGTAGCTGGCACCGTTGAGATTAGCTTCCATAAATAAGTGACAATGGTGTCCTTAGTATGGCATAGGTTGTTGGACACAAATACCTTTCCTTCGAACGTGCCGTTAAAATGAAAACCCGACGTGAATAGTGAAAGCTGGCGTTGATTCCAATGCGCGTTTTGGACTTCGTCTTGGTTTTCACAAACGAAATTCTCTGCAAAATCTATTTGGAGTAGGCCCTCCTCGGGAAACTCGCCACTCAAAGCTCGTCGTCGATCATGCATATCAAATATTGTGGACTGCACCCGTTTTGCAAAGCTGTACCTTATAAACTTTGGCCATAAAGAGATAACGTGCGCAACAAGTTTATCCAACGAGCCACTCTCCTTGCACTTTTCGGTGCGATTAGCACTTGTACTCTGCTTCCATACGTACCATGAAACTGTCGAGGGTGATGCTGTATTTTGCGCAATTTGGTTTAATTCTGTTGCCAATTTATTAGCACAGGAGCTGCAGCTGCTATGCCAGCAATCCATTGTGGTTGGCTTGCACAAAAAATGCTCAACAAAGCCATCAGCATAGCCTGGCAATTGTGAGCATATTTTTTTAAGAACTGAAACAGCTTCAATGAAATTTTCATGGTAAGAACATAAACAGACATTATGTGGCAGCTTGTTATTTAATTTAACGTGCTCTGGTCGCTGGCTAATAAAATAACTCAGACTACAAGTATCTAAAAATTAAAATGAAGGGAAACCCTTAAATAAAGAGAATATACGCCAACATTTTTTTCCGTACCTTTTCCTGAACTGTTTTGCTCATCCCGAAACCTAGCAAAGCACTCCTTAAGAGTAAGCAGCATGTGTCTTGTCGGCAAAAGTATTTTTTCTCCATTTTCATTTCGAAATTGCTTAACGTCACGCATCTTTGGCGAGACACGTGAAATATCATCCTTTTCATAAAATTCTCGAATGGCCTTATCTAAAGCTGAATCGTTCTTGCTCATCGTTGAATTTTGTACACTTGCGCCAGAAATCTTATTAAGCGCGACGATTTTCTTGATTACAGTTTCCCTTTTTCTCGGAGATTGAGGAAGTGCACAGGTAACTTTGCTCACTGCCTTTCCAAGCGATTGTTTTGATTCGTAGCCGTTAGATTCCGAATTTTGAGAAAACATTTCGCTTTGAGCCAATCGTTTTCTCTCTCTACACAGCCTAACTCGTTCACGTACCGCATCACGGCGCTCATCTTCCAAACGCTTTCGCAAAGTCACTGACATATTTTTCTCGTCCGCCTTTTTCTTTTCTCGACACTTCCTCAATACAGCGGACTTTCTTTTTTTATAATCTTCGTATTTCGGCTGCGCTTTAAGCTTTATCATATAATTTTTGTTATATTGAGCTTTCCTTATCTGGGCCTGAAAATTAATAAATTTTTAGAAGGCAACGCAGGACACAAAAAATAGCAGCAAAAATGACTGGCTTCGTTACAATATTGTGCGACCCATTTAAACCTCAATGGAAAACAATATTACCTTTTTCTTTTTTTTCTTTGAAAGTAGACTCAAAACGCTAAAAAAAGTGTGTTATTGGTTATTTTAAAAAATCGCTAGACACCGAAGCAAAAAAAATTTTGTGCTTTTTTGCTGGCTTCGTTACATCTCAAATTGCGACATATTTCATTGCGGTCAAATGGGCCGAAAAAAATAGTTTTTGCACAAGTTCGTATAAAATTACGTTAAAGCCAAATATTTTCAGTATGTGTAAACATAAGAATCTAATATTATTGTTGCCAAACACTTTTATTCACCTTTGTTTTGCCAGCCTCGTTTTTTTCCATGTTTGCTCTGTTTCACGCCCGCAAACAAAAATACTAAAATTTTAATGACAAATAACCCAGTGCTGCAAAAAATTCTTGATTTCAGATGGTTTGACATGTACTGAATACATTTGAAACCGAATTCCGCCAGTTTTACACACAAAAAAATTTTCGAGCCGGTTGACCTTTTCAAAAAATTGCCCATATTCCACAATGTCCTCCTTCTATTGGATCATCGTGATAATTCAGCATTATTTCGAGAATTGCCTTGGCATTCTTACTATCGATTTGGGTATGAGTAGTAGCGCTACTTTAATATTCTTTAATATTTTATTGCCCATATTTTTAAATTCATTAATTGAGATAAATTCGAAAATTTTCTCACTAGTTGCCACTTGTAATTTATTTATATTTTGTTTACCGGCCACATATTCGAGCCTAGGGAAAAATTGTCCTAAGTCAAAGTTCCCTTTAGTAAACAAATCAGTAATTTGTATATATGTAACTATAGATTTTCCTCGTTTGATGTAACATCTTCCGAGAGAAATCTTTAGTTTGTAATATTTTCTGACGTCAGATTTATTTAATGGTACATATATACTGGGCTCATTATTTTTCTTATTATTAGTATTCATATGCTGTTTGTTGATAATTTTTCTATCCTTCCTTTTTTCTTTTTCATTGGTCATCGATCTAGTCGTGACTCTTAATATAGAACAAATTTTATTATTCATGTCTTTTAGGTCATTTATGCTAATTCGGGATAATGCGTCGGCAACATAATTATCTTTTCCCCTAAGATATTCAACTGTAAAATTGTATTCTTCGAGATCAAGTCTCATTCTTGTTAATTTTGAGCTTGGGTTTTTCATCGAAAATAAATAAGATAGTGGTCTATGGTCAGTACGGACAAGAAAATGTTTTCCATATATGTATGGTCTGAAATGCGTTATAGCCCAATGTATGGCAGTTAATTCTTGTTCAATTGTTGACTTGTTGCTTTCGCCTTTAGTAAATGTTTTTGAGGCGTATGCTATTGGTAAATGTTTACCACCATATTCTTGGGTTAACACTGCTCCACAAGCATATTTGCTTGCGTCTGTTGTAATACAAAATTCTTTTGTAAAGTCTGGGTATTGTAGCAAAGTAGGACTCATTAATGCCTTTTTTAAGTACTTAAACGCGAAATCACTATCCTTTGTACATTCGAACGGAATGTTTTTCCTGGTTAATCTTGATAAATGTCTGGAGTATTCAGAAAATTTTTTTATAAATCTTCGATAGTAATTACAAAACGCGATAAATCTTTTTGCACTATCCGCATCTGTTGGTGTTGGATAATTTTTAATTATGGAGTATTTACTATCATCTGGTAATATCCCTTTATCTGTACATTTATGACCAAGGTATGCCACTTCTTTCATGAAGAATGAACATTTTTCAGGATGTAATTTAAGGTTGTATTTGCGACATAGATCGAAAACATTTTGTAAATTGGAAAGCATGTGTTTTTCAGAACACCCCAGGACGACTAAGTCATCCATATAAAGAAACGCTTGGTTGGGTTTAAGTCCACTGAAAGCTAGTGTCATCATTCTTTGAAACGAATTAGGAGCAATTTTCAAACCATATGGTAATCTTGTAAATCTGTAAGAACCGTTAGTTGTGGAGAACGACGTTAAGTCTCGTGAATTTTTATCTAGGGCTATTTGATGAAATCCTGACATTAAATCAAGGCAAGAAAAATACTTAGCTCTTCCAAGTTGATCTAAAATATCATCTATTCTTGGTAATGGAAATTTATCCGCTACTAATTTCTTGTTTATTTGCCTGTAGTCTATTACGAGTCTCCATCTTTTGCCTTCTGAGTTGGGAAGTGATTTCTTTGGTACCAACAGAATTGGGCTGTTATAATCAGAATATGATTGTTCCACTATTTTGTCACCTATTAATTTCTTTACTTGTTTGTCTATTTCTTCTTTGTGGGAATGTGGAATATAGTTTTCAATGTATACAGGTTGTTTATCTTTTACTCTCAACTTTTGTTCATAAAAATTATTTGTGGTTATTGTTTCAGTTTCTAAACCGAAAATATCACAATATGAACTACAAAGTTGTGTTAATGTATTGTTAAATTGTTCAGGAAAATTTTTCTTTAAAATTTGCAAAACTTTCTTATTTCTCTCTGTGTTTGTTTTAGATTTACTTTTAAATATGTTATAGTTTGCGATGTTTTCGGTTTTTATATTGCTTTGGTTAAATATAAAATTTAAAATTATTAGTGTTTAGGATACGAATGAAAGCTTTATTTGTTGTTACTATTGTATTTGCTATAAAAATACCTGGTTCTATTTGTTGGTTAGGAATTAATATGTAGTTCGTGTTCTGTGGATAGTAATTTTACTTGGCGTATGATTTCTGATCTTGGTGGCAGAATAATGTCGTCGCCATTATTTGTGATTGGTATTTCTATTGGGTGTGTTATGTAAAAGGGGCGTAGGACGAAGTAATCACATGTGTTATTAAAATCTAAAATACAGTTATATTTTTTAATAAAGTCCATACCGATGATTCCATCACATGGTATTGGAAAATCATTTTTAACCACTTGGAAATTATGTGGTATTAGAAAATTTTTGTGTTTCAGGTCGAAAAATATACTTCCAAGTGATCGTATTTTACCATGTCCTATTCCGCTTAATGTTGTTACTTTTTTAGCACTTATTTCATTTATATGGAAGTGTATTAGTTTTATTAATGAAATATCTGCTCCAGTATCAATTAGTAAGGTTATTGGAGTGTTAGTTTTATTTATATGAAATTGAACACAGAAACATAAGTTGAGATTAAGATTGTATATTTTGTTATTTATTGAATTTGTCTTAGGGGATCGTCTTGGTTTTCCGAATCAAATTCGTTTGATTCTGTTGCCCTAATGTAGTTTCCGTTTCTACGATTGTTGTTAGGACGTTGGTTGTATTTATTGTTATTGCCGTTATTGTTCTGTCTATTACTGTTATTATGTGGGTAATTGTTTCTTCCACGAAATTTTCTGTAGTTCCCACGGAAAAAGATATTACGATTGTTTTGTTTTTGTTTGTAATATAATATGGAATTTTGTTGCTCAGTTGCCTCAGTGCAACTATTCACAAATTTACTAATAGCGTCATTCATGCTATTGAATTGCCCTGCTTCCATGATAAGTTTTACTTTTTCTATGGTGCAGTTTTTGGTAAGTGCTTTTACTGCTACTTGTGTTGAATGTATGGTAGCCAAGTCACATGATAATCCATCCGAAATGTATGCGTTTTCTAATGAGTTACTTAAACTTTCTATTTCATTATTTTTGCAGTGAGAACCTCAACTGATTCTCCTTTAACTGAATTTTTTAGTTTGTTTATAATTTCAGTTATACAGTAAAATCTCGGAAAAGTTAATCAAAATGTCCCAAGGGTAATTAACTTTTTCGAATTATTAACTTTTCCGAAGGTTTTTTAAATTTATCGAAATAAAGCTTAAAGCATATATTTCTGTAAATAATATTTTTATTTCATTTATTTTTAATATTATACATATGTATGTACATACTTATGATTAATTAAAAAATTTCAGTTATGTATTAGGTGTTGTGAAATAACTTTTTAAAGTTGTTTGTTTCTTGCTTTTGTTGTGGTAGGCTGCTACTAATTTAGTGCGTTTGAGAATCAAGTCTTCCACCTCTTTTACATCATTTTTGAAGTATTTTATTAAATTATTTATGCTTTGGAGTGCTAAATTATAACTAACTTCCTTTTGTGGGCAACTTTGCTCGATATCTGAGTCAGAGCTATCAGAAGACAATTCGCATTCTACATCCTCTGTTGCTTGATCTTCATTCCAGCCTTCTACGTCATCTATGTTGATCTCCACATTATCGGCCACCTTCGAAAGTAAAACTTGAACTTCGTTAATTGAATTGTTGTATTCGCTGTTCAGTGCAATAAGCGCAGACAGTGGAATGTTGTCTTCGTCTTGATATTCATCATCATCCCACTTGTTTATTTTATTCCATGAGTTGCTGAGAACACTTGGCAACAATTCATCCCAAGCTGCCTTAAGCATCAATATGGCTTGTCGAATTGTATGTAACTTCAACATACGGTCAATTGAAATGTTTTCCTCTGCAAGCATGTTGCATAAAAGTTTATTTCGATAACCCAATTTGACCAATCTTATTGGATTTTGATCCATTGGCTGTAAAACAGGTGTGACGTTGGGCGGAAAAAGCATTGCTATAATATTGCCGTCCTCAGTTTTCAGTAAATCAATAGGCTTGTGTGCCGTGCAGTTGTCTATGAGCAACAAAGCCTTTGGTGGCAAATTATTTTCATGAGAAAATTTGCGGACCTGTAAAATTTTAAAGTTATTAGCTCTTATAGAAATGCACATGTATTTAACGAATTGCTGAATTTACCTGTTTGACAAATGAGTTATGAAACCAGTTATAAAAAAGTTTTGCATTCATCCATGCCTTTTGTGAACTAACGTACTCCAATGGGTTTTCAAATCCCTTAAAACAACGTGGATTAGCTGCTTTTCCTATCACCAACGGAATCAATTTGTGCGAACCATCAGCATTTGCGCACAACAAAAATGTTATTCTCTCCTTGGCTATTTTCCTCCCTGGTGCGGTTTTTTCCGTAGCTGCGACGAAAGTTTTATCGGGTAATAAACGGTAGAAAAGTCCAGACTCGTCAGCGTTGTATATTTGTGATTCAGTGATCTTCATTTGGGCACATTTTGCCCGTAAATTATCAATAAAAGGTGTTATTCCTGCGGTATCGCTAGATAGAATTTCACCACACACTTTAAGAAAGCGAATACCGTGCCTTTTCTTAAAATTTGCTAGCCACCCATCACTCGCATTAAATTGTTTATTTGGATAAAGCTTTTGGAAATCGACTCTAGCTCTTGCTTTTATCAATGGTCCACTTACTGCACAATTACGGTCTCTTTGTTTTAAAAACCATTCATAAACACTTTTATCCAACTCAACATATTCTGCTTTATGTAGAGTTTTCCTTGGTACCTGTTCATATGAGTTACTCAAAGCTTCCAATATTTCATTTTTCTTTTTTTTAATTTTTGAGATAGCTGCTTCTGTTACTCCATAATCTAATGCCAATCTTTTACCACTAACACCTTGGACAATCTTTTTCAAAATTTCTGATTTTTGTAGAACAGTCAGTCTTTGCTGCTTTTTATTTTTTGTTGACATTTTATTCACACACTTTACTACGCACTTTAAATAATTTTTGTGCTTTTCACAACAAAGGCTAAAAATATTGTGAGACAAGAATACGTATGTATGTATTCGTGAAGTACCGTAACTGAAAATATTTCTCTTTACTCAGAATTTTTCGTTATTTTTTATGCACGCTCTAAAAAGTTAATTAAAAATTAACTTTTTAGAGCGGCACGTGAAGACAGCCGCTCGATTAACTTTTCCGCGAGATTAACTTTTTCGAGACTTAACTTTTCCGAGATTTTACTGTAGTTGATTCGGTATTTATTACGTTTCTGGCGTTCCCTTTTAATTTTGTTTTTATTAGGGAAACTGCCATTGTCTCATGTCTACCTTTGATTTCATTGACCAAGGACAAAGAATCAATAAATGCACTTAAATTTTCAGACTTACCATCGAAGTCTGTTATCAGCTTTGAAGCTGTATTAAGAAATTCTATTGCTGTTTGTGTCATTGTGTTTTTAGTATTTGGTGTTACTATATTAGGGTATACACTTTCGTGTAGTGAATTTGGTAATTTTACTGAAATATATTTCTTTGCAGCTAATTTCAAAATTCTATTCTTTAAATCTAAAAAAATGCTTCGGCTGCGATTTTATGAGCTGCCGTAAACCTGTTAAAGTGTACGTTAAATAAAATTCTTATATTCTCTAAGCTGTCGAGAATTATTTGCATATGTTGTGTAACCGTTTCTTCCTTAACTGGTCTGTCAACATTAAGGCATTTATATGAACGGTCAAAATCTTCCTTAATTAGTCTGGCTTTAGTAAGAATAGTCTTCCATTCCATTGAAAAATATCTTTAGATTTTGTCTAAATTGTCGGGTCTACTAATATATTTCTTTTTCAGAGATTTTTTATGAAGTAAATAGATTTTAATAACGAGATTTATTATTGATATTATTACCAAAACTAGCATTAATTTCCATAATGAGTTAATTTCTTCAGTGTGGTTAATGACTTCTACGTTGTTAACTACATTTGCATTGGGGTTCTCAATCTTTGATTGAGGTTTTCCCATTTTAAAAGAATTTTATGTAATTATATAAAATTATTATTTTTATTTTGAGAAAAAGGTTAAATTTTTATTTAGTGTACATGTTTTTTTTTTGTTTTTTGTTTTATTTCATATTGAATTTCGGATATCTTTTGTATTACGATTTGTAGTTCTTCGCCTGTAGCGTATGTTTTATGGTATTGGAGTGCACGCAGCTGCACTTTTAGTTTATTTCTCCGTCCTCCTCTTGTTTTGTTTATATTTGGGAGTGGAAAAATTGGATATGTAGGTTCTTCTGGTTCTTTTTGTTTCAGCTTCTTTGGCTTTGGTCCTACTGAAAGAATTGGTGGCTTATTTGCGTGGTCGGCACCCTTAACTAATTCTGCTTTCCACCTGGACTTGGAATCTTCTAGTTCCTTCAGGATTTCCTCTAGGCTTTGTTCCATTCATGCAAAGTGCTGCTTTTGAATATTAAATCAATTTAGGATAGAGATCCAACTAAGCATAAGCTGTCTGTGTTGGATCCTTTAATCCTTTCTGAATTAGGATAAGCAAAGGCAGGATCGCCATAAAACCAATCAAAATGAAAAAGGTAATCAATGTTTGTTTTTTAGAAAATCTTTTATTAAAAACAACTTAGCAAATAATGCTTTCAATGTTGTTTCCAAATTAAGATTAAATTTAACTTAAAATTAGTTCAGCTTATATACTACTTACTAGGTTATTTTTATAAATGTTTAAGTTATAACAATGTGGGAAATTTGGTTGAAATTTGATTTTCCCTAAAAATATTTGTTCTTTCCCACGGCGGCAAATATTTTGGTGTAACCGAATATGTATGGCATATAAAAAGAAATAAACAAATTTTATCATGACAGTATTGTGACACACACAAGCCATTAATATTTCATGGTCACTGCAAGAGGTGCAAAGGCGGCGGTGTATTAAAACTATTCAAATATGTTTGCCGGCCTGTGCTGATATTTTGTGACACTTGATATTCTTTTGGTTATTTTGTTGATGCCCTTAAAACGATTAATTCTTTCATGTTGATGTTGTTTAAGAGAATTAATTCATATTATGCTACAACCTTAAATTGCCATTGTTACTAGGGTGGGGGTACTGTGGCGTAGATATCGTATATTATTTAAAATTGTTCTTATATTTTAAACTTGAACAAATTCTACTTTGTACATAAAATATTTTTCAATCATAATATCTTAGAAGTTAGTATAAAAAATATTTTCTTCAGTTTAGAAAAATTAGTTTTAGTTTTAAAATAGAAAAGAATCTGTAAACATCGTTTCTCTATTAAATTATTTTTTATAAAATTTGTTGAAATCATCCCGAAAATTCGATTGAGAATGGCATTGTACAGACTTGCAATGTAATCCAACGAAATGGTGAACCAAGCGTGTCTGATGCATTCGATTAGTTCTGGTTTTGTACTGTATTGCTTTCCGAACTCGTCCACTTTCTTAGCCAACCATCCCCATGGCCACTCATGGACGCCAACTTTTTGGCTTTGAATACGGGATATTATGGATCTGGCTGTATGAATTTTGGCATTATCGTGTTGGAAATGCTATAGCTCCCCACACCATCACACCTCTCTCAGCTGTGGAAGAGGTCCAAGTGAAGCTGCACTTTACGTAGATCACGGAAGTAAAAATTGTACCCATCTGGCCCTTCCAAACTGAATTCCTTTTCATCTAAAAAGACTACGTATTTTCACTGAGCAGGCCATGTTATGTGTATTTGCGCAAAAGCTAAACGCACTTCTTTTCTTAGCGTATTAAGTGGTGGTTCCTTTTTCAATTTCTGTCTCCGTATATGTACTGCTTTTCTTATTCTACTTTGCACCGTTGATAAGATCGCTTTAACACTAATATTTTTTATTTAATTTTGACAGAAGAATCGTGCGAATTTGATGCTTCTTCCCTCAGTATAGCTCCCCTAACTGCTTCAGAAACCACTCGATTGTTAAAGTTTTTTCTTATTTTTGAGAAAATTGGCTATTGTTTTTTTGCGTCTTTTTTGTGTTTTTTCGACAATTTTATGGAAGGATAGTCCTGCGTTAAAGTAGGCTTCAATTTTTAGATTTTTCCTTCAAAGATGAAACTGTTCCTCTTCCATATTTGGCAATTGTTTGAAGCTATTGAATATTTCAAACTGCACAAAAACTTTGATGACACTAATTGCAAAGGGAAACTAGATAACTTGAATTCTATTTGGAGCACTAATCTGATGAAGCAGAATAAGTACAAAGTTTTTTTTGGTCGAAAATAAAACAAAATATAAAATAATATATAACAGTTCTTTAACTGAGCTTAATTTTCTTGTCCGAGAGATTGTAAATGATGATTGCACAAATAAAACAAAAATTAAAAAGTAGCTAATCTGATGACGCACAGTGTAACTATGCGAACATAACAAGTCCTCCAAAATTTGTAAAAAGGCCAAAAACTCTTCGATGAATTTCTTTTCCATGTTGTTCAGTGCTAGATCGCTATTGCCAATCTGGCAGAGGCTACTCCACCTGAGGGCAAATTACGGCACTCGATATCGATCGAAATTCGTCTTTAAAATGTATTGAAATTTCGATCGATATCGAATGCGGTAATTTGGCCCCTGGTGTCATTGGAATTTTTTAAGATTTCAAATGATCCATTGATTGAACTGTTGTTCAATTTCTAGTACTGAGCATATGTCAGACGCTTCGTTCAGAAAATTTAAATTATACGCGTGACTTTAAACTTTATGTTCGCTGGGAATTGCGAATTTTAATTGTTGGAAGAGAACAAAAAAAATTTTTAAAGTTTCATATCAAAATTTTTATTATAAGGGGTAAACTTTATGTTCGCTGGGAAATGCGAAGTTTAATTGCTGACGAGAAAGAACAAATAAAATTTTTTGCGAACATATATGTATTTCTGCAGATTTTTTTTTTTTTTTTTTTTTATGTTTCTCTATGCCCACATTCGCTTATTAACTTGTACGGGAAAAAGTAGGGTTGGAATTTACAAGAACAAAATACGTTGTACTTGCGGTCCAAATTTAACATGAGTTTTGTTCTTGTAATAATTTTAAATTTTCTTGATTTAAGCTACTTTACTTTTTCACTGTTTCGGGTTTTTATACCGTCATGTGTGTGTATGTACATTCGTATATATAGATGGGTATATAAATGTGTACAAACAAATATGAGTATACCTCGTAATGATTTTTATGAAAATCTATGTACAGTATCTCCCGCTTAATTGAGCCACTAAAAAATTACAGTTTTTGACTCAATTAAACGGGCAAATCAATTACCCGAACCTCGGATAATTAAGCCATTGACGCAATTATAAAAACCTCGTATAATTGCACAACTGATGCAATTAGAAAATATTTTTTAAAAATCAGATACATACATATAAACTTTTTATTAATATTATTAAGGAGGAATTTTATTGCAAAAAAACTTAAATGTATTTAATTCATGTTATACAAAAATAAATAAAAATCTTGTATTGTGCTTAAAAAGTAAGTATTCATTTTAAAATAGTGATTAAAAAAGTAGTGAGAGTATTAAAAAAGTTAGTTTTAATTGAAAAAGTCAGTTATTTTTGATTGCAGTGTATGTTTTTCAAGAGTATTTACTGCATCCTTTTCCATATTTTCTAACTCATTGCTGTATTTGTTATCGTTTACAAAAAACCTACGAAGAACTGAAATGGAATTTAGCACTTCAGAACAACTTGGGGATTCCAATAAGTCTTCTTCATCCGAGGAATCTGATGGTAGTTGAGTCAAGTGTTCTTCTATGATCTCCTGATCTGTCAGTTGGCTATGACAGGGCTCATTTTCGTCGCAGCGTACGTATTCGTCAAAATCCACCTGTACATTGATCATTGTTTCTTCTATTGTAGAATCCTCTTCGTAGACTTCTTCCTCTGAACGATTAGGATTATATATATTAAACTAAAATATAAAAATTACCAAAGCAATTGCGTATAGTCAACGGCTTTACCAGCCACCAAGAATGTTTTATCATATGCATAGCCTTTAATAAGCTGATTGATTTTGAAAAATCACGCATAGGTTTTCTACTCTCAATGTTTGCGTACTATATTTTGCCTATAATATGATTTAAAACTATGAATAATTCCCTGATCAAGAGGCTGTATCAGTGAAGTTGTATCTGGAGGAAAGAACTCTATCTTTATGTTGCTTAAAATCAAATCAACTTTATGACAAGAAGCATTATCCACGAAAAGAATGATATGACGGCTTTGGTTTAACATTTCTTGGTTGCGGGCCACCAAAATTTGTTCCCAAATATCACTATTCATCCAAGCATTAATTTGCGAATAATATTTTAAGGGCAAAACTTTATTTTTGAAACAGCGTGGGTTTTTTTGTTTTCCAATCACAATAACTTTTTTATAATCTCCAGTTGCATTGCAAATAAAGAGCAAAGTCAAACGATCTTTTGATGTTTTGAATCCTTTTATTTGACACCCTTCTTTATTTAAAGTTGTTTTAGGAAGAGCTCGAATAAATAAACCACTTTCATCAGCATTGAAAATATCAGATGCCTTATACGACGAAATAAGGCTTGGAAGGACATCATTTGTATAATCATTTGCACCTTCTTTATTGGCTGAAGATGCTTCTCCGTGGATTTTGCGAAGTTTAATTCCTTCCCGTCTTTGCCAACGATAAAGCCATCCTGCACTGGGATTAAATTCAGAGTTCATTTTAACAGCAAACTGTTTTGCCTTTTCCATAATCATTTGCGAGGAAATAATAGTACCACTGTGTCTCATTTGGTTAAACCACTTAGAAAGTACACTCTCTACTTCTTCGAAAGCTCCAGTTCTTTGTCTTTTTACGGTTAATTTGCACATTTTTGATGTTTCTAATATCTTTTCCTTATTTTTGAGAATTCGGTTAATTGTTGCTTTTGAAACAACATACTTTTCACATAATTCACTTTTATTTTTTCCTTTAGTATATTCGTTTATTAATTGTAATTTCTCTTTTAAATTTAATGTTTTATATTTTTTTGTGCTCATTGTGTCGACTGCATACACCAAAAACTATTTCCAACTAACATTCTTTTGTTTCGTTTACATATTGTTTTTCTTGAGAATTTTATTTACTATTTTTTTCCACGGAATTTTACAGAACAAAATTTTTGGAATTTTAATTTGACTTTTTGATTTTTATTTCTTAGCAACCAACTTTTTTAAACGCAATTAAGCGAGTAAAATCATTTGAGTTTGCAATTAAGCGGGAATCATTTAAAAGGGGATTTTTGTACAGAAAGCTTTTTGTGGCAGCAAATTTGGCTCATTATAGCGGGGAACACAATTAAGCGGGGAGCATTTAAGCGGGAGATACTGTATGTACAAATGTGGCAAAGGCGGGAGCAATATGTGGATTGTGTATGTATGTACAGTGCGAGCTCGATGATCGCAACTAATTCTGCCACAGCCGGTTGCGATAATCGCAAAAGTTGCGATAACCGACCCCCAATTTTACATATAAAGTAAAAGCTCAAAATTTTCAATTTTTAATACATAATGTATGTAATTATTTATTGATATGAAAATTAAATAGAAACTTCAAAAATTCGCCTTAAAAAAAACTTAAAAATAAAATTCATGAAAAGAAACAGTTTATTACTGGCTTTAGAGAGATGGAATGAATTGGGTTCAATGGGTTTTGTAGAGATTGGTATTGTTTATGTATTCGAATTTGTTGTAAAAAATCTTGTTATACTTGTCTGTTTCTTTGTGCTCTGCAACTTTTTTAATACAGCGATCTCTTTTACTTCACCCAAAGCTGCAATTTTTTGGAATGGTATGTCATTTTCAGTTGCCCATTGAATGCCAATATCAAGAGCTTTGAGTACTTGATCTGTTGTTATTGTTGATAACTCAACATCTTCTTCTTCGGAACTTCTTCGACACTAGAGATTTCGACATCACTGATTTCTTCAGCCTCTTCGCAAATGTCTGGTCTCTGTGTTTCATTAAGCCACTCATTGATTTCTCTTTCGGAAACATTAATGTTAGGAGATATGTTCAGAAGTAAGTCCTCAATAGTTGTGACTACTGACTGTTCGTCAAGAATTTGGGCTCTTATGATAGATAATGGGATGTCATCCTCGTTCGACCAATGAACATCGTTTTCCATTAGAACATTCCAACAGTTTTTAATAGACGTCGCAGATACCCTTTCCCAAGCGATTGCCAAAATATTTACAGCTTTCCTTAAATTAAAATTCCTTATTTTCTCGTCCAAATCTTCTCTTAACGCGACCAAATGTGTTAATAAGTTCTTTTTATAATACTGTTTTGTAAGATTAATAACATTTTGATCAAGCGGTTGAAGAGTGGCCGTGCAATTTGGAGGCAAGCACATGGCTACTACCTCAATGTCATCATTTTGAAACACATTGTCCTTTGGGTGACATGGTGCATTGTCAATGAGCAGCAGTGCCTTATTTGGAAGATCTTTAATTTTTAAAAATTTTGTGACCTGAAAAGAAAGAGTTCGTTTCATAAGTATAAATGCTTCAAATTAGTAATCCTATAAAACAAACCTCTGGGACAAAACTGCGTTTAAACCATTGATCGAAAAGAATTGATGTCATCCAAGCATTTTTACTACTCATGTAGTGGACGGGATTGTTTTTAAAGTTTCTGAAAGCTCTTGGGTTTGCAGATTTTCCAATAACCAGCATTTTCAATTTGTGCGTACCACTTGCATTCGTACATGGAAGAAATGTTATTCTTTCCTTACTAACTTTTCGTCCTGGAGCTGATGTTTCTTTTAAGCTGACAAGAGTTCGATAAGCAGGAATCTGTAGAATAACCCGGATTCATCACAATTGTATATTTGATCGGGACTTAATCCCATTTCGTTAACTTTGCTTCTGAACTTATCCAAAAAAGCGTCTACATACTGTGGTTTATTTGAAAGTTTTTCGCCACAAATTTTTAGTCTTCGTATTCCATGACGAGCTTTAAATTTTTTAATCCACCCCAAGCTGGCGTTAAAACCACCTGCCTTTTCTGGGTGCTTTCTATGAAAATAAAGTGCTTTTGATTTTAACATTTCTTCCGATATTGGAACATTACGGGCTCTTTGTTTTAAAAACCATTGGAACAAAGCCTTCTCCAGTTGGGGAAATTCAGCACACCTTAGATTCATGCGTTTACCAGGACCAGACTCAGTTGCACTTATGAATTTTTTTATATTCTTTTCATTTTGTTTTATTCTGCAAACGGTTGATTTATTAACATTATAATGCAAACAAATTGATTTCACAGTCTCTCCATTTTTAAGCTTTTCCAAAATGTCAGTCTTTTGTTTTATTGATAACTTCACAACTTTCTTTATTAAACCCATTACTATTGAGT
The DNA here is from genome assembly GCA_951800035.1 of Linnaemya tessellans. Classification (NCBI taxonomy): domain Eukaryota; kingdom Metazoa; phylum Arthropoda; class Insecta; order Diptera; family Tachinidae; genus Linnaemya; species Linnaemya tessellans. The sequence goes on along the minus strand of OX637533.1, from coordinate 30,446,941 downwards.
GATCTGTAGTGCACGCAAAAATAGTTCATACTATCTATGCATAAAAGAACCCAAAGCAGAATAAAAAACTAACTGTAAAATAACGAATAACTTGCCGTGCCGCTGTACACACGAAAAAAAAAGTAAACAAACGTATGTATATATGTACTTTGTAGTTTTTGCATCTTTTCTATGTCCAAAGGCGACGTAGAAAAGCAAACAATCGAACAATCACATTTCTGTATTAAAGTTGCGATAACCGAGACTGATAGTTGCGCTTATAGAGACTTCAATGCAAAAATTTTGGTGGTTGCAAACAACGAGCAGTTGCGATAATAGGTGGTTGCGATCATCGAGCTCGCACTGTATGTATGTAACACAATTTTATATTTATGTATGCCAACATATGTACATATTCAGGAATTTATAATAACGGGTAAGTATTTTATATGCGCAGTTAGGGGTTATTCACATACGTATGTCGTTACTTACGGTTTTCCCATAGCTTAAGTTACCAATTTTTTTGGGTATTGAGCCGGTATGACTTGTCCTCCACGGTGACTGAAGGTGCCTTTCCAGAGGGTTTGTTCACAATTGGTTCTTCCTTTCTCCCGTTTTAACCTCTTTCAGTTCTCTTCTTCTCGTAGATTTTATTGGTTTGCACTTTCTTTCTTATTTCTCTTTAATTTTTAATATTTTCAACCACTTTTTTTTCCACCTTTAGTTCTCGGTTGCTGTGTACTCTTTTTTTTTAAATCTGATTTGATCGTTTCTTAGTTAATTTCGTTCTTGCTTTTTCTTTGTATTTATTTCTTGTATTATTTGCTCTTTTAAATTTTTTGTCTCTTTTTTCCACTTTTCACAATTCCTAACTGTTTTTTTATTTTTCCAATTTTGCAACAAATATTTATTTTAGTAACTTTTATACTTTTGGAGTTTGGAATTTTTTCACCGTTTTTCTGAATAGCTTGCAGGTATTTTATTACAATTCACAGCAATTCTTCACTGTTTGTTGTTTCGCTTTTGGGTTTTTTCTTTTTTTCTGTTTTCTTGACTAGTTTGCAAGTTTTTTATTATAATTCACCCTTATTTTTCACTGCCTGTTGTTTTGTTTTTGTTTCTTCTTTTTTTTTCTGTTTTTTTGAAATAGTTTGCAAATTTTTTGCTTTAATTAAATTTATTTAGTTTTCTATATTTCCTCCGCTCTTTGTTAAACGCAATATTTTATTTCAAATGTTTTCACTTGTGCACTTCTTTTGAACAAAACCACAGCCAATAAAATCACAAATTTATTTTTAATACGAAGTCAACATGAGGTTTGATGACGCCTTTTATATATCAACTCTATTGCGGACTGTATTTCACGAGTTGCCACTGGATGTTTTTTTCCCTTGTGGCTCATAAAAGGACCATGTTTAAATCTATGACATAGTTTTTTGTTCGTCGTGTTGTTTAATTTATGCTTATGTGTCTTATATTAAGAAATCCTGGTGATGGGATAATATTCTAGGATGGAGGTGTAGTAGGAACTCGTTCAGGAATAGTGATCACTGGATCACTAAAATCCAGGGTACTTATTTCTGCCAAATGATCAGGGAGAATTAAGTTAACTCACCCATTTATCAAAGACACAGAATATGATCGTGCAACTGGATATTGTATAGAAGGCCACGTGCGATCCGTTAAATCCAGGATTCTCCAGGATTCTTGTCTACAACATTCTAGATATCCAATTTTATCTGACCATAGGTTAGCCATAGTAGTTGCCTCTTCATCAGTCAATCTAACAGAACGTGACAGCAAAAGATGAATAGAACTAGACAATCTGATGTAAATGTCAATCGTATTTTGGATAATTGGGATCAGTGGAATTCCTTTGGATGACAAATGATCACACTTAATGTAAAGTCCTGATCTCCCCGACGTAAGATGGAGCAACGGGTCATTCATTCTGATTTGATTGAGACGATTAATAAGAATGAAGATAGTATGTTCAAAGTTATAATTGAATGTTATAGAGTCATGTTGTATGAGGAGTTGATACATTAATTCTGCAGAAATGTAATTTGTGATGATTACTATCCTATATGTTACACTTGACTCAAACAGCCTACGTGATGAAGTGGGAATTCTACAATTTAAACCTATAATATTAGAATAATTGTTAGCCAATCTTGCAATCTGACTTTGGAACACATTAAAATAGGAACATAAGCATCCAGTAATTCTAAACCCTATCAAATCAGTTCTTTGCAATATAGAGTTTGCTGTAGCCATGTGCAGATCATTGAAGACACAATTATCTATTCATCTTCGGATACTATCGGATCTAGTCATAGATGATATGTTGTAGCAAGAAAGTTTTGATATTAGGAAGGAGCGATATTGGTCGATGACATCGAGGAGCCAACCATGCGGAATATTTATTATTACCTTGGACGGAGAGGTGAGATCAAAGATTTTAACTAAATCTTGAACTCGGGGATGACTGACAATCATGTAGAAGTCATTTCGGTGTAGGGATGTTGTAGAAATGGGTAATATATGAAAATGGGCGAAACAGACTTTGAATATGAACAATAGGTGTACAGGCCAAAAGGTAGTCGTTGTATTAAATGTTATTAATAATGGAGTATCTGCTCCAGCCAGAGCTGTAAAAAGCTGCAATCAATTGACATTGAAATCAAAGTGATTTCAACCAAACTGATTTCCTTCTTTGATTTCTAAATGATTTCAGATTTCAAAATGAAATCTTGTCAAAATTGCAATATATTTTGATTGCAATCATTTTGAAATCATTTTTTTTTTAGAAATCATTGAATGCAATTAATTTAATTGCAATCAATTCGATTGCAATCAAATTTTTGTTGAAATCATGTGATTTCAACAAGTTCCCTTGAAATCATGTGATTTCAATAAATTCCCTTGAAATCATGTGATTTCAATAAATTCCCTTGAAATCATGTGATTTCAATAAATTCCCTTAAAATCACAACTATAGTAAAAGTCCAATGAAATAATTTACATTTGGAATCTAGCGGTTTCTACTAGAATCTGGTGGAAACCTCCAAATTTTTGGTGGAAACCACTAGATTTTAGTAAAAATCACTAAAGTTTTGGTGAAAACCAACAGATTCTATTGCAAACCTCCACTTATATTTGACCAGAAAAATAAAAGTCAAAAACAAAAAAAAATTTAATTTTGTGAATTTATTAAAAAAAAGTCATGACAAACATAACATGAACAAAACAATATGAAAAATATTTCAGATTTCATTACTTTGAGCATTTTTTACATTAGAAAGCTCTCTATTGGCTTTTAGTAAAAGTAACTTTTCAAAGTTGCTATCTGTAAGCGATCCACGACGCGGAGAATTTAGCAAGGTTGCAAATGAAAATAACTTTTCTACTGCAGCTGATGATGGTAATGGTGCGTTGAATCTCATAAATGTGGATTTCAAAGTCGGATACCGATCAAGCATTTCAAACGATGTGTCCGTATCTGTAAGATACGAATGAAAGCTTGTATGAGTGGGATTCTGTTGTGTTTCCGATAAATTAACAGGATTATCTAAAAGAAAAAATATTATATTATTTTTTTAATAGATTATTTTGATATAATTGTATTATACCTTCAAGGCAAAAATCGAAGTATTTGTTAGATGCATTTAAATTCACTTCGGGCGATGGCAATGGAGTCTCATTGGGAAGAGCATTTTTGACTAAAGCTATTACTTCGTGGATTTTTACTTGAGTAAATGACGAATTTAAAGCTGTTAGCCATTGCAACTTAATTTGTGGACAAAGTATGGAAGCTATGATAGCGTCATTGACTTCTTGTGTCAAATCAAAATAGTTTTGGAACCGAGCTTCCACTGCTTTTAAAACTAAACCGGACAAGAGCGATATATATTCGTTGTTGTGACTATTTGATATTTTAATGTATTGGACTTTTGCCAACTTTGTGGCCAAAGTTGGCAAAAGATATCCGTAGATCATTCCTTTGCTTCCCTGCAAAAAATCGATGACTTTAACTATTGGCTTTAATAACATCAAATAATCTTCAATGTAAATAAAATCGCTTTCTGAAAAACTTTGTTCCTTGAACATTCTGCACAACTCGTTGAGTTTACTCTTGCTCTTTATAACATCTTTCAGCGAGTCGTACATAGAGTTCCATCTTGTCGCCACGGGATATTTCAGTTGGCATCCTAATACTGTCCTTATATCTTCAGAAGTTTTTGGATTATTCACTCTTCTCCAAAGATGTGAACATTTTTGCATTATCTGGACGTGAACGATTGAAACTTTAATCAAAGCTTCAGGATTTTTTATCAAAAGAATACTTACTGATTGGTGCTTTTCAAAATATTTTATGTTTTGTTTCAATATACGTAAAAGATCAGTTGTCGCCACCAGATTCAAGGTATGGGTTGCACAACGTATATGTCTTGGCAACCAAGAATTGAAAATATTGCTTGGAATTTCCGTAGGCTCTCCAAATAGATTTTCCTGATCATCATCGTCACCATCATTATCATCATCATCATTTATTTCTGCACCGATCTTTACACTATCAACTCCAAATTCTTTGAACGCTTTCACGAAGTTCGAACCATTGTCTGTAATTGTCGCCGTTACATTAGAGATACTTAGATCAAACTGCGCATGTATATCTACCATCAAATCTCGGATACGGTCATGTGTATGTCGACCAGAAAAGCGTCTGCAAGCTAAAGCTACCGACTTTCTATTGAAATTTTCATCTATCCAATGACATGTATAGCCTAGAAAGCTACGGTGCTTAGTTGACCACACGTCGGCTGTTGTGCATACAAATTTGTTTAATTTAATTTGTTCTTTAAGTTTATCAATCATTGAAGTATACATGTTGTCAATAGTTTTCACAGCTGTTGGTCTACTAATCAAGTTCAATTTTGGCAAACTCTTTAAAGGATTGAGATTCAACTATTGAGATTGGTAACATGTTATCTATTATAACGCGTCACGTGATTCTTTTTCTGTTGATTGTATGCATTATATTCTTCCGTATGGCGTTGTCTTAAATGTCGAATAAAATTGGACGTTATTTGCGTTGATCCTTGTAAATATACATTGCATACTCTGCACTTAGCCTAAATGCCACTTTGGTTACGGCTGTAAGCACCATCTATCTGCATAATTGTATGATATTAGAAATAAATTTCGAAAACAACAAAATTTTGATACACACCTTTTTTACAATTTTAAAAAACTTTGTAAACAAAATTGACGTTTCTGGTAAATTCGAATTATCAGTCTGCTTCATTTCTACAAGAAGCAGTTTCATTCAAAGAGCGCGAAGTCTTTAACTCAATCTTTCTTCTTTTACTTGTTGTTGGTTTTTCGTCTGAAAAATTTTCACATTCATAACTTGGATCTTTTTCATAATCATCAGACGAAAAATCATCAAAAATTTCTGACATTCTGATCACAATTTCTTTTTTTACTTTTTTTCAGTTTTAACAATGAACAGTTTAATATGAACTATTAATTTATTAGCAATTTGACACCAAACGTTTAATAATGTAGAAAACACGTATTTAATGAACAAATCAATAGCACAAATGACGATTTATGCACTATGAAAATATGTCTGAACATTTCAGTAAACTTTGACTTCTAGGTAAATAATAAAAAAAACACAACAACTGTATTTATAAAAAAAAAACAAAAGCAACAATTTATTTTGTTCCAGCCTACGTCGACTTCTAAGTAAATAATAAAAAAACAACAACTATTTTAAAAAAAAAAACAACAAAAGCAACAAATTATTTTATTCCATCTTACTTCGACTTCTTAGAAAATAATAAAAAAAAAATAACTGTATTTATAAAAAAAAAACAACAAAAGCAACAAATTATTTGAATGCGTTGAAAAGAGAATTCTTTGCAATTTTGCAAAGTAGAGGATATTAGATAATAACAACTAAAACTTATCGGCTCCAAAATGACATGAAAAACGCGCAATCATTAAAGCGAAATCATGTGATTGCAATTAAATCGATTGCAATCATTTACAGCTCTGGCTCCAGCTAACCTCTGATACAATAGCACAAGATCTTCTGGTTCCTTTGGTAAGTCTGCTTCACCAACGATCAGATCCACTGAAATCTTGATGCGACTTGCCATATTTTTCAATGTGTTTTGAACTCCTGGAATTGTGATATCGCCAGGGTACAAACCTTGATAGTAAATACGACTCCTAGTTTCAGAATCCATTAAGGATGGTTGAAGCTCTGTGGGATAGTCCATGTGGTATTGATCTAAGTTAGTTTTTGATGTTTTGTCAGTGATGTGCAATGATACCATTATGACTTTCAGTTGATTAATCAGTCGACACAAGATACGGGAACATGATCCTCTTCCATCTCCCAGAAGTACTGCAATAGGGTTTTCTAATCGTAACAACTGGGACAGCACTCCAGTGCTCATCAACGGATCTAGTAATTTTACTGAACTCTTATTAATGCATTCAAAAATCTTGAACACATTCCGAGCATCAATATAAATGGCTTGATAGCTGCTTATTTCATAAATGTAATTTGATATTTGAGTTAGTTGCTTGTGATACGCCTGATATGATCCTTCAGATTGGATTTCCCCTAATCTAAAGTCAGGAATATCCAAAGATCCTACTAATGAACTATGGGATATCTTGCAATGGATATGGTAAGAGTAATTAATGTCTTCGCGATGGACACGAATGTTGTCAATAGCCTGCAAGTGTAAATTAGGATATTCTTCCATAATTTCTTGTGTATCTAAAGTTTTTTGATATTGTTTCAATAGAGCAATGTCCAATTCCGGACATGATACGAAAGGAGTTATTACTATAAATGGTCTTAAAACTTCAACAGCAGATGATGTGAACGTAAACACTTCATCCAATATTTGAGGTCTGTAGTTTGTGATATCTCCATATGCGGAAAACAAAAGAATACAGAATAAATTCTTTTCTTCTTGAGTATTAATAAACGGAATGTGCCAAGTAACATAATTCAAACCACCCGCTATATCTTGTAGGGATTCCATATCTTCCCGAGCCACATCTCCTCTGGATAACATATAGATATAATCATATTCGAATTCAAGAACTTCGATAGTTCCTTGGTTGATGATAATCTGCTCTAGTTCCTCTTTAGATATCTGTTTGTCAGGGAGCCACCGGCCTAAAGTTACAAGCATAACCATTCTAATGATAAGTTCAGGTTGTGATTCATATGGAGATCTGAGGAAGTGTCCACACTTGATATTTACAGAAGTAGGTGGATCCTCATAGAATGTCACATTTTGTCTTATTTCCCTGATGATCTTTGTTTTGCTAGACCCAGACAAATCAACGTTGTGGATGTGAATAATGTCATCATAGTTGGATCCTTCAATTAGAGGTTTCAATATTGTTGTGGGTACATTAATACTTGATAACCAATCTGTAAATTGAGGCCATAAACTTCTGAAAAAACATTCAGCAGCGATTACACCGTTTTTCTCTGACCCATGTTTGAAAGTTATATTTACATATACACCATTATCCTCTAAGAGAATATTATGAGGGTCCTTAGCAGCATGAGATATTGGAGATAATAATCCGGCTGATGCTAATTGAAGAAAGATTGGTTCAAAGTCCGCATAATATAAGGAGTTGAGAGGTCCCAAAGGAGGGTCCCAGAATATCATTTATATATGATATTTTTAGTACATGCCAAAAAGCTTCTTTGACTAAACTAAGGAACGTAAATCCGGGTTTACAACTTCTTAATACAGGTATTGAGACTGATGACTGACTCATTGATTTGATACCAAGACCAACGCAAGAGTATCTAAAATGTCTGCTTGGGGGAGATCCATGATTCCCTCTAATCTCATCTGGTTTCTGAATGTTGTCATAGTTGTGATGAGTCTCTGATATGCGGCTGATACAGCAAGTTGGACCGCTATAATATTGTCGGATTTAAATTAATTTTGTGTATATAATCAATAACTCCTTTCTTTAATACATCTCCTATTGCAGTTATAATGTCTTCATTTTCTTTGTCTGTGCAACTGATTATATTGAATTTGAGGAAATGATCCAATTCGAAGTTTGCATGTATATCCATCTTCACAGGTTCATCATCTACAATGTTATTGCAATAGGAGCAAAATGCATAATTAGGGACATTGTTGTCATGATGAAAGTTGCTATGAAAGTTAATTGTGCGATTTGCATTGTCTAATTTTAGAATTGTCATGTTTTCATTGTTAATAGTCACAAGCTGATCTAAATTAGGCCTATAATTCGGCATAGTCGTGAGGGAATATGAATTGATTGGAGTTCTGTGTGCTAAATGCCCTCCTCCATCCTCTGCACACAGAATGCGTAATCTAGACTAGATGCTATGTTTTCAGATTGGAAAGGTAATTTTACACTACTAGCAGTTTGAGATCCTAGCCAAGGTGGATTGTTGGGCAGTGATGGGAAATGATGGGATTTAGAATCAATCTGGGGAATTGCTTCTTTATGTGTTAAATAGACATATCTATAGGAGTCTCGCATGTCTCATCCTCTGTTAGTAGCTAGGGTACTAATATCTTCTGTGTTATAAATTCGAGTTTGGTCGACTAAACTAGGATAAGTTAGACCTCTGATATCCTTGCCCCATGCTTTGTTTCTAATTAACTGGGTAAGTTGAGTTACACAAAATGCAGGAGATTCTCTATCAAAATCCATTACACCAAATAAGGAAGGTCCTTTTGCAAGAGCTCGACCATCTAGTTTATTGATCCAGTAGTTTAGTCTGGAACTGCTAACTTCGGATAATGTCTTAAGAATCCGGACCCCCCATATGAGAAGACAGATTGGGTGTCACCTTGTGTTAGAAACCCGACAATAGAAGAGCTATTGAGGAATTTTGCTAGAATCTCCTCTATAAAAAAAAATCATTTTGACCACTCATTACTAATTCTTTATTTAAAAATTCTTTTGTGTCACACTCAGCAAGAAGGTTGAACAAGAACTACTTGATTATTATAATAAACACATTTCTGGCTACGTTTGATTTTTCACTTATAACGGTACTTCCTAAAGTTGTTTTGTATTTAATTTTTACTCTTACTTGCATGGTAACATAATAATATACCAGGCAGTGTTGCGATTACAACAACAAGCTCTTTTTTAGCAAGTCGTTTCTGATATACAAATATCCCGCTGCATAGATAAGTATGTTTCATCATCTTCGTGTACTTATAACGGCACTTCCTAAAGTGTTTTTTTAATATTATCAATATTATTTTGTATTTTGTTTGTTTTATAAATTTTCCATGACGCAAAATTTATGAAATATTGGTGTAAATGCAAAATTTTTATTTAAAATATGTACAATATCTAAAGAACCCACTTGGGTGGGTTTCGGGTAGGGTTTGGGATTTCCCGGACTTTTGCTCTTCCCGGGAAACGGGAATGAAAAAATCGAGATCCCGGGAAAATTAAATTTCCACATTAAGTAAATGTATCAACTAGAAATTGGTTAAAAATTCATTGTTTTATTCTTTTATATGTGATAAAAATAGTATAATAGCAATTAAAAGAGCAAAAACATAAAACATTTTATTTAATTTAAGTGAATTCAGGCACATGGAGTTAGCTTATATTTATACTTTAAAATATAAGTAGCTATTATATACATAAACATATAGTAACTATCAAAATGTATAGCATAAAATACTTCAACACTACTTCTTATCTATTTAGCTACGAAATGAATTTTTAAAACCGTTAAAGCATCTAGCAAATCACTGGACATTCTGTTTCTTATTTTTGTTGCAAAGTTCCCAGCGATAGAAAAAACTCGTTCACTTTCCACTGAAGTAGGTTTTATTGTTAGTAATGCATTGTACAGATTGTCCAAATTTCTTGTTCGTATGTTACTCGCTTCAAACAGCTTAAGTTCTTTTTTAAATTGATTATCGGTCATTGATATTGCGCTTTCATTTGGTTTCTTTGCATTTTTTATTGCGTTATTTAATTTGTCCTTAAAAGTTTCTTCCACTTGTACTTCGCTAACAACATAATTATCCGACGGCTCAATATAGTCGCATTGTTTAAATAATCTGTTGAATAATTGTTCCGCATAATCTTTTAAAACCTTTTTCGAAACATTTGTAATTTTGCCACTTTTCAAATAATTTAATAGCGCTATCATTTTATCATCACGCCGTTCATTTATTTTTTGTTTTATTGCATTTACCATCGTTTTTGAAAGCGTTGTATTTAAATTTAGAAGCTGCTCGTACAGGGTTTCAATAATAGCGTTAGCTATTAACAAATTTGAGTCCCGACGACTCAATGCCTCTATAGCATCTTTAATTGGGCATAAAACTTCCACTAAACTTTCTAAAATCAACACAATTTCTTCCACCCACAAATCTATAGAACTAAATTCAATGAACGTTTTTTTAATTGCGTTCTTTGCTTTGAGAAAAGATTGAATCATTTCAACCATGCTATTCCACCTTGTTCTGACATCGTGAATTAATCGAGACTCCTTACCAAATTCCTCTTTCATGTGTTTTTCGAGACAAGCAGTTTTTAAAGCACTTTTCTTGAATGTTTTTACAATCGTTCTCGTAAAATTTACAGCACTTTTGTAATTTTCTAAATAAACATTGAATATTATAATATTATATCATTGAAAATACAGCAATATTATATTTTCTTACCGATAATTTCATATGGATCAAATTCTATGTCCATATCACTTTCGTCAGTTTCACTTTCTGTATTGTCTACTAATATTTTCGATTTTCCATAAATAACATCAAGCACAGCTAAGTGAATGGAATGGTAGGACCATCTGATAACGTTGCAACAATATGATTTGGCAACAACAAATTAAATTCTTCTAGTTTAGATTCAACAAGTTTTTTTATTGCATCCGCGGTACACCTTCCAGATATATAAACCAAACCCAAGTTATAAAACGAATTATTGCCATGAAGGCAAATATTTAAATATCTTTTTTGGGCGACACTAGTCCAATGTTTTAATGGAAATTTATACAACCCACATACACTGTAACACTTTCATATTTTGTTAGCACTTCTAATAACGTATGGTTTACGCTTTTGCATTAATGTTTGAGTTTTCTATTTAAATTTTCATCAAAAGCATCAGAGAAATGTCGTTATTTTCGAACAGAGTTTTGTAAACAGCTGTTTCTCGCTGACAGTTTTTCTTGCTATATAAGAAAGCTGAATTTTTTAATACTATAAACTAGGGTACCTAAATCTTAATGATAATTATACACGCTAATTTTACAACTATTGAAGAATGAAATTTGATACAGAATCTAGTTATACATGAAAAAATAATACACCTTTATATATATTATTTAATTTCAATCATATAAATAAAAAATAAACCATTAAAGTCCAGCATCTATGTATTAACCCATTAACGCCCACAGCGATCTAGACTAGGTAATTCAATAAAATTTTAAATAGCAAGTAATCTAACTTGCATAAACATATTTTAATAAAAAAAAAACATGTATCTGCTCCAGAATAGGTTTTGGGAGCTGTTACATATACGTTACAGTGGGCAGTATCCACACTTGTTTGGTTTTTTGCTGTTCAAATAAAAATCATATATTTTACAAACGAAACTTAACAAAAACTTCAATTTATTAAATAAAAGGTATAAAAAACAATTTTCTTTTAACTAGAAATGTAAAAATATAAAAAAATAAATAAACAAATAAAGGAGTTCATAAGTATTTCCTTGAATGATACTATATTTAGTTTGTTGAGAAATAGTGATATCTTTCAAAGCATTTGATGCATAATCCAACATCACATTTTTTGCACATGGAAGTTGGATGCGACCGGCAGTGCAAACTTGCACAACGACGTCTTTTTTTGTCCTTTGTTTCGACAACAAAATGATTTATCCCATCATACCTGATTGAGTACTCTTGTTCATGTGAAAGTAAACGACGATAGCTTTGGGGTGGTTTTTGGCTGCCATAAGATTTACAATATCGAATAGCAATTGCTCGGCGAAAGTTCTTCTGCGACGTACCTCCTCCTGCCTTGCGATGTAGAATCCAAGCATTTTGTATGGAAACATCTACTAGCCATGTAAATATCGAAAACCACCACTTTTTTCCGCGCGCACCAATTCTATATGCATTGACGTTTTGGTCCATTCTATCAGTTCCACCCATATTTAAATTATACTTATGTATGGCATGTGGTAGGGGAACCATAATTCTTTTCTTTTCCTTTCGAGAAAATCTGCTAATTTTGGTAATTGGTAACTTGCCATGAATAGTAGATGCTACAGTTACAACTGCGTTGTCAACCCATTTGGTAATTTTTATAGCAGACTCGACCATTTTAGTACTTTCAATATGACCACGTTCTTGTTTTTTTAGGACGTCTTTCGAAGACAGAGGGCAAGATTTGGGTATGGAATTTTCCCGGATGGTTCCAGTACCATGGAACCCACGTTGCTTCAGACCAACCAACGCAGCAGGCGTTGTGAATAAATTGTCGAAATATATTGAAAATTCAAGTTGTTTAAGATTTTCGTCAAATTCATCCAGCATACAAAAGAGTGGAGTTATATTTTTCCCAAACTTCGTGTAATATTCCGGCTTCAAGCGAGGATTCGATCCTTGGTACATTTCAAAATTTATTAAATACCCCAGCGGAGTATTTAAACTCCACATTTTATATCCAAAGCGAAGAGGCTTTCCTCTTATGAATTGCTTACAGCCATGACGGCCATAATATTCGATCATTGACTCGTCATAAGACAGGCACTGTTCAGGGTGGAAGTGCTTCAGGAAACGTTTTTTTAAAGCATCGGTATATGGGCGAAGTTTCCAGATTTTATCATCTAATTGTTGTTTTGAATTATCAATAAAATGTATATGTCGAAATATTGTTTCAAAACGATTTCTACGCATAGAATCGGAAACTAGTTCATTTTTCAGATCGCTTTCAGTTGACCAATAATCTCTCTTTGAAGAAGCTGAGGCATAACCTGTAACAATCAAGATACCAAGAAAAACTCGCATTTCACCCAGTGATATATTTGGGTTATCTTGTCCACAATATACTGCATAACTGTTACTTTCATTGCACAGCATTTGTACCAACTCATCGTCAAAAAACTTCTCAAATTGCACATGCGGTGGCAAATCAGCGCAATCAGAAAAATTGGGTTCAGGGAATATACGCTGACACCATACATCATCATCTTCCATCCACTGATTCGCTTTCGTAGCTAATGGTTTGACACCCTTTGGTTTTTTGGATTTGTATGTCCTTGCTGTTTTTGCAGAGCCTGAGGCCGAGTCAAACTGCTGCAAACGAGGAATCTTAGAAGGGGTCTTTAACTTATTTTCTATTGCTTTTCTCTTAGAACAATTTACATCTGATTGTACACTACATGGTGTGGTTGCAATAGACCTAATATCTATATCTAAATTAGTGGAAGAGTTATTCATAACATCTTGCAATGCTTGGTCTATCAGTAAATCTTCATCATCTTCTGTATTTCGGAGTTCACCATCCCCAAATGTTCCGGCCGTGCGAATCGTTATTTCACAAGGTTGTATAAGAAGAGCTTTAGGCAAATTATGCGGAAGTCCACTGCCATCTTCATCTCCAGAGTCTTCATCAGACGGTATATAGTCTGCACTGGGTGGCTCTATGACCACTTGTTCAATCACATCTCCCTGGCTTTCTTCTGACATAAGCTCCTCAAGATATTGTGTGGCTTCTTCTAATGTCAAAAGCCCGTATCTATAAAAAAATTACTCTTAAATGTATATCTAATTCAAAATATGTTGATATTTATTCATTTTTGTAACGTAAAAACAGTAGTTCAAAAATTGCTGAGTTCTGCCCAGTGTTACAAATACGTAACACCTGACTTTTTGCCTTTCTAGCGTACACTCTAAACCTAATTTTTTTATTCTTACACTTGAATAATAAATTCTTATATGTTTTCTATATGTTTGCATATATTAATTTTCTTTAAAATAATTTATATATAAATAGTTAAACATCTTACCTTCTTCGTGTCGTCATATTTGTTATTTTTCAAGCTTTCAAATTACACACTTTACAAAACAACCTTTCACCAACACAACAAGAGCAGAACTAACTTCTTGATGATTTGTAGCTGAAGACTGAACATAAATACACAAAATAGACGTAAATAGGCACTTGTATATTGTTTAGTTATTTCGAAGTTTAGTTTGAGATTATGATATGTGGTCGTTACGCATATGTAACAGTGGGCGGTAATGGGTTAATGTATACTTTCAATTTCCCGTTTCCCGGGAAATATCTAAAATTTTCCCGGGACAAATTTTCGTGTCTTTTCCCGGGAATTCCCGTTTCCCAAACCCTAGTTTCGGGTCCATACGTAATTAAAGAGCTTTGGTAGTGCGAAGGTTAAAGAAGCACTACCTTGCCCCTTTACAATAAACACGGCAAATTTTACATGCATGTTTACTTTTATAAACCACTTCCATTGGAGAGCTTTTAGCCTCCTCTGGTTTTTTTCTATTGCTCTCATTTACAAGCTCATCTTTGTAGCTTCTTCGCTCCACTTCTTGCCTCGCCCTTATTTTTTTGATTCTGTCCTCCTTCTCTCTATAACTATTATGTAACTCAGTCCACTTCTGTAAATGGTTGGTTATCTGAGTTCTCAGTCTCTCAAACTCTTCCTCATACATTCGATGCAACTCCGTAAATTTTCTATCCATGCACATTGCATTTGTTATGAGCTGGGGCTCTATATTCGCCCGTTAAATGACAATGATCACCCACACGATCTTCAAGAGATAAAAATTTGTTACAAATATGACAAATTGTATCCTGCATTTGTTTTATCTGTTGAAGTGGTGATAAGGAATTCATTGGTTTGCCTACACTTAAATAATTCATATAAATATCTCGCACATCCCGCACTAAACTAATAAAAAAATGTTTCGGTGCATCATCACCACTATAGATTCTAAATATATCTCAACTAGTGTTATATGAACATTTAATATAATAACTATAGGCAAATGGAATATGCTTTTGTGTGGATTTAACATTCGATGCATTTTGTATATTTACTGATTCTAGAATACATTCAAAATCAGCGTATACCATAAAAGCCACAACCATTTGATTTTTTATATTCTTAAAACTTACTAAATTATTGTCTGTAGTGGGCAACGTAGTTACAATTTTATTACAATGTTCCTTATGCTTTCGGACAGACACCTCATTATGGAAATGTATAAGCAGGTATTGCATATACGTATTTTGTTATTGCTTTTTGTTAATTGTCTTCTTACCAATCTGTAATGTAAAATTTGATATAATTATTATTTATAATATATATATATATATATATATATATATATATATATATATATATATATACTATATATTCTCGAATTCTCGTATCCTCTGCTGGAGCCCACAGCCCTCCGCCCAGGTCATAGTAGCCAGTCCAACCTAGCCCCCCTGCCAGCGCCGCCACCTCCATAGACGACAACATTCCGTACCCTCCGGCCTGGTGACCATCCTCCGGCCAGGTCTTATAACCCCAGTCAACCGCCGCCCACACATCCACAAGCGACAGAACTCTCTCCACCTCCACATCGTCGCAGGTGTTGGCGCTCTGTACTATGTAACCTCTGTTCGCGCCCCTCTCCCTGGCATCTAGTAGATAGCCATACGCAGCCAGGTCCGGCGTGAGTGCCCCTCGAAGATACGTCGTCAGGTACATGTTCGGGGATAACCGTTTGATCACCTGGGGCACCACCATCGGGTTAGCTTCAGCCGCAGCCCAAGAAGGCTCCACATTAACATCCCCACCGTGGAACGGAACCATTCCGCCAGGGTCCAGTGGTCCGCGCTACGTTCAATCATCTTCATTACAACCTGTAACCCTCTACCCGCCATCTCAGGATTCACCGCATACGAACCGATCCCGCTAGCCTCAGCCCATTCCTCGTACCCTCTGCGCATATAACACGCCCTCTCAATCCTGTCCACCGCGTCACTTATCAGGCCTACTTGTTATTACTACAATCGGCTATCTCACAGAGTCCCGCCCCGCACCCGATTATCATCTCGGCCTCATTAGACCAGTCACCTATCTTGACTCCTGGGTAATCCTTCGCCACGTCCTCCCCATACACAAACACCTGGTCCGTGCAATTCGTGGCGCCCTTATAGCCGAACCGTGAAGCCGGCGATGTCACCGCCACGCCCCCCTCCGCACCAGGTTATCCCTACTGATCTCGTAAACCTCCTCCTTATTACGGCTGCCATCCTTGTACCTGTGCAAGTACCCCTGGTAGCCGTGGCTACCAGCATGTTCACACACGACCAGTCCAAATCACCGGTCGACCGGGCCGCGAACGCATCAGCGAAGACCTGCTTTATATTCATGTCGCTTCGCATGATCTTATGTATTGAGTGGCATTACTTGTCACTCAATTGAGCTTCTATTATAAAGATCTACTTGCTACTTAAAATTAGAATATTGTATCAGGCAGTCAGTTTGTTTTTGTTATTGCTTTTGTTTTATATTTTGAGCAAAAATGAAATAAATTGTAAAGTTGCAAGCTCAGCAAAATAACTATTGTACGTTGAACTTATTAATGTATAAGCAGGCAATGACCATATTACTTTCAAATTGCTTCTAGCAACAATTTTTAATTGCTAAAACGTGAAGCAGTCGAATTCGTCACTGACCTATCACAACAAAATTTAACAATGTCTTTTATGTTGATAAAAAGATATGAATATACTACAATATGAAGAAGTTGGTTCTGGATGATGTAATCGTATATGTCTTCTTCATGATGAATTTAAATTGTAAATAAAGAAGTTGTATCTGAAAAAAAGAAGTCGCTAATACAAGTGAAATAAAAAGACAATTTATTTTTTATTGTTTTATAATATTTTTTATTTAAAAACAATTTATATATTTTTTGTTGTTTTATAATTTTTTTCTTTTTTTATTTAAAAACAATTTATATATTTTTACAATAATTTATATACATATTTTTATAATACTCATACTATTTTGCGAGGCTAAAAGCTCTCATAAATCTTCATCTTCACTTCCCATCACACTATGGGAAGTGAGATCTATGATGTTGGCACCGTTAAAGCAAAATTCGGCGGGGGGACTGTATCTAACTAAATAACATATCCCCCCCCCCCCCCCCCTTCAAATTCTGTACATTTGTAAAATTTGCTGTCTACAAAAGGGGCATGATGTGCTGTTGCCACGTTTAAATCAGTCTACACATGTAAAGTGAGAACAATTAAAGAAGCACAACCTTGCCCCTTTACAATAAGAACAGCAAATTTTACACTCATACGTACTTTTGTATAACGCTTCCATTGGAGAGCTTTTAGCCTCCTCTGCTTGTTTTCTATTCGTTTCAAGATCATCTTTGTAACTTCTCAGCTCCACTTCTTCACTCGCCCTTATTTGCTTCATTCTTTCCTCCTTCTCTTTGTAGCTGTTATGGAGCTCAGTCCACTTCTGCAAATGAGTGGTTATCTGAGCTCTCAATCTCTGATACTCTTTCTCATACATGCGATTCAACTCCACAAATTTCCTATCCATGCACATGGACGGAGTTGCCGGTCTTGTTGAGGAAGACGGTGCTACCGACAGCACATAATGGTTTAGAGAAGGAGGTGATGGTAGTGACGGTGTTGCCGGGGGTGGAGGTGGCGGTGATGATGTTAAATTCACCGGGGCTGGAAGTGGAGGTGAAGTAATAAAACCAGAACGGATATAACGTGAAGTTATAGTTGTTTCAATTGGAGTTAGTCCAAATCCAGCATGTGCTGGTGGTGGTGTTGGGGTTGAGGTTGGCCGTGTAGGTGTTTCAATTGGTGTTAGTCCAAATCCAGCATGTGCTGGTGGTATATAAATCCGTTTATAGAAAAAAGAGTTAATGCTAGTATGGATGAAGGTCTTTTTACAAGTTGGAATTATATACCAAAGGATGGATTAATAGCTGGTAACTTTTCTGTTGGATCTACTACTATATTTACTGGTTCTGCCGGTTTCAATAATAAACAACGTATAGGTTTAATTAAACCACGAACAAACGATACTCAAACTGGCAAGTGCGTTCCCGTCGGTATCCATAATCGTCAAGGTGTACCTATACAAATAGATGAATATGATCAGTCAGAAGCTATTTTTGGATTAATTCCGTATACCATGACTCCTAATGTAGTTACACAAATCGATAGAGAAGAAATTACAGGTTACAAGATACCACCATTAATAATTGGTATTGAACCACTGGTTTCTGAATTTCCTACCAATACGAACAATAAATGGGAAGTCGTGAAATGTTTTATAGATTTATACGTAGATGTTGAACTTACTTTAGAATGTAAATATGGTTTTGATTATGTGGATCCATCTATACCTTCAATACCAGCTAACTATAAGTTCCCCCAATTCATGATGGTTAATAATACAAATGCAACAGTAATTAGTAGTCCAAACCAAACTGATATAATAACTCAAAATTTCCAAGGACATAATAAAAAACGTGAAGAATACAGTAATATTCCTACATTCTTTAATAGATCGAATCCTCTATCTACTAACAGAACGTTGAGAAAAGTTACCGATTATAATATTGAAACAAGATCTAAGACAAAAAAGAAAGCTGCAGATGCGAAACAAGATTTAACTAAAAATGAAGAATTTGTCCGTTTCAAAGAAGAAGTGACTCCACTGCTTATAGTAATGAATTAAAATTAAATAAAGTTGTAGAATTACTCAAACAGAAATGGCCATCTGATATTAAAAAAATTAATATTTAATTTATTTAACTCTTTCAAATATTGTAATATGACAATTTTGAACTTTAATAATAAATTGATTATTGCTAAAATATTTATATGGTGTATTGTTAACAGGACGTGTTAGAATTAACTTAAACTCAGCGTATTTTGTATATTTATCAAAGGTTATCATTTCAATCTGTTTACTTTTTACAATTCCGTCAATAATATCGAGGTCTATATAATTAAATACATCAGTATTTATTGCTTCTTCCAAGTTCTCCTTAAAAGTAACAGCATTCCACAAGTCTCCAAAGTCCATTTCTAGTTCATCAATATCCTTGTTTTTTATTCCCAATGGATACATGTTCTTATTAAAAAGTATGTTCCTTGTGAAATCATAATGGATCATTATTAATTTCTCTTTGCACTTTAATTTTGTTGCTTGTTTAATTAAAGAATACATTTAATTATTATTACATGTCGACACTGCTTTTTATACCCAACATTCCTTCTGACTTCTACCAGTTGGGGTTGGGTTTGGCCGTGACAACGTTCCCAAGTCCAACAATTGTGTTACTTCCTCATCCAGATTGAATGTTGCGAAATATCTTACACTTTCCATTGTTTTAAAAAATTTTAGCTTCTGTTTAATTAAAGTTCAGAATTAAATTAATAATTTC
Source organism: Linnaemya tessellans (assembly GCA_951800035.1). NCBI lineage: Eukaryota > Metazoa > Arthropoda > Insecta > Diptera > Tachinidae > Linnaemya > Linnaemya tessellans. The sequence goes on along the minus strand of OX637533.1, from coordinate 30,427,410 downwards.
TTTCCACCAGTTACCTCTTTATATACTCAAAGTAGCTACAAAATTTACCCCACAATTTTTTTTCTTATAAAAATATATAATCTATTTTCAACTATACAAACTTCTTATCCATTTTTTCTAAAAACAAAATTTGCAGTGGTTAATAACCTCAACATTTCTTCTAGTAATAGCAGAAATTGAAAATATATTTTTAAAAACCTGACTTATTACATTCCCATACACTTTTTTCCCATTTGTTCTAAAAAAAAAACAAAATTTATAGTGGTTAATTCGTTCTAGGAATAAAAGAAATTGAAAATAGATTATATTTTTTAATAATATGAACGCATACAATTAATGCGGTGATTAAGTTCACAAACAAAATTAATAGTGGTTAATACGTTCAACATTTTGTTCTAGGAATAAAAGAAATTGAAAATAGATTATATTTTTTAATATCTATGATGTTGGCAGCGTTAAAGCAAAATTCTGTGGGGGGAATGTATCTAACTAAATAACATCCCCCCGCTTACAAATTCTGTACATTTGTAAAATTTGCTGTCTACAAAAGGGGCATGATGTGCTGTTGCCACGTCTAAAACAGTCTACACATGTGAAGTGAGAACAGTTAAAGAAGCACAACCTTGCCCCTTTACCATAAGCACAGCAAATTTTACATTCATACGTACTTTTGTATAGCGCTTCCATTGGAGAGCTTTTAGCCTTCTCTGCTTGTTTTCTATTCCTTTCAAGATCATCTTTGTAACTTCTCAGCTCCACTTCTTGACTCGCCCTTATTTGCTTCATTCTTTCCTCCTTCTCTTTGTAGCTGTTATGGAGCTCAGTCCACTTCTGCAAATGAGTGGTTATCTGAGCTCTCAATCTCTGATACTCTTCCTCATACATGCGATTCAACTCCACAAATTTCCTATCCATGCACATGGACGGAGTTGCCGGTCTTGTTGAGGAAGACGGTGCTACCGACAGCACATAATGGTTTAGAGAAGGAGGTGATGGTAGTGACGGTGTTGCCGGGGGTGGAAGTGGCGGTGATGATGTTAAATTCACCGGGTCTGGAAGTGGAGGTGAAGTAATAAAACCAGAACGGATATAACGTGAAGTTATAGGTGTTTCAATTGGTGTTAGTCCAAATCCAGCATGTGCTGGTGGTGGTGTTGGGGTTGAGGTTGGCCGTGTAGGTGTTTCAATTGGTGTTAGTCCAAATCCAGCATGTGCTGGTGGTGGTGTTGGGGTTGGGTTTGGCCGTGACAACGTTTCCAAGTCCAACAATTGCGTTTCTTCCTCATCCAGATTGAATGTTGTGAAATATCTTACGCTTTCCATTGTTTTAAAAAATTTTAGCTTCTGTTTAATTAAAGTTCAGAATTAAATTAATAATTTCTTTCCACCAGTTACCTCTTTATATCCCTAACACTGACACTATTTACATATGTAAATATTTCAATTTTTAAATGGCTAGAAATTTGATGTTTTGGCACGATTTACTCAGTGGCTAATTTTTTATGCTCTTTCTAAAAAAAAAAAATTTTAAAAATTTTATAGTATACCGTTATTTTTTTTAAATTTTTGACTTTTTCTTCATAATCTGACCCTATTTACATTTGTAAATAAATTAAATTGGTGGGTTTATTTGGGGATAATTCATGTTTTTATTATAGATTTTCTTTGAAAATATTAATTATTGTATAAAATTATATAATCAGTCTGTACAACAACCATTACATTTCGTTTGAGTTTTGCTATGCTCGACACAAATTGGCTTCTTACACTGAACACATATTTTCCGTGTTGAGCGTTTTCTCTTACTTTCTTCGTGATAGTACATATAGCAAGCACCTTTTATTGTTGAATGTCCGCGATCGTCTTCATCTGGAATAAAATCCACAGATGTGGAGCTATTCAAGGAATGAATCGGCTTACCAATTATGCATTCAATTGCATTTTTTGTTGGAAAATATGAGACAACCCTTGGAATGCTTGACCTCTTCAATATCGTTGGCATACACAATTGTTCCGCCAATTCTTCTACAAACAATCGGCGTCCACCTATTATAAAAAAAAATAAATAAAATTAATACATAATCCAACTTAGCTCTCAGCAAATATGTAAATATAATTACCATTTCTACATGTAAAACGTGACGGATTATTTTCCGAATATATTATATGCGCAGCAAGAGCAGATATGTCGATCATATTATAAAAAACAGCAAGAGGCCAACGATTTGTTTTGCGTTTCGTGGTATATTGCCCCAACATATGATCCATTACATCTACTCCACCTTTTGTATTATTGTAAAATAATATTATATTCGGTTTTTGTTTTACGTCGGAAATTGTGTTGTCACATGGCATTGTTGAAAGTAAAACGACTGCCTTGTTTTTTTTGGTACATAAGAACAAATTGTTCTGTTTTCTCCATAGCCGAATATTGTTGAATGTTCTGCTCGTTGCGGCGAGGATTTGAACTCTGAGGGCAAACATGCTTTATTCTTTTTCATTGTTCCAACCATAGATAGTCGCCATTTTGTGAGTGCATCTGCCAATGAAAGACTTGTGAAGAAATTATCGCATGTCACATTTGGTCCGGTGTTTTTATACTGTTCAACTAGGTCTTTCACGACTCGCTCTCCTTGATTCTTCTCTCTTTCGCTGTCTGATTTGCCTGTATATATTTGCCCAGTTAGGGGATAGTAGGATTTTGCATCGCATACCCACAACAGCTTTATACCATATTTTGCAGGTTTCGACGGAATATACTGCGTAAACTTGGTACGTCCTCTAAAAGGAAAAAGCTGTTCATCGACAGTGATGTTTTCCCGAGGTCTGTAGTTTTGACGCAAATTTGCATTTAGCATTTCAAAAATTTCCGATATTGGAGCTGCTTTGTCAGTTGCGCATCTTTTTTCTCTTGAAGCTTGCTGATCAAAGCGAATATACCTTGAAATATCTGAGAAGCGTTTTAAGGACATACACTCATAGAAAAAACAGCAGGAAATCAACAATTTCAACCTTAATTCAACAAAAAACAGCTATGAAAAGCAGCTAAAGTTGGAAATTATATATTTAACAATGTTCAACATAAAAGCAATGTTTACACGAAATTAAGGTGGATTCAATGCTAATTTAATAACGCTCGGAATTAAATAAAAAAATTGGCATCTTTAAACGAAAAATGAGCGACGTTAAATCGAACATTTTCTACGTTGATTTAAAAAAGAAAAATGTTTAAATCAAATATGGACATGTTTGAATTTAGAGTGCTCAGTTTCGATTTAATATGGAAGCGTTTTTGAATTTAAAACGTCCACCTTCGATTTAAAGTTGCTGCATTTCCAATACAGTGGTACAGTGGTTTAATATTCAAAAAAATACTTACACACATTCCTTACCGTTTATAAATAAAAAATTAATTTTTGGATTTTTATAATTTTATTAAAAATTATATAAATAAAATAAATATAAAATAATAATAATAATATGAAATAATTATAATAATAAAAATTTATAAAAAGTTTTTTGGTCGGATGTAAGTTTTTCCATTGTTTATAAAATATGAATGAATAGGAAAGCTATTAAAATATTTTATATTTAAAACATGAATTTCATCAATTTCTTTAATTAATTCATAAGACTGAAAATGATTAGAAAACTGACTTAAGGCTAATGGATAACATAAAACATATATTTCATTATTTTGATAAAGGAAAAGAAAAATTATAAATGCTTTAAAACACGGTTCATTAGAAGCTAGGTAGTAACCGGTTTTATATTGTGTACCTTTGTAGGTCACTTTTTTTGAAAGTATCGCTCTTGTGAAATCAATATCTCTGTTTGATGCAATTTTGGAAAAATAAGATTCTTTAGTTATGTCTGAAACTGAACATTGGTCAAACTCTTTAATCAAATCATATGAAAATTCATGTTGTAGCAAAAAGTGTGAAAATTTCAAACTTGATTTTATAGCTAAAGAGTGCGGTGGGTTTATTCGAGATGTTATATTCATTAAATAACTCTTGGCTTCCTTGTGTTTTGCTTCGAATCTCAAAGACCAAAGATACTTTAGTGGACCACATTTTTTTATAGCAGTAACGTAATGCACAAGGAAATGGTGCTTTGGTTTTAAAGATCCATATAGTTCTATGTAGACTTTATGGTGTTTTTCAATTAAAATTTTGAAATCCGTTAAATCTTGTATAGTGTATTTTGATTTTAGTACAAAATCAATAATTTTCAGTAATAGTAATAAAAGCTGCCAGTTTTTATTTGAAACAGGAACAATATCACCTATTATTAATGGCAGAAAATGTGTAAAACGCCAAATCTCTACAGCTGTCATATTCAAGTTAAAAGACTTTATTCTCGCCATGCTTAAGGGAGAGGAGTTATTTCCAATTTCTATTTCTCCGAATTGGAAAAACTGTTTTCTACTATTCAGGGATGCTAAAGTTATTATGCCTTCGTCAAATAACCCTTTCAAAATATTGCAAACATCATAAACACATATTCCTTCAAACAAATCATGCATTATGTCGAAACAAAAATTGTCAGTAACATGAAAGCTTTTAATGTTGTTAAAAATGCATTCATTTTTTACACCCGTTTCTTGAAAATTGTCAATAAGCAGATCTGATTGATAATTAGTTACGTTTCTTAATTCATTGTCGTATTCACTAGCATCGGCTTTCATATTTTCTTTTGTTCTAGTGCAAACACGGCAATATCTTTTTGAATTAAAAGATTGAACAAACCCCAATATGGTGTTCATTCCTAAATTGTCGCCGACTATTGCACCTAAAACAAAGAAAACTTTGCGTTTCAAATCGTGAGTTACAATTTCAATGCCTTCTTCTTCAAGCAGTTTTAGCTCTTCAACTAAATGATACAAAGAGTTTTTGTTTCCATAAACTTTTAAGTTTTTGGTGGATATAAAAGCGCCATGAAAGATATATTCTAATTTTGAGAGTAAATATGAAGGCATAGTAGGAAAGTTAAAGTAACACCCGCAAATAGAATAAGTGTGACTACCAAGGGCATTGTTAATTTGAAAATCATCAAAAAAAAGAGTATATGGAATTACTAAGGCATTTTCAAAAAAATTTTTTTTCCTTTTAAAAATATCTCCACTTGCGAAATTTGTCAAAAACGGACTCTGAAAAGCATTTTGTGTCGCATCAATAGTTATGTCTAAAAGCCCTGGAATTTCAAAAATTTTTTTTATCTTGAATTGTAATGGCAAAATGAAAATATCAACAGTTTTTGAATCTAAAGTGGGATTACCAAAATGTGTTTTTTCAGAAATTGTTCGTTTAATGACTATAGCATGTGGAGGTTGATATAGATTTATATCCATCAAATATTTTAAAAGTTTATATTCTGAGCGAAACTCTGAAAATGGGTCCTTGGTTAAACTGAAAAGAACCTCAAAATCTCTTTTTATATCACAGTCTTCATGTCCATCTAATATATTCTTAATTGCTGAAGATATATCAGATATTAATGCCGACATAATATCTTGAATTTCAGTTACTTGTTTTCTCGACAAAGAATTTTTTGCATGTAAACTTAACAATGTTCGCAATAGCTTGAATTTCAAACTTTTAAATAAATTGCTATTTTGAGTTGTAAGAGTTGAATTAATGCATATCATACTTTCTGAAGTTGTAATAACTTTATTTAAAACTGTCGAAGAAGAAGACAATTCATTAGGTTGATTCAACTTATCGTTTGATACACCTTTAAGTTTTGATGATCTTCTACTTGAATGTTGGATTTTCAAATGTTTTCGAAAGGCAGTATAATTTGAAAATGTTTGACTACATTTTTTTTGCTTACAAGTAAGTTTAACAAACTTTCCTGAAATAAAATGATCAAATTTTAAATGTTGTATTAATAGGTCCACTTCAGCGAATTCGCCAAGGCATTTGAAACATATCGACATGTCTAATATTATTCTAATTGTGTATTCATAAATGTTAAAAGAGAAGTTATTTTAGAAGACTTAATATCATGCGCTGTAAATATTTAAAAAAAAAATTTTTGTATGAAAACCCAAGATGCTTCACATGCTTGTGGATACTTAAGTGAAAAAACATGAAAGATTTGAAAACATATGTCCAAACTTTCAATGAAGGAGCTAAATTTGTAAAGAGTTTTATCAAAATAAACGTAAAATGATTTAACTGTGTCATCGGAAGACCCTTCAGCAATTATAAATGGTTGAATTGTTAGACCAACAGAATAATACTTGCTTATACGATCTGCAATTTCGTTTTCGTAATTATTGAGTGATAAAAGTCGAAGCAGAAAACTTTCCTGTGCATCAATAATTGTGATTTTTTTTCTTAAATTTACCCTCTTCATTTTTAAAACGTGTTGATGGCAACATAACCCCAGCTAGAAGCGTTGCTAGTATGTAATCTTCAGCATCTAGAAATGAATTTCCATTTAAATATTGAACTGAATACATAATAAAATTAAAAATTTTCAATACCTTTGTTTTTTGTAGAATTGGCAATAGAAAGCATCTGCTTGCAATAACTGTTATGAATATTATCATTGAAGTATATCTTGATTTTTTCCTTAAACTTGTCCCACTTTGTATATAACATATACTCTTTACCTGGGTACATAATATTAAAGTCGATTTTTATCTATTAAAAAGAAAATTAAAAACGATTTTATAATTTTATATTTAAAATAAGACATACAAGTTCAGGAGCTCGGGAATCTGAATATTTAGACCACGCTGACAAAAAATCAGCATTGCTTAAACGTTTTAAGTCGTTTTGCCGTAAAAAATATGTTTTTGTCCATTTTTCGCATACATCTTGCCAGTTAGAGCTATCTCTATTAAGTGATGTCTTAAAAGCCACTGCAATAGACTCATCTATATCTTCAGTTTTATCAGTTTTATCGTCATTCTGGAGTAACTCAGCAGAATGGTCTGTTTTTTTGATACGTTTGCATCGAGAATTTACATATTTAGAATATAGCTTGCCGCTGGGATTCTTTTTACCTTGGCGTGGTATATAATAATATTCCTATTAAAGTAAATTTAGTTTAATAAACATTAATCGTTTGTACCGGTTTGCAGAAAATCAGTTTACCTTTGCAGCCACTTCACTGGGAAAAATCTTACAAATGTCATCAACAATGCCAAGGAAATCATTTGGCTTAACCGATTTTTTATTACAGACAATCTCTTCGATTATAATATTTATAATATCGTCACGTTTATTATCTGTTAATATTTTGCACTCTGTATAAAAATCTAAACAGGATTGGCCTCTGGATCTTTGCTTTAATACATCTAGTAAATCTTTTAAATATTAATAAAATAAAATTTAATAGATATTTACTACACATTCATACACATGTACATACATATTTATATATACATAAATATAAAAAATGCGTGTATGTAAACTATTATAATAATACAAACCTTATCTAAAACACGTCTTATTGAAGAACCTGATGAAGATGGTGAAGGGTCATTTGAAAAGTCTCTATTTATCCAGTCCTGGACTTTTGTCGGATTTGAAATTGTTTCATCGTCAATTCCAAACTGTAAAAACAATTTTAATGCATACTTATGTATATAATTTTCAAAAGAATAAAGATTTTAATTACTTCTTTTTTACGCCAGATGAATAGTTTTTCCCTAAACTCAATTCGAAGACCTAAGTGTGGTATCGCTTCGATGAGGTCTTCTTTCCTAATATACTGCAAGCATCGGTACGTCACGTTAGAGGCTAAAATTGTTGATATGTATATTATACCATGTGTGGCGTCAAAAATATGAGTTTTAAATGTATGTTCTTACCTTGCAATACTGGCAATAAATTGAATTCTTTTAATAGTGTTCTTAAGTTTTCTAAATCATTAGCCTCACAATCTTCCACATTTGCTTCTACGACAATTTCGTTGGCTGATTGTGAGTCACACAAATCATCAATAACAATTTCACCTTCACTAAGTAATAGTCCATCTATTAACTGGAAATTTTCCATTTCGTTTATATTAACGTCTCTTGAATTTAAGAAATAAAAACTAAAATTTAACACTTATTTTGCTAAAAAAAAATATGTTTGGTCTATTTTCACTGACTGCCACTGAAATATGACAGACGTACAAATTATTATGTTGATCTTAAAATTTCCGTACTTATTTCAAAGACGTCCAACATGAATTCGACAACGCGTTGTTAATTTAAGTACGCAACGGCGTTAATTTCATATTGCTTCGTATTAAAAGTGATTTTAACAACGCACGTCATTATAATAAATCTGCAGATTTTTTGAATCCATTATTTTATTAATAAATTCAAAAGTGCACGTTGTAAATGTAAAAGCATGCGTTTTTAAATTAAAGTTTCTGCTTATTAGAAAAGATGTTGATATATATATGAATCAAAGTTGACTTTGTTAAAATACAATGTATGATTATTTCATGTTGTTTTTTCTTAATTCAATGTTGAATGTTTTAAAATTAAAAAAATACTTTTTTGATTTTGAGTCATATGCCGATTTTATGACTGTACTACGTTGATTTAATGTGGTTTTTCTTAATTTTGAAGTTGTGCTACCTCAATTTAAAGTTGAAATGCTCAAAGTTGAAAAGTTTTAGCTTCAATAACGATATGCTTCGATTTTAAGTTGTGATTTTTCTCTTAGTGTAGCTGCTCGGTACAAAGGAAATGAATTTTTTTGCCAAAGCGACGGAAGTATCTCAGAGTTGGAGTTATGACTACCCATTGCTATAAGTATGCCAAAGTATGCACAGAGCTCTTCCTCAGTTATATCCACCCAAACATACTTTCTGAAGAATTTTGGAAAGGTTATATTATAAGCAAGATCACAAGAAATATCACTTTTACTTACTTTGTGTTTTTTTCCACAATTCGACCACTTTCCAGTTTTTGGTACTCAGCTTTGCCTTTTCTATTAGTATTTCTACAAATAATGGATTGAATTGTTGGATGCATGATATTCAAAAAAGTATCAATAATATTCAAGTGTTTTGTATTCGGATTGGGGCCAATAAAACGAATTTCACGAAATATGTTTTCCTGTCGCATGCGTTGCAAACCGGGTGGTGTTTTGCTCCATTTTGTTCCGTCTTTCGCAAGGAAAAAGTCCTGGTCTTGGTTCTCTGGAATATCAGCTTCTTCTTCGATCTCATCCTCAATGTCTGAGTCACCTCCGTGTCCCATTTCTACGGGACATTCCTCGGTTTCAATATCAGAGGCATTACCATCACCAGCATCGTTTACACAGCTCGAAGTAGCTTCTGCTGTTAGTTCTTCATCATCTGACTCAATGCCCTCAATAAGGTTTTCAAAATACTTTATTTGCATATCATACGGAAGCCTATAAAAAACATAAAACTATATACATACATATGTATGTATTTCATATTTTTCTTACCGGGCCACCGATGAAACACTCAAAACTTTAAATTTGTTATTACTATTTTCCATTTTGATTATTCAATTGTTCACAATTCACAGTTTACACCACGAGAGACTACAAAGAACTGAAGAAGAAAGATCAGCATACAACAAGTAAAAGCAAATATAACGGTACTCTCAAATGCAAAGAACAAACGCAACAACAACAATTAAAACATAGATAACGCACAAAAAATATTTCCATGCAAAAAACGCAACAACAACAATTAAAACATCGCACAAAAAATATTTCCATGCAAAATGTATGAAAATAAATATATTTACAAAAGTAAATAGGGTCAGTATTCGAAGAAAAAAATTGGTGTCAGGGCTAGGGATATACTCAAAGTAGCTACAAAATTTACCCCACAATTTTTTTTTCTTATAAAAATATATAATCTATTTTCAACTATACAAACTTCTTATCCATTTTTTCTAAAAACAAAATTTGCAGTGGTTAATAACCTCAACATTTCTTCTAGTAATAGCAGAAATTGAAAATATATTTTTAAAAACCTGACTTATTACATTCCCATACATTTTTCCATTTGTTCTAAAAACAAAATTTATAGTGGTTAATTCGTTCAACATTTTGTTCTAGGAATAAATGAAATTGAAAATAGATTATATTTTTTAATACGTTCACCATTTTGTTCTAGAACTCAAGGACAAGTTTTAATTTAGATTATATTTTTAAAAACATGATTATGCATACATGATGATACACACATGATGATACATACAATTAGTTCAAAACTTATTGCGGTTATCAAGTTCACATAATTTAATTTATTTTTTTTTTTAACATGATTTTGTACATTTATAAAATTTCACACACACACACACACACAATTTTCCCCTTCTGCGGTTTTTTATATTTGATTCACCATTCCATTGCGGTCACCATTTCAAAAACACCCTACCATACGCAATAGTCGACCATCAACAAACACACACACACAACACACATTTACACCCTACATGTTACAAACCTAACACTCAAAACAACTATGCCGACTGTAGCGTACGCATGGAGCCACATTTTGTATGGAAAAAGCGGCCCCAAACGCACACAAACATACTACTGCTCTCAAATTCTAGCCATGCAGTGTCTAGCCGATTTAAACGTTCCAGGTAGTACTTCTTCGATTTTCTTGTTGTGTTGGTGGAACTGCTGCTGAAGGAGCTTGAGGGGCATTACCAGGTGCATCTGCAGCTGGTGGTTGAGTATAGTGGGTTGAGGACCAGATAGTTGATTCTGGAACCCTATAAGAGGTAAAGCAAGTTGCCGATATTAAGGGTGAGCTAACTCTCCATTCCTCTTTAATAGGAACGTCTAACAATACTAAAGCATCTTGTATTTGTTGTGTCAATGGAGTTGACTTAAAAGTGTCAGCTATAGTTGTCTCTGTCATAGTGGAGGACCACACATTCAACGGGCTCATAGATAGAGATTCATTGAGGGCCTCCATCAAGAGATGGAATGCGTTATCTTTGTTATTACGACGAAGATATAGGTAATCCAATAAGTCACTTCTACGAATTTCTCTTTGCGTCGATGGTCTAGATTGATGACCTAGCCGGGCAGCCTCAGAAGTAGACGGGCCATCCTGATCCATCGGGGCTACAGCCGGTTGTGATGGCCTGTTGAATTCATCTAAGTCCATAATTACCAAGCTATCCCCCTTCTCCTCTATTGTAATAAGGCCATATGTCTTCATCATGGATGAAATGGCTGCATCATCTCCTGCTTGGCTCTCCTGCGTATCATTTATGGCCCTAGCATAGGCTTGCAAATATGCAGTGCTATATTTTAAGGATTTTAAGGCCGGGGATATGAACGCAGTTCTACCAGATTTTCCGGTTGTTTTTGGGTTGTAGAGAATTTCAGTAGCTAGAAAAGCCAGATCAGCATACATAGAAACAATGACAACTGGTCCTGTCAAGGTGCAGTACGGGTTATGTATTATTGAGGCTGCCATGATGCATATATTTCTCAGCTGAAAAGCCCCAAAAGTATTCATAAGCGACGAGTATGAGACATTTTTATATCGAAGAGCCATGTTACATAAGGCATTGAGACTAGCAGTGTGGGGCGCTTTAGCTTGCTCAATAATTCGAGCAATAGATTCTAGTCCATTGTTTTTTGCAACTTGATAGTTGAAAATAAGCCCTCCAGCTTTCAATCGAGAGTCAACAACCGGGTGTTGAAAAATCCTCTCATAAGCTTCGAAGACTCTTGCTTCTATTGGTTCCTCTTCTGATAGCTCTGGAATTTCTGATCTAAGGACTTCCCACCGCCGAGCAATCCATACATCAGTGTGGGTAGTTTTAGAGATGGTTGACACAGCAACGAAAATAGCCTTCACCAAAGCTAACTCGTATTCAGGCTGAGATGACCCGAGAATGTTGATGAAGGCCAAATATGCCTGCTCTGACAATAACCCCCATTGTTTTTTAATCTCGGTATCCTCTTTTGGCACGAGCAGGGTACTCGTATCATCGTGAGACACAACCGGGGCAGGGTTGTTATTTACACAGTTTGCTTGGAGGACCACACATTCAACGGGCTCATAGATAGAGATTCATTGAGGGCCTTCATCAAGAGATGGAATGCGTTATCTTTGTTATTACGACGAAGATATAGGTAATCCAATAAGTCACTTCTACGAATTTCTCTTTGCGCCGATGGTCTAGATTGATGACCTAGCCGGGCAGCCTCAGAAGTAGACGGCCCATCCTGATCCATCGGGGCTACAGCCGGTTGTGATGGCCTGTTGAATTCATCTAAGTCCATAATTACCAAGCTATCCCCCTTCTCCTCTATTGTAATAAGGCCATATGTCTTCATCATGGATGAAATGGCTGCATCATCTCCTGCTTGGCTCTCCTGCGTATCATTTATGGCCCTAGCATAGGCTTGCAAATATGCAGTGCTATATTTTAAGGATTTTAAGGCCGGGGATATGAACGCAGTTCTACCAGATTTTCCGGTTGTTTTTGGGTTGTAGAGAATTTCAGTAGCTAGAAAAGCCAGATCAGCATACATAGAAACAGTGACAACTGGTCCTGTCAAGGTGCAGTACGGGTTATGTATTATTGAGGCTGCCATGATGCATATATTTCTCAGTTGAAAAGCCCCAAAAGTATTCATAAGCGACGAGTATGAGACATTTTTATATCGAAGAGCCATGTTACATAAGGCATTGAGACTAGCAGTGTGGGGCGCTTTAGCTTGCTCAATAATTCGAGCAATAGATTCTAGTCCATTGTTTTTTGCAACTTGATAGTTGAAAATAAGCCCTCCAGCTTTCAATCGAGAGTCAACAAACGGGTGTTGAAAAATCCTCTCATAAGCTTCGAAGACTCTTGCTTCTATTGGTTCCTCTTCTGATAGCTCTGGAATTTCTGATCTAAGGACTTCCCACCGCCGAGCAATCCATACATCAGTGTGGGTCCTTTTTATAGTTTCGGATTATGGCCTCTATTTTATCCGCCGTCCTTTGTTGCGCTGCTAGTAGGACGTCAAATGTTTCCATGGTCGTTGATTTGTTTTGTAGCTTGAAAGTTTATGAACCAAATGTTGATTGTTATGTCTGTAGACTCGATGTTGTATATGTACTCGATGTCCTTGGTGTCACCAACTGTTGTGTGTTGTAATGTTATGTTGTTTTTATTTTTATGTGATCCTGTGCCAAGTTACAGGATAGTTGGATCACCAAATGTAGATTTTTGGTGGGTTACTGAACGCTGCGTGTAGCGTTGTTTTTAGTATTAAAAGTCCCCGACCGTTTGGGGGGGGGGGTAACTAATAATATTTAAAAACCAGTGTGTTTTTTATTTTTGTTTAATCCTGTGCCAAGTTACAGGATAGTTGTGTCACCAAATATTGATTGGTGTATTTTTGTATGATCCTGTGCCAAGTTACAGGACCGTCGTGTCACCAAATATTGATTGGTGTATTTTTGTATGGTCCTGTGCGAAGTTACAGGACCGTCGGGGTCACCAAATGTTGAATTGTCAACGTCGAAATAAGATGAACACCAAAGGTTTAGTGCGGCGTATGGGGCACTGTAAGCTCCCGAGTTTTGCTGAAAATATTTATTAAATGCTTTATTACTGTATTCGCCACCATTATCGCTTCTCAAAACTTTTATTTTCCTTGATGTCTGACGTTCAACCATTTCTTTGAATATTTTAAACTTTTCGAGCACTTCGTCTTTACGCTTCAGGAAATATATAAATATGCGTCGGGATCTGTCGTCTATAAAAGTCAAAAAATATTGGGCACCGCCGCGAGATTTCGTTTTAAACGGCCCACACACATCCGAGTGCACTCTGTCGAGAATTTCGTCTGATCTCGACTCACTTTTCTTAAACGGCTTCACATGTATTTTCGTCCTCATACATATTTTACACGGATTATCTTTTTCAAAGTTCATACGTTCTATACCGCAAACCATATTTTTATTTCGTAGTTCCTGTAAGCTGGTATAATTTAAATGCCCGAAACGGTTGTGCCACTTTATAGCATCCTCATTAACCGCACCAAAACATCGCTCGTAATTGCATTCAATCAAAAATAAATTATTTCTTTTTGTTGTCTTAAACATGACACGATCTCTGTTGTCTTTTATTTCAGAAAATTTTCATTAAATGTTACCTCGTAGCCGTTATCACATAATTTGCTTACAGACACAAAGTTCCCTTTCATTGTTGGTAATACAAAATATTTTGCAGAATAATTTTGCAGCCAAATGGATATTCTCGCTGTGCTTGTTCATATTTACAAAAAAAACTTGTTATTCGAACACATATGTGCAGTCGCGCCGCTGTCTAGACATCATGATGATTCGGTAATAACTCTTACATCGTTCGCCGCTAGAACAGTAAATTGCTGTTCACCTCTGCTACAGACGGATTTCTTGTTTGTGTTAGTGAAACAATTCGCTGCATAGTGACCACGCTTACCACATTTGAAACATTTAAAGTTTGCTTTTCCCTTTTTATTGCCATCATTCTTCGCACTATCTTCTTTTGTATTACTCAACCTACTTCTTGCTATGTATGCGTGCGTTACTCCATTTTTATTTTCAATTACAGAATTCTGAGCTTTTCTTTCTGCTTCTTCTAAAAGTTTCAATTTTAATATCTGGAATTGTGGTAACGTGTCTCTGGTTTCCATTGCTACCACAATGTTCGTAGCACCTCGACAGACTGGACAATAAGATAATCACTACAAGTTCATCCTGAAGTTCTATTCCCACTTCAGAGAGTTTGTGTCATCAGTGTCCGTCATTCGGAAATTTAACAGCTTTTTGTATAAAGTCACTTTTCTCACCGGGCCAATAGGGCGATGTACACCTTCCAATTTGTTCCACGCTTCTTTTGCTGTTTTACACATCTTCATATGGTTTAACTGTGATGACTTCACGCTAAGCATGATCATGGCCAATGCCTTTTCATCTAGTTGGTCCCATTCATCCACCTTGCCGGAACTTGGTCTTTCGACTTTTCCGCAAACTATATTCCACATGCCCGAATGTATCAAAATGTTACGCATTTGTATACACCAAGCATCATAGTTTT
This sequence comes from Linnaemya tessellans, assembly GCA_951800035.1. Lineage (NCBI taxonomy): Eukaryota > Metazoa > Arthropoda > Insecta > Diptera > Tachinidae > Linnaemya > Linnaemya tessellans. The sequence goes on along the minus strand of OX637533.1, from coordinate 30,412,367 downwards.
TCTCGTCCAGCTTTTCTATCTGGTACAGAGAATTCATTTTATTTATTTTAACTTAATTAAGCAAAATAGCTTAAAAACATCCTTCTTTTTTTCACCGTTATGGTCTGGGCCCATAACCTTTTTTAAACCGGACAAAAAACTAAGCAGAGAAAAACGCACACGAAAAATTATCTTTACTTTTCAGAGTTTATTGTACAAGTAATAATGAAAAATCAGCGTTAATAAAAAGACAGAAAAAGTAAAAAGGAGAATACAAAAAAAAAAAAAATCACATACATGCATATGTTTACAGTGTTGTATGTTTCTCGTAAAAAATATCCGCATTGTATATTTAAGTACATATATAGATTCAATTCATATCTTAACACTCCAAGCCACTCTCTTTTTTTTCGTCTATTTGATTTATCATACTTGCACTTAAAAAATACAATCTCTTGTTCTCTTACAAGAAACAAGCTAAATAAGACTTGTGCTTGTGCAAAATAAGACATGCAAATTTGAGTGGCTGAGGGATGTAAACAAAGCAAATATCAAACACCTTAAATCATTTGCACCAAAAACAAAGATTGTTTGAATGATTTACTATAATACGCGGCGAATATTTTGTATAGTATTTATTGTATTTGTTTAATAAAATTAACTTGAAATACATACTTAAAAAATATTATTTAAAAGAAAATAAAAACATGGAAAAAAGTTATAATTAAATATTTCAAATGTTTTGAAAATTAAAATTAGACATCGAATTCTTGATCAAAATTAAATATTTTTTATGAAAACAAAACAAATGAACTCAAGTTCAATACATACATATGTATATTGTTTTTAAAGCAGATAAAATAGATTGCTTTTTAGAAAGAAATTTAATCTTCCAGATCATTTATTTCGTTTGAAAGATCAAACAGATTTATATTTCCATGCAGAAATATAAGTTGGTTTAGTTTACCGTTTCTGGTTGATATTCCGGATCTGCAACACTGTCCCAAGAATCCTCATCAAAGTTACAAAGCTCCAACTCCAAATTGTCTTCTTCCTCAGATTCTAGTTCAAGTATTGCATCCAAAATATTTTGTTCTGATAGCGCGAATTAAAGTTTTACACCTTTTTTGAATTAAAAAAATAATTTTATTTTCTTAACTCGGATGAGTTATTCTTAGTTCTTATGCTAATAATAAACTGACTTACAATTTTGAAATATCTTTCTTAAATACTAAAAAATACATGTCTTTGTTTCTTACATTTAAGTATTAGGATAAACATATCTTTGTTTCCTATATTTAGGTATTGTAATAAACATATCTTTGTTTCTTATATTTAGGTATTGGAATAAACATCTCTTTGTTTCTTATATTTAGGTATTATGATAAACCTATCTTTGTTTTTTAGGTAATAAAACATATCTTATTTTTTAGGTAATTTCTTTGTTAGTTAAACAAGATTGAACATGGTTTATTTCTTATCTTATAATTTTGTAATGTTATATTAGAGAAAGTATCTTAGAAAATATTTACAATTACATATCCATAAAATTAAGAACAATGCAATGTTTGTATTTTATTATCTTTTAGAAAAAGTGTTTTTTGTATCATGACGATGCATGATCATTACTTATCACTGTGTGTGTGTGTGTGTGAATGAGTGTTCTACCTAAAGTCGTTAACTCTCCCCTGGGTTAAACGAGAGCGTCCCGATCTCTATTAATTCTTTCAACTTGTTGGTTATAATAAATTCTAAAATTTTGTTCTGCTTGTTTTCTTTTATATATTAATACATACTTGAATATTTTGAGTCCTATGTAAAATGTACTGAGTATTATAATTATGAAAATTAATGTATAAAAAGTTGAACGTATAGGATGTTCTTCATATGGTATGATTAATTTTTTTAGTGAGTCAATATTATTAAATGCGTTGTTACGGTCCGACGTTAATATTTTCATGATCTCAAAATCCTCATCATGCTTTTTATGAATTGCTTCTATAAGTCTGTCATGTATATTCCTATAAGTATTATTGTCTATCCTAACTTCGTCAGTATACGTCACTAATGTTATGCCCGTAGTTGTGATATTGTCAACTTGATGAGTGCCATCCAATAATATGAATCCTTCGTCAATTTTAAGTAAGTTCTGGTTATATTCCTGAATAACTATGCATTTACTATTCCTATTGTTGAGAAGTGGAAGTATGCATGTGTCCGTTTCGTTGTTCGTCCTGCAAATATTTTTTCCTAGAAAGTTCTTGCAAAGGTTTACCCTGACGTAGTCTTTTCTACATTGGGCAATTTTGTCATCTGATTGTATTTTTCCATGCCTAAAGCTTATGGGTGTGATTTTAAAGAGTTTGCATTCATTATTTAATATAGGGTATTTATAGATGGCTATAAATAAGTCTGCTGTCCTAGCTATGTGTATGTCTGCGTATTCTAAAATATTTATTATAGGTGCTGATATCAATTCGTGTTCTATTATTTCTTTTACATCATCTAAATTTAAGGATTCAGTTAAATATTCCTTATTTTTTGCAGCATTAATTGTTCTTACTAGTAATAGTAGTTGGTCATGTACCTGTTCTATGATTAGATTGTTTTCTAATGTCTCACCCTGTAATTCATCGATTAATTTTTCAAACCTTGAGTTGATCAGACGTTGTTTTTCATTATTTTTTATTAATTCATTTATTTTAGTTTCCATCAATATGAAGTCGTTATGGTCTGGATTTCCTGTAATAAATTTCAATGCTGATCCTAGAAAATTTAGGGATCTCGTATGTCGTTTATATTCATTAAGTTGGCTTGCCAATGCTTCAATTTTGTTGACTAAAACTTGGAGTTCTAAATTTTCTTTTATATCGTATACATATTTCATTATATTTGTGTATGGTTCTAATATTTTTGTAATGTTTGTGACATGAAAAAGGTATGAATATTCATCATAAAGAAAAACATCATTAGTCCTCGTTAGGACGTATTTTTGATTTTCCAGATTTTCAATTTTTAGTTCTGCTTCTGTTTTTGGCATGACCACTGCGAGTAATATCAGGTAGAGAATCATTCTTGTGGATTGTATAATTCTTTATGTTGTCTTTATGAACAATTACTCCCCTCGTAGTTAAGACAGTGTCCTCACGATCTTCTTTTACAATGTATTTGATGTATCTTGCGTCGTTCTTTTTTCTTAATCCTTTTATTTTCACTAAAATTTGTTCGTTTGCAGAGAAAGTTCGGTGTCTTGTGCCTTGATTTAGTCTTCGTAGTGTTTTTTCAGATGCTTGTTTTAATTTTTCATATATGTCACTTTTTTCGTATTTTATCTTATTAAACAAAATGTCTTTAGGTTTGAAACCAGTTACTGTATGAATTGTATTATTTATTTCCCGTACCGTTTTATAAATTTCATCTGCTATCGTTGTCTCGTTTTGTATTTTAAAAATCCTGGCTAGTTCCGATATTGTACTATGAGCTCTTTCAACCTGTCCGTTCGATGTTGATCTATATACTGGTGTTTTAATTTTTGTAATACCATATCTTGTACACATCATTTCTACTGCTGCTGTATTGAGACATTTTTCATTATCTGTCATTAGTCGTGTGCAGTTCGGGTAATTGTTTGTAAGTAATTCTTCAATTTTATTACTCATATTTTCTCTCGAGTCAAGTTCTCTCAGAGTTATATACTTTGAAAATTTATCAATGGCAACTAAAAAAGTTTTTCCTTCGTTGAAATAAATGTCCATATGTATATATTCGCCTGGCTCTGTTGGTATGTCTGAATCTTTCAATGGTTCTCTTGTCGGGTTTCTTTCGTATCTACCAAAAAGACATGGGCTGCATTTTTTATTGTATGCTTTACAATGCTGTTCAATTTTTGGCCAGTAGTGTGTTTCAAGTATTTCTCTTATATTATTTTTATAACCTCGGTGAGCTCTGTTGTGGATATTTTTTACTATTTCAATCTGTTTATCATTATCTTGAATATCAATTAGTTTTCTTTGTGTATATACGAATCTTATGTCATTAAATGTGTTCTTTATAATTGTTCCAAATTTAAATATATTTTCCATTGTAGTATGAATGGCAGTAGTTTTTTGTGGTTGTAAAACCTTTTTTAATTCTTGTATCAATTCTTGTTCGTTTGTAAAATTTATTGTATGTCTAATCCTATTTGGAAAAATTGTACGTGTTCGTGTTTCTTTTAGTTTAGTATTTGGTACCAGTTCTATTTGTAGTGCATAAGCGTTGAATGGACGTGTTACGCTTTTTATAACTTCGCTATGTGAGCTTTCAGCAGAATGTACAGTGTCTATAGATGAAACATTAATCTGTTGTCTTGATAATGCATCAGCTACTACATTTTGGTGTCCTGGTTTGTATACTAATTTTGCTCCAAAATCTTCGATTATTGATTTCCAACGTTTCAATTTCGGGTTTGGGTTTTTTTCAGATATAGCGTGAGTTAAGGATTGGTGATCTGTATAAATGGTGAGGTCTGTTGTGCCATAAATATAATTTCTCAGTTTTTGCAGTGCCCAGATTATCGCTAGTAACTCTTTTTCGTTGGTGCTGTAATTTTCTTCAGTTTTGCTCAATGTTCTGCTGAGGAAAAAAATTGGTTTCTTCATTTGACTAAGTACGGCTCCAATAGCTATGTTAGATGCATCAGTAGTCAGTTCAAATGGCTTATCGTAGTTAGGTTGAAAAAGTTCAACTTGTTCTTTTAAACATTTTTTTAGTTTGTTAAATGCTTGTATGGCAGCTTCGTCTAAATGTATTTTTGTTGTAGCACTTTTATTCTTTCCAATTTGTCCATTATCTCCTCGTAAATGAACTGTAAGGGGCTTAGCTATGCTAGCATATCCTTGTATAAATTTTCTATAATAACCTGTCATACCTAAAAAACCTCTTAAGTCTTTGAGTGTTTGGGGTAAAGGATATTTATCTATTGTTTCAACCTTTTCTGGGTTCGTAGCTATTTTATCATGCTTAATGATGTGACCCAAGTATTCGACCTCTGTTTGGAAAAATTTGGATTTTTCATTGGATACCCTAAGTGTTGCCTGATTTAAAGCATTAAATATGATTTGAATGTGTTCCATATGTTCTTCTGGTGTTGAAGAGTATATGAGTACATCATCAATGTAGACATAAGCGAACTTCCCGATATATTCTCTTAGGATATCATCGACACATCTTTGGAATATTGAAGGGGCGTTTTTTAGTCCGAATGGCATACGCACAAATTCGTACTTGCCACCATTTATGCAAAAAGCTGTCTTTTCTCTATCTTCCTCCTTAATTTTTATTTGATGGAAGCCTGATTCCAAGTCTAGGGTTGTGAAATATTTGGCTTTACCCAAATTTTGTATAGTCATATTTACATCAGGAATAATATATCTGTCCGTTATAGTACTAGAATTTAATTTTGAAAAGTCTACGACCATTCGTCTTTTTGGTCGTCCTGTCTCATCTATTCCTTTTTTTGGAACAGTCCAGATGGGTGAATTATATGGGCTATTACTACGTTGAATTATTCCTTCATGTAGTAATCTTTCAATTTCTTTATTTACGAAGTCGTTATCCGCTATGGGATATGGGTATTGCTTCGTCCAGATGGGTTCATCTGTCTTAGTCCTAATAGTGGCTTCAATTGCTGTTGTAAAGGGTAAAGGTCCTATGCCATTATTATCCCTCATTAGAAAATCTATTCTTTCTTTATATAATTCATTTCCTATAATATAATTAACTTTGCTAATTTCGTTTTTATTTATTGTGAACGTCATGTTTTGTATATTTATTATGGCATTTAGGGCACTTATTCCCTGCCATCCTAATATTAAATCGCTTTCTTTTATATTATCTAACTCGAAAAAGTCTATGTCTTTGTCAAGAAATTTAATGGTTTGTTTTGAATTTATTATAGAAGTTCCATGAATTGACATAACTTCAATAGGATTTACCTTTTTTCTTAAATTTAATTTTAGTGTTTTTTTTATATAGTTATGGGTTGCTCCAGTGTCTATTAATACATTATATGTTCTTTCTTCATCAGACATTGTGATATGGGGCAACCCATTCCTTAGTTTAAATTCTTAACAACTAATTTATTTACAGTACCTGTTTCTACAATCAAACTATCGGTGTCATCTTGTGTGGTGATATTGTTGTTCCTCTGTTGATGAAAGTTTCCGCTGGGCTTTGCTTGTTGCTTCCATGATTTGTTGTTGTGTTTTTGGTAGGAATTGTTGAAACGTGTGGGCTGTCGTTGAGCAGTGTTTCCTGAACTAATGTCCATTGGTTCTGGTCGAGGTTGGTGATTGTTGATTTGTTGCTGGAGGTTGAATCCCTGAGGTCGTTGGTTGCTGAAGTATCTTCGAGGATTGTTAAAGTTGTATTCTTGGCGCGGTTGGTTTTTTCGATTTGGTTGGAACTGTTGTCTCTCGAATCGTGGCTCACTTAATTGTATTTTTGATGTGTGTGCCGTATCGTATGATAGTTTTAAGTTTTGATGCTTGCTATCATGTTCTATTGTGCGGGCAATAGAATATGCGTGTTCCAAATCCTCTGGAGCATTTGCGTATAGTGTGGACTGTACAAATGTATTATTAACTCCAGATATGAACACTCGAATAGAGTCCTGTTTTGCCTGTTCTGTCATGGCATTAACGGCTTCTATTCCGTATCCGGACATTGTGATTTTTGATATTATTAAACTTAAGCATTTGTTTATTTCATCATGAAATTCTTCCAATGTTTTTCTTCCTTGGTAGCATCGCTTCATCTCTTCTTGCAAGACATATAGAGGTCGAGTATCGGCGTACGTGTAGTCTAGCCTTGCTCTGATGGCCTCGAAATTGAAAATTGTACCATGATTGGCTAAAACCTGAGCGGCTGCTCCTTGTATTTTTGTTTTTACTATTTGTAATGCCTGGGAGTAGATACTGGTGTTTTTTAGTGGTTCTATGCTATGCATCATTCGAGATGTATCTTCTCTCCACACTCGATATTTGGTAATATCACCATCAAATGTCGGAAGTGATTTGAATACATCTAATTTTACTTCGTTGACATTTCTTATTAGTGTCGAAATTTCTTCCTGGGGTGCAGGTTGTGGATGATTCCATTGAGGATTTACCTGGGGGTTGTTTCTCATTTGTTGTATTTCTAATTTTAATGCGCTAACTTCCGCTGCGTGTTGCTGCATCATACTCTGCATAGTGGCTTGTAGAGTTGCCATTTGCTGGACAAGCATGTTGATTTCCACATTGTTGTTATCCATTTTTTGTTCTTCTAAATCTTCTAAAGGACGTGTGTAGTCGAAAGCTGCTTCTCTTTTCATAAGGTTTTTTATTCACTAACACTTTTATTGATTTTTATCACTACAATTTATAAGTTATTTTTTATGTTGCTTTTTGTTTCAGTTCTCTATTTTCTTCTTCGTATGAAGATTTTAATTTTCCTTCTATGAAGGTTGTCTTGAGTCCTTGATGTGACAAGGATTCCAATGGTCCGCTTACTGAAGAATAATTTTAATTATTCTCCTGGCAGGATCGCCAATTAAAGTTTTACACCTTTTTTGAATTAAAAAAATAATTTTATTTTCTTAACTCGGATGAGTTATTCTTAGTTCTTATGCTAATAATAAACTGACTTACAATTTTGAAATATCTTTCTTAAATACTAAAAAATACATGTCTTTGTTTCTTACATTTAAGTATTAGGATAAACATATCTTTGTTTCCTATATTTAGGTATTGTAATAAACATATCTTTGTTTCTTATATTTAGGTATTGGAATAAACATCTCTTTGTTTCTTATATTTAGGTATTATGATAAACCTATCTTTGTTTTTTAGGTAATAAAACATATCTTATTTTTTAGGTAATTTCTTTGTTAGTTAAACAAGATTGAACATGGTTTATTTCTTATCTTATAATTTTGTAATGTTATATTAGAGAAAGTATCTTAGAAAATATTTACAATTACATATCCATAAAATTAAGAACAATGCAATGTTTGTATTTTATTATCTTTTAGAAAAAGTGTTTTTTGTATCATGACGATGCATGATCATTACTTATCACTGTGTGTGTGTGTGTGTGAATGAGTGTTCTACCTAAAGTCGTTAACTCGCGCGACCTGCCATTTGTATGCTCTATAGTTTTCTTTACGGTAACATAATACAAAACAAAAACATAATTGTCATAATTCAGCACAAAATATATTTTTTAGACACGTAGTAAATTACTGATGAGTAAATATGACTCACCCAAATTAGTACGTAAAGGGTACTGATGAGTAAATTTTACTCACACAATTAGTACGTAAAGGGTACCGATAAGTAAATTTTACTCACTAACTTTTTTTAAATTGTCCACAAGCGCGATAAATCAAACAACACCATTCAATGCTTGCGGCAGCCGACTATGCTGCCCTTATGCTTTCGGACAGACACCTCATTATGGAAATGTATTAAGCAGGTATTGCATATATGTATTTTGTTTTCTCTTTTTGTTAATTGTCTTCTTACCAATCTGTAATGTAAAATTTGATATACAGTGAACTCGCACAAACGTGAACTAATTTTTAACGAGGTAGTTCACGTTTTCGATTTTGTTCACGTTTTAGATTGTGTTTTTTCATCAACATATATTGAAATTTATTGTATAGAATCAGTATATAGAATTAAAAATGCATATAAATACTGAAATATTTTATTATTTTTGGAGAAATAAGTAAAGGGTGTTCAACAGTTTAAATTCAAATTAGTTTTTATTGATAACAAAAAAACAACTCAGTCTCATGCATTTAACAAAAATTAAGTCAAAACTTAAACAATAGATTACATTAATTAAAAAAATTCAGAAAAAATAAACGTATGAATGTAGACTAGACAAAAAACTAAGTAATTTTTTCTTGCCGGTGTTTTTGCTTCAGCATCTGTAATATTGCTTTTTCTTTCAGGTTCCTCAATACTCTTATATCATTTTTATCCACTTCTCCGCTTTCGGCCCATTTTAGTGCCTTGTCAAGGGCTTCTACAGCATCTTTTGGTTTAATTTTAGGCTCTTCTAAAACGCATTCATCATCTTCAGATTCTTCTGGAACCTCAAATAAGTCACATTCAGTAAAATTTTCGTATGGGTTGTTGTTCCATTCCTCGACAGTAGCTATTGAGCAGTCAGCCTATTAAAAAATAAAACAATTGTGCACAAGAAAAAAATTTAAATTAAACAGACCTGCGGAAATATTGTATTCAACAGCTCAACTCTTCTATCTTCTAGCTGTCGTACTTCTCTTTCCCAAATTTCTTTTAGTATGTTTAAGGGAATGTCATCATCAGGGTCATTAAGGACCGAAGTAAAATTTAAAATATATTTCCAGCTTTTTTGTAAAGTATCATTAGTTATACGATTCCATGCGCATTCCAAATGACCAACGGCATCTTTTAATGTTATTTGTTTAACTACATCGAGTAAATCGGAGTTATAAGGTACAATAGATGCTAATAGGCTATTTCTATAATTAAGCTTAATTATTTTGAACACATTCTGATCCATTGGTTGGATGAGAGACGTAACGTTTGGTGGCAAAAACATTGCACAAATTAAACCATTTTCAGATATTAATTCGGCTTCAGGAGGATGTGATGGTGCATTGTCAACCAATAAAATAGCCCTTGGTTCAAGTCCCTTTCCTGATAAAAAAGCTGCAACCTAAATAAAATATAAAACATTTGGTTTGGGATTTTGGGGTTTACTGTGACAATTTTACCTCCGGAACAAACGAATAATGAAACCACTCTTTAAAAATGGCTGAAGTCATCCAAGCAGATTTAGAGCTTTTATAATGAACTGGGCAGTTGAAGTTTTTAAAGCATCTAGGGTTTTTGGATTTCCCGATTACAAGAAGCTTAACTTTATGTGAGCCTGACGCATTTGCACAACACATAAACGTAAGTCTCTGCTTTTCTAACTTTGCACCTGGAGCAGTTTTTTCAACGCTTGACACATACGTTTTGTTTGGTAAGTTTTTCCAGCACAATCCAGATTCATCGGCGTTATATAGCTGGTCGTTACATAATCCTAACTCCTCAATTTTTGCTTGTAATTTAACTTTAAACGGCTCTATTAACTGGGGTTGAGCAGACAGTTTTTCACCGCAAATTTTTAACAGTCGAATGCCATATCTCTTCTTAAACTTTTGAAGCCATCCATCACTAGCATTAAAAGCATGATTATTTTCCTTGATTTGATTATGAATTTCAATAGCTTTAGTTTTAATCATAAGTCCGCTTATCGGCAAGTTCTTATTTCGAAGTTGAGTGAACCATTTGTAAAGCAATTTTTCCATTTTCGGATATTCTGAAGAGTGCAGTGTCTTTCGTTTTGAAGGTCCGGAAAAGATGTTATTTACGCATTTTAAAATAAATTTTTCCTTTTTTTTTAATTGAACAAACTGTGGATTTGGCGATATTGTACTTTATGGATAGTCCCGTAATAGACGAACCTTTCCTTAATTGCTCTAATATATTAGATTTTTCTTGAAGAGTTAAAACTGTTGGTTTTTTGCAGACATTTTTCACCTAAATTATATAAATCACTTGTTTTAAACCCCTTGTAATTAAAGACACGGAGAAGTTTACGCAATGAACGCCACACAAAAACTATATGCATGTATAGTATGTATCTTGTTTGTCAGAATGAAAAAAATTGTTTTGCGGGAATCCCTGAGTTAATAAAAACTACAAAACTTTTAAAAAAAATGTAAAAAAACGTTAAAAAAAAGTTCACGTTTTAGAGCCATCACAACTTGTTCACGTTTTAGAGTAGTTAATGGTAAAATTAAAATGTTCATGTTTCTGGATGTTCATGTTACTGGATGTTCACGTTTGTGCGAGTTCACTGTAACTATTATTTATTATATACTTTTTATAATATAAATTATATAGATACCTTGAAAGATTTTTAACCCAAACATAGTGAAATTTTCCTCTTTCTGCTAACAGTAACACGTTGATATGATTAAATTTTTCCTGAGTAGTAAAATAGTTATAATTTCATCTTTTATGTTGTCAACTTTGTAGGATGTCACTCTAGTTGAATTGTGCCCATGTTCAATTGGATATAATGCTGATATTATAGTTCACTTGAAACAATATTCATCATTTATTTTGCATATATATATACTCGCAAACTTTCTCTGTATTGTTGTTGGTAAAGGGATATATTGTGAGCCTTGGATACATTTATACTGATTAATATTGATTTCTAAGCGTGAACTATGTCATCACATTGATTATTGTAAGCGATTAGAATATCATCTCTTGTCGAAGATGTACTAAGAATACAAATTTTAGTTTGATGTGATTTTACTTCGATCGTACACGAATCGTCGTCTCCTTCTCTAAACAAAAGATATTAAATGAACAGTTCAATATTAAATTTTATGGTTTAGACGTTTTTCAATCTCATTGTTTAATAATGCGATAACTTTGTCTCTAATTCCAATCAAAAAGTTTTCAGGTATTAAATCGGGTTTGTTTTTATTTTCAATTAAATATAACGAAATGCGATTGTTAAATACCGATTTTATACATTTAACGTCGTCATCATTATTCAGATTTTCAATACAATTTAGCTTATGCTCGGTTGTCCTTTTATGATAATGCCAATTTGATTTCTGAATAGATTTTTTACCATCTTTGCAATAAATGATTCTGCCCAGTGTTTAAAAAACTTCAGTCAAAATAGCAAAAGTCGTGCGATTGTGTTATTTCTTCGACTTAATCATTTTTCATTGGCCAAACACAAACTGTTGCTTCTACTTTTGCGCCTTAAAATACCAACAGTCGCAGTCAATGCACAAGAAAAAACGAAAGGTTGGACGCTTTAAAAGACTTCTGCAGTCGACATGTTCGAACAGTTTTTGGTTTGACTGACTGAAAATTTAATAAATACCGAAGATTAAGCAGTAGCGGTGTTGTGTTTGTTTGAATTTAAAAAACTATTGTTTGTTTATTTTGTTTTGCTGTTATTTTTGTACATGCCATAAAGTTTTTTTGCACATGCCCACTAAGTAAAATTAAATAAACTTTATTTAGTTTCAGAGAACTTTTAAAAATACAAACCCAATAAACCAAACAATAATGTTGTTTAAGTTTTATTAATTTCAGTGTTTTTAGATTTTCAAATTAATATGAACTTATTTTAAAATATGAAATAGATTTTGAAGCATTTAAAATCAGAGAGCGTTATAATTATGAGTTTTTTAATAAAAATCAGAAAATAATAATTATGTTTTTATTTTTTTTGGCGGATGTAACAACTATTTCCTGCTATTTATTTTTTTTGGCAGAAATAATTATTATTTTCTGATTTTTATTTTGGAAATAACAATTGTTTTTTGATTTATATTATTTCGAGCAGAAATAAAAGTTATTAATTTGTTCAATTTTACAACCCCATATTGCTTAAAAATAGCTAAGCTAAAATTGTACGGAATGCAAAAAACTATGAAAATCGCGAAAATTACGAAAATTCGCTAAAATTTACTAACTTTATAAAGATATGTAGATAGCTATTAAAAATCAGTAAAACTATAAAAAATCGAAGACTGGCTAAAAAATCACTCTTTTCGCGAAAATTTGCGAGAAATTGCAAATATGCTTTAAAATTGCTCGAAAGAATGTAAAATTGTAAGGAATGCAAAAAATTCGGAAAAAATCGCGAAGAAAAAGAAAATTCGCAAAAGCTTGCTAGCATCAAAAAGATAGAAAAGTGTAATAGTTATTAAAAATCGGTAAGATTATAAAAAATGGAGAAACTGGCTAAAAAATCAATTTTTTCACGGAAATAGCGAAAATGTGCGAAAAACTGCAAAATTGAAAACTGCTGAGAATTAGCTTAAATTGTAAGGAGTGCAAAAAGCTCGAGAATTATAGCGAAAATTACGAAAATGCACAATATTCGCGATAAATTTTTTTTCTTTTAGCTTTGGGGTTTTGACAGTTCAAGTCGTTGTCCACACTATGCAACTTTTGTTGCAGCAACTTTTATTTTGTAGTGAGAAAAAAAGAGAGAGAAATATAAATGACATATATCTCTATTTCATCACTCTCACACAGAACAAAAGTTTCTGCAACAAAAGTTGCATAGTGTGGACCACGCCTTACCGATTTTTAATCAATATCAGACTTTGCTATCTATTTATCTTACCAAGTTTTGGCAAATTTTCGCAATTTTCGCGATTTTTTCTTGGCTTTTGGCATTCCTTGCAATTTTAGCTATTTTTAATAAATATTAAAGCTAGTTTGCAATTTTGTAGTTTTCCCCGAATTTTCGTTATTGCCGCGATAAAAGTGATTTTTAGCCAGTTCCTGGCCTTTTTAAAGTTTTACCAATTTTAATCGCTCTCTATGTTTTTAATGTCAAGCAGTTTTTCCGGAGTTTCGTAATTTTCGCTATTTTCTTTAAGTAGTATGAATAAAGGGTTTCTAGATAGAAATGTGCAAAGGAAAAATGTGCATATCTTAACCCTTTAACGGTCGATGGGGTTAAATTCGACCCCATGATATTTTGTGTTATGAGGCGGCAGCGTGTTCGGTTTTGCTTAAAGTGAAGTCGTGGTGGGGGGTTCGGTTTTGCTTAAAGTGAAGTCGTGGTGGATGTTATTTTTGTTGAAGTGAAGTCGTAACATTTAATGTGTTCGTTAGAGGGTTAATACAATATGAATTAAACTACATTAGGGCCGTTTACGAAAGTCTGTGATTTTTTTGCTAGTATTTAATAAATAAAATTCATTTACTGCGGTATATATTAATATCCCTAATACTACTCGTATTTGTTATCAGTATAAAATGTTAACCACATTATTTAAAAACAAAACATTTATTTATTTTTAGTGTTAATCATATACCTACATACTTATAAAACATATTTATATTAGCAACAATTCTATATTTTTGTAGACTAAATAATTTACAATTACACATAACACTCGAATCAGCCGTAATTTGTTTCAATTTAAAACAATTTTCAAAATGAACACCATGAACTGATGAATCTACTAACTCCAAATCTTCATATAAAGGTGTGATTTCTAGGAAATTTTCCATATATCTGATGAGATCTCCCGGAATATATCCTCTATAATAGTTTAGAAAATTTTCCACTTCAACTCTCAATTCAAATTCATCAAATAATTTCGGCTTCCGTTTTATCAGTGTCGTCGACATTTAAGATTCATATTGTTTCTTTAGTGTATCTTGAGCTAGAACGATAACAAAAAAAATAATATTTAGATTTAATAATAATAAAATAAATAAAAAAACTATTTACCAAAAATTACCTGTTGCAGCTGCATGTATATTCAGCTCGTAATATTCATTGCTGCTGCTGCTACCTTTGCTACCTTTTCTATCTTTAGTAAGATAGTAGGTATTGCGCTGGAATTCTTCTATACAATCATCGTCTAGAGTTTCGTTGAATATACCAGGTAGGTATATGTATTTGGTGTTTGCCACCAAACAACGTACTTTTTTCCCATAAGGCGTCTGGACACGCTCCATTTTTGTAATTTTATATTTATATTCAAAAAGCATCTCCTTTATGGGGAGAATGCTTTTTGTTTGGTTTTTTTTGAAAATTGATTTTAATTTGCTGCATATTAAAGCACGTAGCACATTGTCGTTAACCATGTAATTTTTCCTGACATTTGTTAACAAAGACAACCATATTTCAAAATTTGTTTCACCGTCGAATACCGGGATAAATTCTCTCAAAGTTTCAAACGGCAACTCTGTATTCGTTGTTCTATCCTTTTGAATTGTATCATTTCTTATTTCACATTTACATAGTTTGTTTTGCAATTCTAACAGTTCTTTCTTTTTCTTTAACATTTCAATTTGTTGTGTAATAATGTCTATTTCTTCACTTTGCTTTTCATTTGGCTTTACTAAATCATTTTCGTTACATTGTTGTGTCTCTACATTGTTGTTCTCATTTTCGTTTGTCACTACATTGTCGCATTTCGTTTCTTTGCCGTTACCTTTTTTGTTGTTGTTATTTTCTTCAAGTTGAAACATTATGTATTCTTTGCTTATATTTTCGTTTTCGCCTCTACATATATTTTTCTTAATCACGCCACCAACAGCGCCTTCGCAACCAATTTCGTTGTTGTTGTTTGCACTGGCTTCGTCGTTGTTATTGTTTTCATTAGTCATATTGTTTTCTTGTTCAAACATATTTACTGTGTCTATAACTCGTACAATATTTTTTATTTTATCTGTACCAAAGTCGTGTAAACACTTTTCAAAAGAGTCTTTTTTACTTTGAATTCTTGAAACTATTAAGTTTTTTGTGCCGCTTGATTCAATACCGTTTTGCTGGCACCACACTTTTAAGTCTCTTAACAGAACCTTTTTTAAATCAACCGTTGACATAAGTATGTTTGTATGTACATTTACAATGTTTTCTCGAAACTACCACAATTTTGTCTTTTTGAAAGAAAGAGTATGTAGGAAAAAAAATTCCTCTAAAATTTATTCCGCAACACAAAGTTTGTATTATTTTTCTGTCCAAACAGGTTTTATTAAACCATTTACTGCATACAGAATTTTCTTACATACATACATATGTATGTATGCTTCACCGACAAAGTTTCTTTCTTTTTAACGTTTGTAAAAAAAATTTCTTTTTTCATACGAACACTTTTTATTTTTAGGGCGTATTCATCCCACTTCTGATTTTGTAGGATAGACAGAGTTTGATGGTTAAACAACGACTGACTCTTTATTCTCAAAATATTTGTGTACAAGCTAAGTTAAATTTATAAATACATACAAAGGTTTTCTTACATACTAGTTATCCTACTCTTATACATTGTATTTCAGACTAAAGAATATTTGCTCAGTCAGTATGCAAACACTTAATTAACAAGTAAAGAAATAAAAGATAACTTAATAATTAAATAAGCTACCCAGTCAACCAATGCATAACAACTACAGTCTACAATAGTAACATATATGCTTGATGATACTTGAATAGTTGCTGAATCAAATGGTGAAAGTAGTTCCTTCAGGTCTTTTAATACCTCTATATCATCCGCAGTTAAAGGGGCCGGTGCTTTTGGAATAGCCAAAAGAACTTTGGATATAAAATTATTTGTGGTTAAAATTCGTTCTATCATTCTTACTGCGCTATTCCATCGCGTAGGTACCTCCTGGAGTAAACTATATGGCTTGTTTCTTCCTTGTTCAGCTTTGAATTTCTCATATGCAATAGTACTGCTTTTAGCAAATCTTTTGTTTTTCGTTGGCTCGAAAAAATTCCACACTTCTGATGTTCCTTTAAAAGCTTTTTTCGGAACAACTTCATTGTCACCCTTGTCTTCATCAACGTTGTCAATATGAGCATCTTCATTCACAACAGCGTATGCAAAAAGACGAATAATTAGAAGCACATAAGCCTAAAAATTTACAATACTTACCATTCACCCTTTGCAGATACTTTTCCATAATTAAAGAGCCGTCAACATCTAATTGTATTTAGCAACTGTAAACACAATAAATTAATTATTTCAAAAGTTTTAAACTTCTTTACAATTTACTTACCAAAACCCAAAGCGTCAACAGCAAATTGAAAAAAAGCAAAGACGGTTGAATGACATTGTGCTTTATCCGCCGTTAAAATATTTTCATGCGCCGATGCCTTGTAATATAAGTAGCCAGTTTGACCATCTTTTTCTTGAATATATCATACTAGTTAACACTTGTTGAGCTAATTTATTTTATTAACGCCTTATAGGTATTGAAAAAGTTAAAATTTCTATCTAATGGACTAATTTTTTTTATTTAAGTTTTAAAAATATCCACCGGCGCCAAAATATGCCGCCGATCAATTCTTGTCAGCTACGCTGTTATTTAATGATAATTTTTGTCGATAGTATCGCTATCGGAAAAAAACAATCGATAGTACACTAAAAATAAAACTATCGATAGTACCATCGATAGTTTTGCAGCTCTATCTTTCAATAGTTACCTGTAATTAATTGAATTTATAAAGTTGTTAATAATATGCTCTTTATTATTTTAAACAGAATTTTCAAACATTTATTTTATAATTTTAAAATTAAATATAGTGTGTTACTGTATTTTGTTATTAAGAAAATAAAAAAATTAACATACCTGAGTGGGTGGTATTGCAAAACAAACGTTGCTTAATCTATACATCTCTGGATCCGTAAACTGCTTTTCCTTCCAAAATGTAAGAACATTTGTATCACTTCTTAGAAATGGAAGCTGAAGATTTTGAATTTTTGTGTATACATCGGTTGTACTACCAACATTGGCTTCAACTCCTCGCGAAATATATTCGTTTAATAATTCTTCTTCAGGATCAGAAAACTGGTTGAAAGTTTGATGTGTACTTAAGTTTGGTGTTGAACTCACAGTCCCTTCCGGGTTGATTTCATTTGTTCTATCCCATATTGATTTTAAATATATTGTTGCTTCACATTTCTGCTTTGCTGTTAAGGAATGGTGAAAACGAGGGTCTAGATACAAACTGTCATTAAGCATTAAAGTGTTGGTTCTTTTCTCGAAAGACAGCAGAATATGTTCACCTATATTTTTAACTAACGGTTGGTTTGCATTTTTAACGATTTGCTCTGTACATATTTTGCATTTTCGCCATTGTGCGTAAAAGCTACCGTAATGTAAATTTTCCGCTTGGAATATTTTTATTGCTTTTTGCAAGAGATGGAATACAAGGCAATATGCATCAACGAAATCCCAAAAAGTGTCATCTATCTCAAAATTTTCGTCTTGCGTCTTGTTTTTTACAGATTCAATTTTCGCCAATGCGTCTTTTGCTGCTTTTAAATTTTCTATCATTGTGTAGGTCGAACCCCATCTAGTTGGACAGTCTAATTGCGGTATCTTCAAATGTTTCAATTCGAATATATCTCGATAACCATTTGATGTTTTCCTAATATACTTGGTCAAATTACGGCATGTAAAAAGGTATTTTGCTAAAGATGAAGATTTTGTCACGTCCAGAGCACAAAGCTGCGCAGTAATGAGCAGCACAACGACAAACCTGAATGTTGTCCAATAATATATCCGGCATTTTGTCTACAAGTTCTATATTTTTTAGATATTCTTCATTTGCGCTGTCTGCTTCATTTCCTTCAAAATCTTCTTCTGATACAACGGATAGTATTTTGGTTGCCTTAAGCATATTTGCGGCGTTATCTGACGTGACTGACACTATTTGCTTTAAAGATATTTTATATTTTTCCAGAATTTTTATGATTTCGATGGCTAGGTTTTTGCTTGCGCTTGATGTAGTGCCCTTCAGTTCTACCATCCCAAGGATGTGTGATTTTATCTGGCTACCACTTATAAATTGAGCACTAATGCCGAATATGTTTCGGCATAACCGCGTAGCACTGTCGATTTTTAATGACAGCAATCTATATTTTAATTCGGTAGTTATGTCGCTTTTTATATTATTTGCAACTAAGTGTTAAGTTTTTTTGCAGTTATACGCATTTAAAAATATTTGTCTTCCGTCGGTATCTCTAAGACCTTCACAAATGGGCATCAAAATATTCCTCATATTAGGCGAATTTAAAACGTTGAAAGAAATAGAGTCCTCGGTGACTAGCCCAATATACGATCTTAGTAACTGCTTCTTATTAATTTCAATTTTTATTTTTCTTTTGCGTATCACTTTTGATAAACTTACCGAAGAGCTTTCAGACGTTTCGATATTACTGTCAATATTTATATTATGCAGTCTTTGTAAATGGTTTTTTAAATTTGATACTCTATTGTTTTTAAGCTTATTTTTGCATGTTTTACATATAGTAAAATCCTTATCCTCATCATTGTCAAAATACTTCCAAACTTCAGTTTGCTTATTTCGCGGCATTGTTTTTAAGTATTTACAAAACTAAAGAAAGCCACTGAACTGAGTGATTTACAAATGCAAGTTATGAAAACACTTATATGGTTTTCTAAAAATATTATATCTTCAAGATACTAACCGTACCTTGAAGTATTCTTTATTTAATATTATCTTAACATTAAAATACTTAATTCTATGTGTTCTGTTCGAACTGTCTAATTACCACTGCACGACTGTGTTACAATTTTAATTTCTTTTTCTTAAATACTAGGATTTTCTTAATCTTAGACACATTTGGGTTCTTCTTAAACTTATAAACATGTTTTTATCTGAAACTAATTACCTAGAATTGGTCGACCTTTCTTATCGTAAACTAATAACCTGGAATTTGTTTACAATATTTGAGTCGACCTTTTTTTTCTTAAACTAATAATTAGTTTCTATGGAAATTTCTTATCGTCTATTTTATGGAAATTTCCTACTGTCTATCTTAACTCTCTCCTTACTTAAAAATGAATCGTCCCGATTCGTATCTAAGCTGTAACTCTCCCCTCACAAAAATGAATCGACTCGATTCATATGTGATTAGTAATTAATTCCTGTCTTGCATTTTCTAATTTTTTGTTATATATTACCTGAAAATTTTCTCTAGCCCTGATTTCTCTTAGGGTTAAATAATATTTTGTTACTTTTAGAATACTATATGTAAGAATTATTGTTGTTATTATTGCTAAAAGTATATACAAAGCGTACCTGATGGGATGTTTTTCTACAGGTATTATGAATTTCCTAAGAGAGTATATCGCTAAATGCTAATTCTGAAGAGGATGTTAATACTCTTATTATTTCTAGATCCTCATCATGTTTGTTGTGTATGGCCTCTATTATTTTATCATGAATATTCGTATATGTAATATTATTAATCACTACGTGAACTTTCGGCTGAGTGTACGGTGTCAATTGAAGACGTGTTTATAATCTGTCGGGATAGTGCGTCAGCTACTACATTTTCTGTACCTGGTTTGTATTTCATTTTTGCACCGTAATCTTCTATTATAGCTTTCCAGCGTTTTAATTTGGGGTTAGGGTTTTTTTCTGAGATGGCGTAAGTTAGGGATTGATAGTCTGTGAAGATCGTAAGGTCGGCTATGCCGTATGTATAATTCCTAAGCTTTTGCAAGGCCCATATTATGGCTAATAATTCTTTCTCATTTGTACTATACCTTTGCTCTGTTTCACTCAAAGTTCTTGATAAAAAGTAAATGGGGTTCTTATTTTGGCTTAACACGGCTCCTATAGCTATGTTGGATGCATCCGTTGTTAATTCGAATGGTTTTTTAAAGTCGGGTTGAAATAGTTTCACCTGTTCTTTTAATTTCAATTTTAATTTTTCTATAGCTGCTATGGCTATTTGATCCAATTCGATTTGCTTATTTGCACTTTTGTTTTTGCCTATATGTGCGTTTTCACCCTTCAAATGTATGGTAGAGGTAATTTGAGCGTAGTCTTTTACAAATCTACGGTAATAACCTGTTAATCCTAAAACTCCTCTCAAGTCCTTGAGAGTTTTGGGAATGGGAAAATTTTCAATTGCTCTTATTTTCTCTGGGTCTGTCGTTATTTTATTGTGTTTGATGATGTGGCCCAGGTACTCAACTTCGGACATAAAGAATTTTGATTTTTCATCCGAGACTTTTAGGGTACCTTTATTTAATGCATCAAAAATAATGTTTATGTGTTTCATGTGCTCTTCTGCTGTAGATGAATAGATCAAAACATCATCTATGTAGACGTTCACGAATTTTCCTATGAATTCCCTTAAAATGTCGTCTACGCACCGTTGAAAAATGGAAGGTGCATTCTTCAATCCGAAAGGCATTCGTATGAATTCATACTTGCCTCCATTAACGCAAAAGGCTGTATTTTCTCTGTCACTTTCTTTAATTTTAATTTGCTGAAAGCCAGATTCCAAATCCAAGGTAGTGAAGAATTTAGCATTACCCAAATTTTGCAAAGTTGTGTTAACGTCAGGGATAATGTACCTATCTGTAATTGTATGCTCATTTAATTTGCGGAAATCTATTACCATTCTCCTTTTAGGTTTACCGTTTTCATCAACACCTTTTTTCTTCACTGTTAACATTGGAGAATTATATGGACTGAAACTCCTTTGGATTATTCCATCTTTTAATAACTTTTCTATTTCTTTATTGACGAATTCCATATCACTCATATTTCCAGGGTATTGTTTCGTCCAAATATGATCCTTATTAGTTGTTCTGATACTCGCTTCGATTGTTGTCGTGAAAGGCAAAGGACCTATTTTATTGCTTTCCTGCATCAAACTATCTATTTCTACTTCATATTGTTTTGCTCCTATCGAGTAATTTATTCTATGTGATAATTCTGGGACACTGAACAATTTTTCTTCCATGTCTATGACCGCGTTTAATTGTATCATTCCCTGAACTCCTAACATTAGATCAAAATCGACGTCATTTTTTAATTCAAAAAATTCTAATTCTTTCTTAAATAGTTTTATCTTCTGCTTGGACGTTATGATCGATTCACCGTGCATGGTGGTCATTTTTAAAGGTTTGGTTCTAATTCTAGGTCCTAAGACTAAGTTTTTTTTAATATAATTGTGGGTTGCTCCACAGTCTATGAATATCTTATACTTTTTGTTGTCATCATCAGTCATAGTTATATAGAACAACCCGTCTATTAGTTTAAATTTTTATAAATATGGTTAGAATTATATTGGGACTTACTACTTGTTGTTGCGTTCACCAACCTTTTTTGCAGCAATCCAATTCCAAAAGAATAAAATAAAAAACACCCTTTTTCCTTTCGAAATAAAAAATTTGGTTTTCTTTTATTTAGCCGATTGTGTTTTTAGATAGCAAGTCAGTCAAAAGAGTAAGTAAAAAAGTAAAAACACACCGCCACCTAACATCTTGCCGCCGATCGTTGCCACGACGGCTTCCGGCGAATATCGTGTTGATCAAACCCGGGATGCCAGATGAGCCACTTTTCCTTTACAAAGATTTACACGGGCTGTGGTGTTAACACTACTTTTTTTAGATATAATGCTGCTATTGTCCTCTATAGGTTGAGTAGCCTTTTCTATTCTATTATTTTGTTGTATCTTTGACTGCTGATGATAATTTCCACTGTGTAATCTCTTCCAGGGTTGACTGTGGAATCCTTGAGTGTTGTACTGGACTTGCTTGGTGTTACCAGAGGAGATGTCCATTGGTTCTGGCTTGGGGAAGTTATTTTGGTGCTGATGTTGATGTGATGAATGGTAAGACGGTCTTCTGAAATGCTGTTCATTTTTGAATGGTTGTGGTGGTTGTGTCTTCTGGTGCATTTTCTCATGATGACTTCTCTTTTCTTCACGATGGACATTGTTATAATGAAGACCTCTATGGTTATTGTCATGCTCTATGGTTTGTGCAATGGCATAGGCATGTTCTAAATCCCTGATTGGGTTCCCGTAGAGTGTTGACCGAATAAAATCGCTATTTATGCCATTTTTAAACGTTCGAACTGCATCTTCCATTGCATGTCCCGTCATACACTTAATCGACTCTGGGGGATCTCCGGACATTGCAATTTTTGAAGTAACTACTGTCAGTGCTTTACTAACTTCATCGTGGAATTCTGACAGAGTTAATTTGCCTTGGGTTAATCTTATTAATTCGTCTTTAAGGACATACAGTGAGTAGTATGAATGTGAGGATTTCGTATCACGGATCCCATACATTTTTGGGATCATGTCTACGCTACAGTCGGTATTTTAGTTTCATCGATCGGTACGCTACACAAATGGTCAGTTGAATGTGTGGTTAAAATAGGGTGGTACTTATATACATGGAAGTTTTTTTGAAATTGTGTGTGTGTGTGTGTAATGAGATTCGGCAACAGGAGTGGTACGACTTGGGTTGGCTTGGGTGAGTTTGGTCGAGGGTTTGGTCGGGGTATGGTCGAGGGTTTGGTCGGGGTTTGGGTGGGGTTGGTTAGGATTTGTATACTAATTTTGTATGAGAAAACTAACAACGATGATTTAAGTGGCACCCTATTGTATTGTTGTTCTGTTGTTAAAAGTTCTGTTGTGGTTGTTTCTTTTTCGTTGATATGTATGAATGTGTGCTTGAAACAGTTGATTTAATTAAGTTGTTTGAATACAAAAGTTTGTTCCTAACCATACACAACAAAGTTGATAAGAAATAAAAACTCAAAAATAAATATACTATTTATGTATGTATTTATATATATTTTATATTTTATTTATTAATGTACTTGAAATTTTTATAATATAATAAACAATAGTAAAAAAAAAATAAATTTCATATTGAAGTATGTATTATTGAAGTTCATTCGGTTTTGCTTAAAGTGAAGTCTTCACTTGTTCTTTGGTGTATCTTGAGCTAAAACGATAATAATAATTAATTATTAGATTTAATAATAAATAAATAAATAAAAACTTTTATTACCAAAAATTACCTGTTGTTTCCGCAATCACAGTAAGCTCATAATTTGTCTCACTGCTTCCTTTTCTTACTCTTGAAAGATAGTAGCTGTTGCGGTGAAACTCCGCAATAGTTTCATCGTTTATTGTTGTATAAAATATGCTGGGTAGGTAAATGTGAATATCACCTTCTACCCAACAGCGAATTTTTTTGCCGAAGCGTGTTTCCACACGCTCCATCTTTATAATGTTATAGTTTTTATTGAAAACCATTTCTTTTATCGGTAAAATGGTTTTGTTTTGAGTTTTTTTAAAAATTGTTTTTAAACGGCTTTCCATTATTGATGACTTACTTTACTTGAATGACACTTAAAGTACAACTAGGTGGGGGGTTTTTATATAAAATTATAAGAAGTAATTTTATAGCTTATCATTCTTTTCAATAAAATTTTAAAAAAATGTTTCTGATGCGGTTTGTCTGTTGTTTATAATTTAATTAAAAATTTTAAAAAGTTTCTGATGCGGTTTGTCTGTCTGTTGTTTATAAAGTTTCTATTTAATTAAAAATTTTAAAAAGTTTCTGTTGCGGTTTTTCCGTTTTTTTATAAAGTTTTTATTTAATCAAATGTGAAAGAAATTTTAATGTAGGTATACAGAGTTTTGTTGATATATATATATATATATATATATATATATATATATATATATATAAATATATATGATTTTAATTTTAAAAGGTTTCTGTTTAAAATGTTTTTTCTATTTCATCATCATCATCGTCATCTTCTTCTTCTTCTTCAGTACTATCATACAAGTTGTTGTAGAATACATATTGTTTCTTCTTTTTAATGATTAGAGTATATAATCCATTTACATCTTTAACTTTCTTTAAAATGTGTGGATTTGCGTTTAGATAATCCATCTGATTTTTAGTAATAATCAGAAATCGTTTAGGTAAATAAATATGATATTCTTTATTTACAAGACATCTTATACTTTCACCATATTTTGTATCTACTCGTTCTATCTTATTGATTTCATATGCAGTATTTTCTTCCATATCCTTTAAAGGTAAGTATATAATATTAGGATTTTGAAACAATTTCGTATATATGCAATAGTTGTCTAATACATTTTCATGAGGAATCATCGCTAATCAAACATAAAAAAGAATGTAATAGGCTAGTGACAAAAATGCCCACCTTAGAAAACAGTAAGCTTAGTTTTAAGAATTTTAAAAAGCAAATGAATGTACCTTTTGTTGGCTATGCTGATTTCGAGTGTATACTTGAATCAGTTAATATACAAAATTCATCTAATGTAAAATCAGTACAAAAACATATTCCATTTGCTTATAGCTATTACATTAAGTGTTCTTATAATTCAGATTTAGATATTTTTAGAATTTACAGTGGTGTTGACGCACCACAACATTTTTTTAAAAGTT
The DNA here is from genome assembly GCA_951800035.1 of Linnaemya tessellans. Lineage (NCBI taxonomy): Eukaryota > Metazoa > Arthropoda > Insecta > Diptera > Tachinidae > Linnaemya > Linnaemya tessellans. Next base: position 30,387,540 of record OX637533.1, on the reverse strand, counting down.
TAGTTCATGATATTTTATCTATTTACACTAGACATCTGAGTGTTGTTAAACTAATGAACCCCTTAACACCCCTTCAACAGATGCAACATTATGAATGCAAGAATTGTCATATTTGTTCTAGACCTTTAACTAATGAGAATAAAGTAGCTGATCATTGTCATCTAACTGGTCAATATAGGGGTGCAGCCCATAACCAGTGTAATTTAGAATATCAAATTTCAAATTTCATCCCTATATTTTTCCATAATCTCTCGGCATATGATTGTCATCTGTTTGTAAGAGAGCTTTCAACAATTGAAGGTGATATAAATATAATACCTTCAAATAAGGAGATCTATGTATCCATATCAAAGAGAATTACAGTCAATGAAAAAGCTACATTTGAGTTACGTTTTCTCGATTCATTTAGGTTTATGCCGTCGAGTATATCAAAGCTAGCCAGTTATTTGTCCGACAGTGATTTATCGACAGTAAAGTCAAGCTATCCAAATCCTGAAGAATTCAATTTGATGAGACGTAAGGGAGTCTTTCCGTATGACTATTTAGATTCAATTAATCGACTTGATGAAATTCAATTACCACCTCGTTCAGAATTCTTCAATAAATTAAGTAATGAGTCATGTAGTGTAGAGGATTATGACCATGCGCAAAAAGTATGGTTAACATTTAAATGTGTAACATTAAAGGATTATTTGCTTTTATACCTAAAAATAGATGTTCTTTTACTTTGTGACATATTTGAAAATTTCCGTAAAGTTTGTGTAAGCATATATAATTTAGATCCATGTCAATATTATACCACTCCAGGTCTATCCTGGGATGCAATGTTGAAAACAACCGAAATAGAATTAGAGTTGTTGACAGATATTAATATCTACAATTTTGTTCTTCGAGGTATAAGAGGTGGTATTGTACAGTGTTCTAATCGACATTCAGTAGCTAATAATAAATATATTAGTGATTATGATTCTAGCAAAGAATCAAATTATCTAATATATTTAGATGTTAATAACTTGTATGGTTATGCAATGTCACAATACCTACCCTATAAAAATTTCAAATGGGTTGAGAATTGTGAAAATTTCAATGTTAATAATATAGCAGAAGATTCGCTATTGGGATATATATTAGAAGTGGATCTAGAATATCCATCTATACTGCATGACTATCATAATGATTTACCATTTTGTTCTGAAAATAAGAAAATCGAAAGCATGAAACAAAAGAAACTAATAACTGATCTCAATAATAAAACCAACTACATAATACATTATCGTAATTTGCAGCAGTGTATACAACATGGACTAATTTTAAAGAAAATACATAGAATTCTTCAATTTAATCAATCGGATTGGTTAAAAAAATATATTGATTTAAATAATCACCATAGGACTCTGGCTAAAAATTCATTTGAACAAAATTTTTTTAAATTGTTAAATAATGCGGTATATGGAAAGACTATGGAAAACGTCGACAAGAGGAAAGATATTAAAATAGTATGTCAATGGGAGAGTAGGGGTAAACGTTTAGGAGCTAGGGCTCTTATAGCTAAACCAAATTTCCATAGTTCACTTCAGATTCATGATAATATGCATGTCATTCAAATGAATAGAATTAAATCTGAGTACAATAAACCCATTTTCCAAATGGAAAATGTATAATTTCCACTATGATTACATAAAACCAAAATATCGTGAAAACATAAAACTCAATTATATGGATACTGATTCCTTTATTTACGATATTAAAACAGATGACCTGTACAGTGATATTAAAAGCGATATAAATACTCATTTTGATACGTCTGCATATCCGATAGATAATGTCTACAATATCCCACTTCTCAATAAGAAAGTTTTAGGTATGATGAAGGATGAGTGTAATGGTAAAGTTATTAAAGAATTCATTGGTTTAAGAGCCAAAATGTACTCAGTTAAAAAAGATGGAGAAGAAAAAGAAATTAAAAAAATTAAAGGGGTTAAGCAGTGCGTCACTAGCAAATTAAGTATAGATGATTTTAGAAAATGTTTGCTAGATAAAAAATTATATTATGATTCCATGTATGTGTTTAGATCTAAGGTTCACCATATTTATACTCAACATATTAGAAAACTAACGTTAAGCTATTTAGATGATAAGAGATAATGGTATTAATACTTATGCATGGGGACATTATGCAATAAATAGTCAACAACCATCATCATCATCATATCCCAATGAAAATGTATTAACATCATCTTCAAGTGATAATATTGTACAATAGTATTAAGTGATTTTAGATTATATAACGTGAAAAAAAAAACAACAAATAAATAAATAAATAAATAAAGAATATCATTAAAATATTTTAGTTTGTTTTTTATTTTAAACTATAGTAATCTATTGAATAGGAATTTTAAACACAAGTAACCACAATTTGTTTTTGTGTGAATAAAATTTAATCGTGCTTGTTCTTAACCTTACTCAACTAAGTTGATATAAAATTAAATCGTTTAGAAATAAAAATAATAAAAAAAATCAAAACAAAACTTTTTTATATATTATTAATTTAATCGTGCTTGTTCTTAACCTTACTCAACTAAGTTGATATAAAATTTAATCGTTTAGAAATAAAAAAAAAATCAAAACAAAACTTTTTTATATATTATTTTATTTTTTTGAGAATTTTATAATATAATAAAAATAAATCTCATATTGAAGTATATATAATATTATTGAAGTTCATCTTTATTGATCCAAGAATTATGTTGATTAGAAAATCCCAACCATTTTACGTACGCCTGGTGTCCCTTAGTTTTAATAACCTTTTCAATCAAGTATGTATTTGGAAAATGTGTCTTTAATAGTTCATGTTCATAGAATCCACCAGCAATCGGATTGCTTTGATAGTCTTCCAATAAATAAGTAATGGGGTTTGTGTTCTGTACAGTACGAATTTTAAAAATTTCAGTTGTCCAGTTTGGAGTATATCCTTTTGAAAAAATATGTTTATATTTGCTAATTCGAACGTGATCTCCAACTTTTAGTTTACCAAATTTATATATTTTGAGATGATTATAGACTTGTTTTAGTATAGAACTTTCATTTTCTGTGTTAACAGACTTTGGCGTCATTCCAATTGTTCTATGCTTTTTATTATTGTATTGATTAATTAAATCCTTGCATATATGTATCCATTGATAATTTCCTTGTAAACTAAAATTTTTCCACATCATTCCTTTTAGAGTTCTATTAAATCGTTCTACAATAGACGCTTTCATGATACTATATGTAGAATAGTGGTTGATATTATGTTTTATCATCAAGTTTTGAAATATTTTATTATAGAACTCTTTACCATTATCGGTTTGCAAGTTTTCTGGAATTCTCTTTAGTGAAAAAATAGATTGCATAGCATTGGTTATATCTTCACTACTTTTAGATTTTACAGGTACAGCCCAAGCAAACTTTGAAAATGTATCTATAACTGTTAAAATAAATCTATAGCCTTTGTTATATTTTGAGTAAGCACCCATTTCAACAAGATCTGCTTGCCAAAGATCATCAATTCCCTTGACCACCACTCGACGTCGAATGAAATTTCTACGTGCTTGCTTATGAAGCTCCTGAACCACTTCATGTCGCTCCATTTCTAACGTCTATCTTACAGATTACATCAATTTAAATGCTGTTGATATTGAAATTAAATTAAACGATTTATATATCTATCTTTAAATGGTTTGTAATGAGCTTCGTTTTTTCATTTAGACGTTCTTCAACTGAATCAATTTTGTAATTAAATAATGATCTCATTTCTTTTAGTGATTGATTATGATTATTTAGTATTATATCTTGATCATGTATTAATTTACTTAAACGTGTTTCTACATTATCAAATTTTTCTGTAATCAACACGTTTTGTTGTTGTATTATTTCGTTAAAACGATCCTCCATTCCCTTAATTCTCTCCATATACATTGTATCCAGTTGTTTCTTTATTTCACTTAAATAACTTTTCATGTAAATTTTGTTTACAGCATCGTTTTCCAATACAGGACTAGCAATATTTTTTATTCTCCGCAAGTTAAAGTTGAAATTACGATCACTATCCAAATGAATTTTGAAATGTTGATTTTGATATCTTACAGATTTTTCAATATAATGTCCAAACTTATCGATAGGCATTTTATGAATATGAATTGTTTGTACATTTTTAAATCTATTTATATAATAATTTTTGCTTCTCTCAATTCCTCAATAATTGATACAATTTCATTATTATGATTTGAGTGACCAGCTGTTGTTGATGAAATCAAAAGACGCAATCTATCAACCAATTCGTTAGGATCATTCCAATAAACATAATTATGCTTTTTACCATTCAATTTCATTAAACCTTTTCCTTTATGAATTTTCTGTTGTTTAAATAGGTTTTTAATAATCGTTGTATATTTAATTGAACGATTTCCTTTAATTTGACCATTAATACTGTTATTTCGTTTATGGGCATTAGTTATCTCCAATATTTGTTTATAATTATTTAAATCTGTTTTATTATAACTAATTGGTTTCTTATAAACTAACAATTCATATAAGCCTGATGTGAAGGGCCATTTTAAATTACCTACAGTAATATTGGTTGCATTGAAAGCGATGGGTTCATTACCCAGTCTCCATATTTGATTTTTATCCTTATGTGGACCATAGGTTTTATCATATATATTTAAGTTAACTTTTGATAAATTATATTGAACACTTTGGTTGGGATGTATTGCAATGGTGTTATCATCATCATTGTTATCATCCTCATTATCATTATTATCATCATCATCATCATCCTCATAATCATCATGATCATTTTCATCATCAAATGATTGAAACGTGTTTGAACTTTTCTCGATTTTCTTGTTAATAGAGCTTGGAGAAAACGTGTTATAATCAAGCTTACTCTTTTTATATGGTGTACTGAAGGCAACTTTATTATTTTCTGGATCATGTTTAAAAGAGTTATCCGGATATTTTTCATGTTTTATAATGTTACTATTAGTTGATTGAACTAATTCTTTTAATGGTTTTGATATTGGTTTCAATGTCTTTTCCAACAATTCATCATTTGCAATTTCTCCAAGCAAAATATTCTTATATTTCTTTTTTAAAATATTTCGAGTTTTAATAAGATTATTAACTAGATTTGTATTAATATTTATAGGTTGAATTAGAAACAGATTCAAAACAAATCAGTTTAGCTGTTAGCAGTTTAGCAGTTAGCAGTATAATAGTTGAGAATCCTAAAACAGATCAGTTTAACAGTTAACAGTTTAGCAGTTAGCAGTTTAGCATGTTTATCAGTTTAGCAGTTTAGCACTTAGCAGTTTAATAGTTGAGAAGCTATTAGTTTAATAATTAATCTTGTACTGATTTTAAAATATCTGTAATATTTCTTTTATAGCTTTATAAATATATCGAAACCTTTTCTATATCGACCATTATTCATAGGATCATCTTTGTTAATAACTAGAAAACCATATTTTTCTTTCCAACACTCGGTACATAACTCATGAAATGTTTTCAAAGTCATATCAGAACCAACATGATCATTGTAAATATGCTTAATATTCATTGCATCCTGTTTGAAAATTATAATCATATTAGCATTATCGCGGATCAAGTGTTTTGGTATACGTGTATAAGTTTGGCATAAATAAAAACTATCAATATCTTTATGACGACCCATACAGAAATAAGAACGTACATGATTTTGTTTCTCACAAGCTATATCGTCGAATATAAATACTGAATTTGCTTTAACTTCGTCTGGCGATAGAACATCATCATTATTGGAAAATGATGAAAAATTTATCTCCTTGATAGGTTTAATTAGACTTTCTATGTACTTATATTTCGGTTGTTGTGTCGACTTTGAATATAAGTAAATATTTTTAAATTTCAATCCATGTGGACTTTCAATAAGACTGATCATCACATTTGTTTTTCCACAATTTGATGGACCCACAATAAGAGCTCGAATAGAATTCGGTAGTAATGAACTATGACGAATTTTATTTGATGAACCGAGCTTTGATTCGATATTCCTTACATTAATCCTTTTTTGTTGTTTAAAAAAACGCATTCTGAAATCTAATGATAGCATAATATATAAACCAGACTCTTTTATTTGTTTTCAATCAATTTGATTTTAATCTTTAATCGACAAAGTATCAATAGATATGACAATCATTTATAAAAAGATATTCAGTCGTCATCCATACTTCATCGGTAGAGGTTTTCTGAATAATATAATTAATAAACTTCCTATTGAACTTCATTTACCCGGTTATCAATTTTGTGGACCTGGAACAAAATTAAAGAAACGTTTAGAAAGAGGTGATCAAGGAATCAATCCATTGGATACAGCTTGCAGAGAGCACGATATAGCATACTCAAACAATAAAGATTTAGAGAAAAGACATATTGCTGATAGAATCTTAACTGAAAAGGCTTGGCAAAGGGTTAATGCTAGCGATAGTAGTTTCGGTGAAAAATCAAACGCTTGGCTTGTTACTACTGCAATGAAAACAAAAACAAAATTCGGAATGGGTAACGTTATTAGTAAAACTAAAAGATTGTCTTCAGTAAATAAACATCAACTACTTAGACATGCATTGAAAAGTGCAAGAAAGAATATAAAAAAAACTGAAAACTTGAAAGATGCTATAAAGATTTCACGAAAAGTAGTAAACAATATTTTCAAGGGAAAGAAAAAATCATTAATAAAAACACCTCGAATAATACCTCTACCTAAATCTGGAGGTTTTCTTCCACTTGCACCTATATTCGCTGCACTGGGTGCACTTGGTGGGTTAGCTGGTGGTGTATCTGGCATTACAAAAGCAATCAATGCAGTCAAAAATGGAAAGGAACAATTGACTGAAGCAAAACGACATAATAGTACAATGGAAGCCATTGCGATGGGAAAAGGCATGTTCTTAAAACCATATAAAAAAGGATTTGGATTATATTTAAAACCCTATCAACAAAATTTTTAATGAAGCTACCTAAAAGAGCCCTTTCTGATGTAGACTTGAGAAAATATGCAAAACATATTCCAAATTTTAGAGGTGTGTTTATGTGCAACACTCTTCCAAGCAAACCATTTAAAAAAGAATGTGGAATAATTAATCTGGATACTTCAAAAGGATCTGGCACACATTGGGTAGCGTACTGGAAAAACAACAATCAAATTGAATATTTTGATAGCTTTGGTAACTTGCAACCACCGAAACAATTAATAAAATATTTAGGAAAAAACATAAGTTATAATTATGATAGATATCAAAATTTTAATACAATAAATTGTGGTCATTTATGTTTAAAGTTTTTGTTTTCGAAACTAAACTAAAAAGAAACTATAATTGTTTTAATAAAATACATTGATTAAGAATTTGTTTTATTTATAAATAAACATATTATTTCATTTATTAAAAAATTTTTCAAAATAAATATAATTAAATAATTTTTCTAATTTCGCTTGTTAGAGGTGAGTATTCGATTAAACGATCATGAATAACTAAACAGTATGCTGATGTATTATCTGGAATTAGTTTGTTTGCTTCAGTATCAAATTCAATTCGTACATCAATAGGTCCTATTTTAACAGCCTCATTTTGATGTGAAACATCAACAACAATAAGCGGTGCATAAGTCTTATATTCATCAACATTTAATAATGGTTCAGGTTCTCGCATGTAAAAGCTTTGTTGAAATTTTGTATACATATTATATAGAACAGAATACTGACCCATTTCGAAACGATTATTTAAATCATCATATGGATATGACTCTGAGTTTAGATAAACTTTTAAATTAGAGATATTGCAATGATCAAATATATTTCCTTCTTCTTTATTTTTCTCTTTTTGTAAACCAATTATAAGAAATCGTGGTCTTTCGTTTTGTGGAGAAAGCTTTACATTCCATAAAACCTTTGTACTCTTTGGTAAAACAGGATTTACATGACAGTCCCAACTTCTAAACGCAATTGGTATAGAATGTTTGCTGTTGATTATCTTAAACATTTCCAATTTTGCAAAGTCCGATAGTTGAATGTGTGGCATTTTCCATGTTATATCCAGAATTGTTAATTTCAACTGATCAGTTGCATTTGTAGAATAATATGATCTCTCATCGGATGTAGAACGTTGAAGGATAAGTTCATGTTTCGAATTTAATAGTATTTTGTTATAATCTTCAGCAAAACCCAACAACATTTTCAGAGGTATACAACAACTAAAATTACTTTTTGCTAAAGCGCAAGTTTCAGTAAAAGACCAACCAGCGTTTTTTAATAAATCACTTTCAGCCTTATTCAACGATACAAAATTTTTCATGGTGGATGAAATTCCAAGTTTACGTGTACGATCAACTTCAAAACCATTAATTTCGTAACGAATTTCATCAAACAAATATGAAACAAAGTTGTTTTTTAATTTTACATCTGTAGTTGGAACCTCTTTATTTGCTTCCTTCTTTACTATAAAACCATGAATGTAAATCATACTCTCACTTGGTAAGACGAAGAGATCCTGATTTTGAATTGGTATACGAATCTCATCATTGTTGTTGAATGATTTTAGATATGGATAGTAACTATGATATTCTCTTTTTACAATACTCTCATCATACATAGGTTTTTGAAGAACATTTAGTATTTCATTCATTGTTGAATATTAAATCCCAACGATTTTAAGTATTCTGTATTAGATGAGGACAACAGTTTTTTATTTTTTACACTTTCTCGAATGTGAGTTGGTGCGGTATTGAATGGAAATCCTCTTTGCACTATGTTTTTATTGTAAATGATCATTATTCTGGTTTGAAGTGGAGTCTAAGAGTGATTTTTTCTCCTCTAAAATTTATAAGTTCACCGTCTTGATTTAAGATTCTAATCGTTATGTTGTTTATTTGTTGACAGTTGACGGGTAAATAAATAACATTTCGAGGTTTTTCGTTAATTTTATATCCTGGAGGAACATCAAGAGGAAATTCATGAATAGTATGATTCGAAGTATTATTAATATATGAACCGGTTGTTAAGTTGCTTTCAATGCGTATTGTATTAACATTCGTAATATGTGTAGGTAAATCAGATTCAAATAACCTTGTAGTATTCAATTGATTAATATCTACAATTATCACTTCCGCAGATTTATCATATTGAAGATTTTGATCAGTTGAATTTACTTCTAATTTTCTTTTGCTAAATCCGAGCAACTTTCCTATACTGTTTGGTTGTGAAAAATCTATATCCATTGATGAGGTTATTTCAGTTTTAAGTGTGTTATTGTTAGCTTCAATTATTAGATAAATTGATTCATCAATATCTTTTAAGCTTGAGTTTAAGAAAAAATCAATATCCTCAAGTTCATATGAACCAACCGGAATAGTAATAATATGATTTCCTATATGAAACAAATTGTTGTGAACATCTACATTGGGTATGGAATTGAATGTTACAAAATCAATAAGACCACAAACATATTTTGTAGGGAGTTCAATTGGAGGAAAATATTCTTCAACCAGAGTTGAAGTGTTTCCGTTTAAAGATATTGTTATTGACATTTCAAGTATTCAGAATGAACTGATGTTTGATGATTATTTTACCTGATTTAAGTGTTAAATAATAAATCAAAAAAAAAATAAAATTTCTTTTATAATTTTATGTTTTTTTTATTAATATTTGATTTAATAAACTTTCTTAAGAGTATTACATTTTTTCCAGCACATATACAATGTTTCATATGATAAGAACAAGCATTTATAGATTTATCATTTTTATATAATGTTTTTAAATTTGGGCAATTAAGATCGTCTAGATTATAAAAATAAATTTTATCTTCAAAAATATTTTGAATCCACTTAATTTTTTCTAATCCCTTAGCATAACAAATAAAATTTTTATCTTTAATATACTTAATATAATATTCCACAATATTTTTTAAGGTTGAATCGCCATCTGTCCATATTAATCCATGATGATAATTAAAAAGCCAGTTGATTGAATATTTTTCTTTTGTTGTCAACAAGGAATATGGCAAAGGTGGTTTAATAATAAAGGTTTGCACATGTATATCGTCAATTGAAATACTAAGTTCTTTTGGAATAAATTTATTGTTGAGATAGAAACCTTGTACATCTACAACTAATATTCTCTCCTCAGACATTGCGCAATACTAATCAACTCACAACAACAACAACGACGACTGTAAAACTGTTTTTAAATTATTATAAAAATGCATTAACAAATGTTCTTATATACTTTTTATTCTTACTAAAATACAAGTTTGATAAAAAGTTGTGGACTCTTGACCGCAGAAGTCAAAATTAGTTGTGTTGAATGATAAAGTCTATGTTTTTAAATTATTATAAAAATTCATTATACATAATGCTTGTTCCCAACTTTTATCGATAAGCGAACATTTACAGGTATCAGGTCCACAAGTTGTTTCATTGTTGGACCACACACAATTGGTGTAATGATATCCAAATTTTGATTTACTTTTCACATAAAATGCATATTCATCGAATTGAGTTTTTAATTTCTTCAAAATAATCTCATGTTCATACCACAAAAACCTTTCTTCGTTCAAGAAGTCATGTAAAATTTTCGAATAAAACTGATTGTTCATTATTTTTATTTTTATTTTTTTATTTATGTTAAATAAATGTTCTTAACACATCAACAACAAAGTTTATATTAAGTAGTAGTAAATGTATTTCATCATATATAGTTATTGGCTTCAAAGATTTTGATTCTATTAATCGGAAGTGGAAAATTCAAGTTTTTAAAGTTTAAAACAATCCCGTTTTCCAACACAATTACTTCATCTTCAATATTGGTTATTTTATACGGTGTACATCTATTTGAATTTAAATCAACTGGATACAATGCTGATATTAGTGCCCATTTAAAACAATACTCATCGTTATTTTGAATATTAATACAAGCTAACTTCCTCAGTATTGAGGGTGGTAAGGGAATATATTGTGAACCTTTTATACACTTGTATTGATTAATATTCACCTCCAAATGCATAATTTGAATCAATGTCCAACCACTATCTCGCTCCTGAAATTCGCTCATCTTTTTCACTATAACATCACATTGTTCATTGTAAATATCAAGGATATGTTCTCTTGTTGAATACATTTCAAGAACAGTCATTTTAGTCTGATGAGACTTTATATCAATCATAGATGAATCATCATCTTCCTTTATCAATATGTATTCAGCGAACAACTCCATGTTGAATTTTATATTTTCATGTTTTTGTATGTGATTACATAATAATCTTATTACTATTTCTCTGATTGTAGCTAGAAAATTCTCAGGTATTAACTCATTTTTATTTTCATTTTCAATTAAATACGATACGATACGGTTGCTGAATGAAGATTTTATACATTTTAAGTTACCATCATGTTCATCTGATCTCTTAGAACAATTAATTTTATGCTCGTTTGTTCTTTTATGATAAGACCAATATTTTCTTGGAATAACTTTTTCACAATCATCACAAAAAATATTAATATTTTCATCATTGTTATTACCTTCTGTCTCAGTGTGTGTGTGTGTGTCGGTGCCATTCCCCTCTATCTGAGAAATGTCTTTTGCAGGTTGTACACTTAAACGATGAGGAAGGATCATTGTGATACCGTCGAATATGACGTCTTAAATTCGTATTCATTGTGAATAATTTTTTACAAAAATCACAAATAAATCTGCCGTCCATTTTTTTACGTTGCTTTCTTTATCTTTTTTTTTTTTTTTTTTTTTTTTGTGAATAAATAACTAAAAGTATAATCACACCTTAGAGTTTAGTACAACAATAAATATATTTTATTAATTTTATTTTATTTTATTTGATTTATTTTATTAATTTTTTTTTGTGAATAAATAACTAAAAGTATAATCACACCTTAGAGTTTAGTACAACAATAAATATATTTTATTAATTTGATTTTATTTTATTACCACTACACTTAATTAAATAATGTGGTTAACATTTTATACAAATGCGAGTAGTATTAGGGAGATTAATATATACCGCAGTAAATGAATTTTATTTATTAAATACTAGCAAAAAACCACAGACTTTCGTAAACCGCCCTAATGTAGTTTAGTAACAAACTTTTGTATTCAAACAACTTAATTAAATCAACTGTTTCAAGCACACATTCATACATATCAACGAAAAAGAAAAAACCACAACAGAACTTTTAACAACAGAACAACAATACAATAGGGTGCCACTTAAATCATCGTTGTTAGTTTTCTCATACAAAATTAGTATACAAATCCTAACCAACCCCACCCAAACCCCGACCAAACCCCGACCAAACCCTCGACCAAACTCACCCAAGTCGTACCACTCCTGTTGCCGAATCTCATTACACACACACACACAATTTCAAAAAAACTTCCATGTATATAAGTACCACCCTATTTTAACCACACATTCAACTGACCATTTGTGTAGCGTACCGATCGATGAAACTAAAATACCGACTGTAGCGTAGACATGATCCCAAAAATGTATGGGATCCGTGATACGAAATCCTCACATTCATACTACTACAGTGGTCGCTGATCACAATAAGTGTAGTCTAATCTGTTCAGAATTGCCTCGAAGTTGAAAATATTGTTGTGATTCAAAAGGATATTAGCTGCTGGCCCGATTATTTTGGATTTCACAATGGTCAGTGCTTCGACATATTTGTTGGAATTCGCATGACGGTTAATGCTATTCATTAAGCGTGTAGCATCCTCTCTCCATAATCGATAGTTGCTCTTTGTTCCGCCAAACGTGGATAATGACTTGAATATCTCAAGGTTGATCTCGTTCGGGCTGTTATATGTAGCTACCTTGGGTTCTAGAGCTTCAGCATATGCCTGCCCTGCGACCGGATTTATTGGGATCTGTTCTAGCCGTTTCGGGACGAGAACTTTTGTGGCCATCAATCTTAAAAAAGAGTTTAGATGTAGTCTCCTAATGTTGTTTTAAGAAAAGTAATTTCATAATATATATTTATATTATCCCAACCACACCTGAAAAGCAAAATTTGAATAATAAAATCAGAATATATTTTACTTTATTTCAATTTATTTTATTCTTTTATAATATTTATTGTAGCATAAAATTATTTTAATTAGTTTCTATGGCAAGGTGTGAAACATTTTTTACAAAACGCCAAGTTGCAGGCAATACAAAGCTGATTTGTGCGACTTTCTTTTCCGTTTTTAGTACAATTTACGCACCGTTGTCGCTTGTTTGTTCGTGTTGGTAAATGGTCCCCCAGATTTTGTTTGATACGTTTTTTCATAGTGCTGAGGGGTCCTGTTCGAACTTTGCGTCGTATTTTCGCTTGCTTGCTTCCTTCGTCAATGAGAGATTCGGAAAGCTCCACTAAAAATCCCAAAAATGGTTCTCTTTTTTGCCGTGGATGATTTGTTTCCGCATGGATTATCCACGCATTGACAGCGCATGTCATCATAAGCCGAAAGAAAACTTTTCGCCACCATTTCGTTGACTTCCGGTCAAGTTCATACAACGTACTCATTTTGTCCGCCAAATCTACGCCACCCATTAGATATCTGTACGTTTTTACAATATCCGGACATGTTATATCTATTTTTTTGCCATTCTTCTGTTTTCTTGTAACAGTGTCCACTGAAGCTTTATGGCAGTTGCTAAGCAGCATAACCTGTTTTGTGTCTTCCCAAACCACTGCCAAAGTACCAGATGAATTGCTCTTGAAGACATATTCTCCTCTGCTTAGTTTCTCAGTAAAAGTTGGTAAATTTTTTCTGTTAGATATACAAGTACCTAAGGCTGGAAACGGTATATTATTAATTAATTTTGCTGACGTGAAAAAGCGATCAAAGCACAACGTTGTGTCAGGGTGTCTGATAGTCGCTGACAATTTCATGACAACGCGTTCGCCTAATGTGGATGATTGATAGGAATGGTCTTCTTTTCCGGAATATATATTAAAATCGTACGTATAGCATGTCAAACTGTCGCATCGCATCCATAGTTTTATGCCTCTCTTTACAGGTTTTAGTGCTTCAACGTAGAGCGGCCTAGAAATTTTGTCATAGATTCATCAATGCTTTGGAACGGAGAGTCTGATCTATATCTTTGAAAGTTTTTTTTTAGACAATCTACCAAATCATCAGCGAAATAAGTTTTTGGTTTTGGATCAGGTTGGAATGATAAGGAAGAAAAATAAAGTTTGGCCATAACGTGTAAAAACCGGTCTCTGGATATTGCTTGTTTTATGTATGTATTACCCATTGACGTGCTATTCGACCAATAGTCCTTCAAAGATGGCACTCGATTATATGACATAACAAAGGTACATCCAGGCAATATAAGTATTTCGCCGAAATCGGTTTTTGTACGTTTGTTTTTAGGATGGCTGCTATTGAAAATATCAATCCTTTCATTAGTACAATGAGCAATGTGATGAACAAAACTTCTAGGCAGCAGCTTGAAAAATATTTCCACAGGCTTCAATCCTCGAGGTATTCCTCCATGGCTAACGGTGCGATCGTCACTAACTGTAAATCGTGGGGTGAATGTTGGTGGGGGGTTTGACCAAATTATAACATTGTTTGGCCAATCAGAAACAATTTCTTCATCCAGACGTTCCACTTCAAATATTTCTTCGTCAGAGTCATCGGAAATATCATTTGCAGTTTCATTCGCATCAACAATTTCCATTCCTTCATTACTATGATCCGTGTCTTCTTCCTCTTCTAAAGCACTACTGCCTTTCTGACTGGGAATATAAGAAGAATCACAAGCAGCAAATGGATCATCCTCATCATTGCTTGAATTATTAAAAAATCCTCAATTTCTGGAGTCGCCAGTTTACGTTTTCCGTCCATATCTTTCTAAGAAAAATAATGTGAATGAGTACGGTTGGGATGTTAACGTCCCACAAATAAACAGTTTTGGGATGATTTATACCACGAAACTTACCTTAGCCGCAAATTCAGAAAAATATCTTTTTATTGGTTTTCGATTATATTTTCTATGAAACTGTTTGAGTAAAACTTTACTAAATGACACTTTTTTCCACAATTAAAACACTTGTTTTTTGAGCTTTTGTCGATGGTCTTATTAGCAACTCAAACCGCGCGAACTGATTTATGACTTTTGACATAAGCTTCATGTGTTATATTGACAGCTATATTAAATTTTTTGTAGAGAAGAATATAAATAATGATTTGGGACGGTTTTCAACCAAATCGTGTGAGAATTTTCAGAGATATGATTTTTCAAAATTTTCTGGGATAAAAACATCACTGTCGTCCCGAAACGGATAAGTAGTTGTTCCATGACTTTTATCGGCATTACTTTAATTTATATGAGAGTTTTGCAAGTTGTATGTTTAAAACACTTATTTTTCTTTATTTTAAAGTTAATTTAATATACACTTATATTTTTATGTCACGGTTGCCATATTAAGTTGTTTTGCAGATATGATTTATTCAGTTGTCTTCTTGCTAATGCTCTTTTTTATGAAAATTAAAACCCATATAAATACTTATAATTATTACTTAAACAATAAATCTTAAGCCTAAACAAAATGTAGGTAAGAGAGAATTAACGACACATTATTAAAAGTAATATGCATCTACAGTTTGCAGGTTAATAACCTGTACTTTAAATAAGTTAGCGACACCTTACTTATACATTGGGCATTTTCACTATAATATCCTTACACAGTTTATTTGAAAAGTATTGAAAATCTGAAAGAAGAATTAATCAGTGGGAAAAATACAGAAAATCTTGAAGTATATTTATTTTGTTTTCCATTTCTAATAAATAAGCAAACATTGTTCTCAGATGATTCTGCAATAGTGTTTATAAACCGTTTTGTGTAACGATGTGCTTCGCATTTCAATGTTAATAGCATACAAATGCGTTCAGTTTTCCATTCGCATCGCATTATAGAGTAACCCCCCAGGTTACCGTCATTTAAAAATTCCTCCATTTGTCAGGTTCATTGGATTTCATATCAATGTATATTTACCTGTATATGTAACTCGCGTGCTTCAACGGGAACGATGTGTTCTGTAACAAAACTATTTTCGTTTGTATTTACATGCAAAAGAAAACTGTTAATAGAAAAAATAAAATCCTTAACATTTTGCATTTATAGCAAATAAGAATTTAATTTTAAATTATATTATCTATACACATTTGATTTACAAAACTGATTGACATTAATAAAAAGAGCGAAATACTGCAATGCGATTATAATAATATTTACAATAATAATAGTAAGATGTAATACTAATCAAGGCCTATTTGTGAATTGCAACCGTTATGCAGAGTTCAACTATAAAATCTTTTATTCTTGTCATTCTTGTCAGTTAGTGAACGCTGCAAAAATAATTCCCTGTTAAAATGCGTTGACTTTACTAATAGGCCTTGATAAGAACAATTTGTTAACTTGACGTCTTCATTACACATAAATAGGCTAATATAATATTTCTTAAATAAATGAAACTTATCACCTGTGTTTGTTAATGTTCTATATACTACTGATAATAGGCTTTATTTATAATTTAATAAAGTTATGATATTAAAGGAAACTACAATTTAACGTCATGTGCTAGCGTATCAGTCCTAATGGTTGTGGGCCTCAGTTCCAAAAATTACTTTGGTCTTTTTAACCTATTTGTTAATGTGCTTGTAAGAACAAAATACTGTTGAATTTTGTATTGTTTTAAAAAATCTATATTTTAAAAAAAATTTTAACTATAGTCATTCTTTGCGATTACAATCCCTTATATTTGAATTGTATTTAAATTTTATCAAATGTTTTTTATTATTTTAATATAAAGCTTTAATTATTTTAATATAAACCTTTTAAATTAAATAATTTAAGTACACTAAGAAAATTTTACAATATTAAATGTGATTGCACAATATAAATTTACATATGTATATAAATCCTAAAGACTTAGAAAACTGTTTAATATATTCTTCTAAAATGTATAAATATTATTTTTGTGTATTTTCCATGTTTTGAATCTTTTAATAAAGTAAATATTAATTTTAAAACATAAATTAAACATAAAATTCTGTTGTTTTCTTACAAAAGTCAGAAATGCATAAATTCAGTACTTTGGCCTGGGTTTAAGGTAAGTTAACGTATAATTGGTCAATTTTATAAAGTGGCCCACCCATTTACAACCAAAACAACCCGAACACAGTTGTTCACCAACTGTGTTCGGGTTAACATTTTAAAAAGAAAATTGAAGTAACTACTCGGAAAATTGAAGTAAGTACTCGGTATAAGCAAGCATGTACCTCAATTCTCACTTTGTTCTTTCTGTACGATAAACTGAGGGTTGCTTTAAGTAAAATTAATGAGCTAAATTATTTGCAATTACAGTTAACGCTGCTATCAATAGTGTTAGTTTCTAATTATTTAAACAAAAGCTATCATTTTTTAAAATCCTATATGTGCTAGTTGCCATATTTATTGATTTGTGTGCTAAAAATATTATTTACATGTGACGACTTTTAGCTAAATTCGACGATTTTTTAAATAATTATAATTTCATTATTAAATTTGAATTAAGATTCTATAGGCTAATTGTTCGAAATTTTAATTTAAATCTCAGAAAGACATGAAAAATATTCCAAGGCACAAAGGCAAGTCAACATCAGTTTTATTCAACTTACACAGCAGAGCAGAACAGCTGTTTTCGAAAGACGCAACCCTTTCATCATCAGTGCTCATGTGTATTGTGTTTGTCACCACTTATTAGGTGGCTTAGTTGAATGTGATAACAGTTCCTATTTACACAAATTTTATTGTGAAAAATAATACGGGAACTGTATCAACCTGATGTTAACATGTTATTGTTATAATACCCGTGTTACCGTTTGATTATTTTTCTTCATGTCCCATTTTTTCTGAATTTTTTGTTCCATCATACCTAAGTCAAACTTTTTTGGTTTGAATTTTATACTTAAGTACATGTGAACGTTTTTCCAATTTTTATTATTGGGTAGCTCAAGCCATAGCTTAAATTTGTATGTAGTAATAATTTTAACGAACATTTTATATTGCTATATTAAATTTGAATTAAGATTCTATAGGCTAATTGTTCGAAATTTTAATTTAATTTCGAACAATTAGCCTATAGAATCTTAATTCAAATTTAATATAGCAATATAAAATGTTCGTTAAAATTATTACTACAATTATAATTTCAATTTGAGCACATTCATTAATCAAATACACGTTGTCAATACTACGCCCGTTTTACAAAATGAAATTATTTTCCTTTAAAATTGTACTTCAAGTTGCTGTCTGAATTTGCGATCCAGAAAACGGCTGATATAATATTATATTCTGTCAAACGTTAAGTGAATTAAAATCTCTGTGAGTAATAATTACAATATATTATGGTTCGAATATGCATATATCTTCAACGCCCTCTAATTTTCATAAATTTACCGCAATTAATTTAATTAAAAGCATATTGCTTCAAATTTGTACAAAGTATATCGTGAGCGTGTGAATGTGGAGAAGGTAAAAAAGCGAAGAGGTTGATACTCACGCAAAGTTGCTTTGTAGAGTTTCCACGCTGAAAGTTGCAACCTGGTTTTAGCGTTAAAACCATAAACATCTGATTTGGTGTTCACACTGCAAATTTTGGCTTTAACCAGAGTATGAAAGTAAACAAATCATAACATTTGAAGTTGTTTTGATTCTGTCTTTGCAGTGAATAAAAAAAAACAAGATAGAAATAATGAGAATTGCTTTCTTAACAGAATTTGATTGATTACAGACTTCTTTACAAACATATTTTTGAGGCTTTCCCACATTTCTTTTGCTGTTTCCTTGTCCCGTATGTAACCTAGGCAATTGTTTCCAACAAACGCTACTAACCGTTCCCTTGCCTTTCTATCCTTCTTGATGAATTCTTCCTTTTTGGCTGTATCCGTTGGAGGTAAGCCCGTTAAAACTTCTCCTAAATTCAAGCTTTCCAGATGAACTTGAACACGAAATTGGCATTCGTCATGTCCACAACCGTTAAATTGTGGTATTCCATTAACTTCTTTGTCACCCATAACCTCTTGTAATTGGAATAATTAAAAACGAATTGTAATATAATTTTTATTTAAAAAAGAAAGAATTGTGTATCCAACAAA
The DNA here is from genome assembly GCA_951800035.1 of Linnaemya tessellans. Taxonomy (NCBI): domain Eukaryota; kingdom Metazoa; phylum Arthropoda; class Insecta; order Diptera; family Tachinidae; genus Linnaemya; species Linnaemya tessellans. The sequence continues at coordinate 30,368,317 of OX637533.1, read as the reverse complement.
GTTTACAAAAGTAATGAAAAAATGTTCTAACTATATATGTACATATTATTGAAGTTTTAAGTTTATTTAAATTGCATAAGTTTCTATGATTGAAAATATACATTTCAATAGTTTTTTTATTTGTATTCGACAAAAACACGAATGTCGTTTAAACTTACTCAGCTAGAAAGGAAAACAAAGGGAGTAAAACCGAAAAACTCAAAACAAAAACTTTCCGCAAATGTTTGCAGAGTGATTTGATATCATTTGATTTAACAGCGTACAGTGGTAGAAATCAGAAAATGAAAAAATTGCTGTTACTAAAAAAAATCACATATTGATGTGATGTTACCACTTTTACATTATATTTTACATTTAATTTTATATGAAATTTTAAATAAATATATCATTAAAATAATATTTCTGTTTTGTTCTTAAACGCAAAATTACAACGGTAAAGCAAAGGCATTCTGCGATGCTTAAGCCAGAACGAACTATGCAGGCAAATGTGCCTGAGTTGGTTTTGTACTTCAACGTAAGATTGTTGCAGTCAACTAAAGCAAGGAAGATGAGTGAAAAGAAAATTGTTTGTTTTTTACTCTTTGAGTTTTCAATTGAATGTGTTTTGTTTAGTTCATGCAACTATTGAAAAAAGTTGAATTTATCTTTACATTCTACAAATGTTTCGTTTATTTTCATCCTCTGAGTTTAACATACATGCGGTATAATAAATTTGTTCAAAATAGATTAAACCGCTCGTAGAAATATAAGAATTTGTAACTTTTTACAAGACTTTCTATTCGCTTTTCTCGAGCATATTTTAGTTCCTTTGGCTGCATCCATTTTAACCATCTTTTTCATAATCAGGCATGTTCCAGAAAAGTAAATGAAGTTAATTTTTTAAGTTTTTATTTTTGATTTTATCCAAAATTGTTAGTTTTTTTGCTATAATTTCCGTATAATTTTTAAATAATTTTTCATTTCTAACTGAAAAATGTAACAGCAAACTACTAGTTTTGCAGAAAATCAAAAATAAAAATTTAAAAAATTTAACTTCATTTACTTTTACTTTTCTGGAACATGCCTGAATATATCAGGCTTCGGTATAATATATATGCACATATATATATTCTTATTAACATAAACAATACCAGCTGTTTCCAATATACAACTTGGCAGCACTCAACTCAGCACATCCAAAAACAGGCAAAACAAGATTGCATTTCGTAAAACTTACTTAAAACCAATTTGAACGTGCCAATAAGAAAATAATTTTGTATGGTAGAACCAGATTACACCTCTTTTGTCCTTAACAAATACTTTTATTTTGGTGTCGTTTGATTCGAAGTGAACGAATATTTAAAAGCCTTGCCAAAGTGAACTTTGCTGGGTCATAAGTAAAACGAAGCTTAAATGAAAATTAAGAAGACTTTGTCAAAGTAAATTTCCTTAAATGCAAACGGGCTCCAAGGCAGATTTACACCAAGTAATATCACTTGTACAATATTTAAAGGCTCATTTAGCCGAACGTTGAAATCGTAAATGTGAGCTAAATGTAAATGTTAGGTAAATGTAAATGTTGCTACACTTATAGAATGCTTAAAATCGTGTCATATGTTTCTGACAAAAACAAACAACAAATAATTATTTTTAAAAACAAGATCATCAAAAATTCCCAAAATATTGTGTTTCTTGTAAGCTATATCGATTGAGTGTATTTAATAAAGAAAATAATATAATATAATGGATGTGGAAGATATGTTTATCACAAAAAATCTGATGCGCATCACTTTCAAAAATAAATACAATAAAACTCTATACAACATTGATGGCACTTTAATATGTTAATGTTATTGGCGTTCGTGTTGAAAAAGTACGCAAATTAATTAAATGGTACAAAAAGATATCAGAAACACCAATATACACAACTAATAGTATAATAAGTCATCCCTTGGCATAAGTTTAATAAAATGGGCACATTTTTTCCATATTACTATATGTTTTGCAATATTGCAAAATGTTTATATATACGTACAAACGAGTGTTTAGTACATCTGAAACGAACAACCACATCCAGACATGCGATATTTCATTGTAAATAAAACATTTATTTAGAAAGTTAAACATATAATATGCAAATATCATGTAACTATACATATATATCAGCTAAACATATCAAAAGAGAAATAAGTACCAAAAGAGGTCTTTTGTGCCCCATTCTCATTCAACATACATACATCCCATCACTGTCTACAACTGTCACGTAACCTTAGAATAAAATTCTATTTTCTGTAGGTTCCAACGTTACGGCAACATTTTATTAAAGTCAAGTAAGCGTTGTCACAACTTGCCATATAACAGTTTGGATCAGCTGACACATTTACCTAACATTTACGATTTCAACGTTCGGCTAAATGAGCCTTAACTATCTAGCTAATGTCATAAATCAAGAAAGAAGAAGCATCATTAAAAAGGCAGATTCCAAAGTATATCTATATCAAGTAGTCGCAAGAGCCCAACAACATAAATTTACAAAAAACCACCGTACATTTTGTTTGTGTAAAATTAATATCTTATGTCAGAAATTTTATTTTATTTTGTTTTGTTCACAATTATTTCCAAAAATTTAAATACTTTTCGCATAGAACCTTTTTAAAACAATTTCTTTTTGTTACTTTTCTTAAACAATACACTTTTTCACAAAAATCTTTTCCACAACAATTCTTTTTTGCTACTTTTGTTGAATTAATAATGTTTTTCACAATTTTACAAATTTCTTTTTTCAATGAATAAACAAATATGGCTCGCTACAAAGGTAAACAAATTTTGACATACGTTCATGGAAAAACTGAAAAAAATTTTAGTCAGCTGGGCTCTTGCATATACTTGATATAGATATACTTTGGCAGATTCATGGCGTAATAAAACCAGGTGGCAGCGTAAGGGCTACAAGTACAACAATAGGTGTGTTTTTTTACTTTTTGGGTAAAGTTCGTGTAAATGAGAGTCAGAATAAATTTCTCTCACAAAGAAACAAAATTGCACAAAAGTACGCGAACACAAAAAGCCAAATTGTCAATACAAAAAAGAACGTCAAATTGTTTAGTCAGCCACACAAACCTTAAAATTTTCGCGGCATTTTAAAAATAATAATAAAAAATGGATCCTACACTTACTATATGTGTCTCTCCAGGAACATACAGGTTACTAAAAAATGGTAAATGGTTTTTAAATCTTTTTTGCAACAACTTTCCAATTTTTTTATGTTTTTTTTGTCAATTTAATTTTTCTTTGATGTTGTTTATTTTTCAAACAGCTGTTTGTTTATTTACTTGCCCAAACTAGCCCGAAGAAAAAGTACGGGCTGTTTCGTGCGAGAAGAAGAAGAATCTTATTCTCTCAAAACCACTCTCATTTACACAAATTAAAAGTACGGAAACGCTTTTCGTGCAAATTGGGATCCCGAGGGATCCCAAAGTAGAGTAAAAAAACACAACTAATACAACAACATAGGTGCTTTTGTTTGTGTAATAAAGTTGAGATTGTCAAAACAATGCGTTAAGATATAAATGTCAAAAGCGTAAGAAAAAGAAGCATTTAAAATTTAAGAAATCAAATATCTTGCATCACGCCAACATACAAAAGTGAAAAAAAAGTAAAAAAAAAGATTTAATAAAAAAATGAAATCGGAAATGTGTCTATGCATGGGTCTATATATAAGCAAACGCTTTGTGAATTGCTTTTGGCACAAGCTACTACACTTTTCCATTGTTATGGAGCACTTAGGCACACGAAAAAATGAGCCGCCATTACCAGGGACATATTTTTTTTTGCACAGCTCACAAAAAGGCATATTTTTACAAAAGTTGATAATTAATTTTGACCAATTAAAGAAAAAATATATAATTCCACTATGAAATGCAATATAATTGCAATATTAAACGAATTTGTTCCATATATATTCAAAACACTTTTAAAAATAAATTTTGAAAATAACAGAAAAAACGACTGTAGCAAACATAAAACACGTTTTATCGTGTTTAACTAGTTTTTTATCTAGATTGTTATTATTATTATTATTAGTATTTTCTTTTAGTTCACTTTTTTCACAACAATAATTTAATATATTGAATAAACAGTTTTTTTTCATCTATCAGCTCTGAACATAAATATAAATTATGTCGTACTTTGACAGTTTAAACTCACAACAAACAAAAATTCAATAGGAGCAAAAAATTGTTTACATTCCTAACGATGCCACCTGGTTTAGTACGCCCTGGGCAGATTAAAGAAAAAAGAACATTTATGTGGCTTGTAAATAAAATGTTGACAATAGTTCGATACGCATTTGATACGTACACATTAAACAGCTGCGCTGAGAGTACCTCCCTTGACATTATCAAAATTTACTTAGGAATATATAAGAGAGATGTATATATTTATGCTCATATTAATCGAAATGTGAAGTCATTAAAAATTTGGAATGAATTGTGTGATCAATTAAAACAAATGTTATGAAATATACTGTTTATGGTTGAAGTATACTGATGATTCGGTAAAGCACTAATAAAATGTATATACACATTAATAACTAAATTTCATTCAAATTAACAAAAATTTAATTTCGGTGATAAACTCGAAGCCTTAAAGCTGAGTCAAATAGAATCCGTCATACGTTATGTGTTGCCTTTTTTTAACTGGCATGAACGTCCTGACTGAGAAGATTGGTACAATCAATATTTTTTTGACGGATATTAAATCAGTTGTGTGTTCTCCATTTTCTTTACTTAACTTTTATTTATTTTACAAAAGTTTTTATATGGTATTTGATTTTTCCTGAATACACAATACAAAAAAATTAATGAGAACAATTTGAAAAACCTACTGGTGTCTGTCAAAGTGTTTAACGTACGTTAAAAGTTGACCCAGAAGTGCTGAATGTGGCAGCTCACATAAGAAAGCATGCATTTTAATGTTGGTTGAAAAAGGCGACGTATGACGGATTCTGTTTGTCGCAGCCTTTAAGGAGGCCATACACGACTCCGTTGTCCTGGCACAAGCAAATGGGGTTCGATCGTGCTGGCAACATATGCCATGGCATCAGGCGATGCTATATACATAACATTAACATATTGCTACCAGTGCGCGGCGCATTTATTGCTGATGTCATATAACGAATATATATATATATATATATATATATATATATATATATATATATATATATATATATATATATATATAGATAAATTTGCATATTTCAACAGGCTGCGTAAGATGCTATCAACCGCACCGGTTGTACCCAGCTACATACAGAAACCCTGTGGTAGCTGGACCATGAGTAGTCAAGAGACGCTGAGCGTACTACTCGTCACTCATTTTCCTGGTAGCCAGGCGGCACCTTTAACAGGCACTGCCGATGGCAGCTTGACGACAGGCGCAGTCACAACTCCATTGGATATGGATAGGGTCCGCTGGGCTGTACACAGCTTCGATCCGTTCAAATCTCCGGGACCAGATGGAATAATTCCAGCGTATCTACAGAGAAATGCGGACATTGTCCTACCTTGGCTCACGGTAATTTACAGTGAATGCCTTAGGAGGGCTTATATACCTATATTTTGGCGTACGTGCAAGGTTGTCTTTATCCCGAAGGGGGGTAAGACATCACACACCAAGCCTAAAGACTTCAGACCGATGTCTTACTTCTTTTTTACTCAAAACTTTAGAAAGAGTAATTGATATTCATCTGAGAATGACCATTTCGAATGAGCTTCTCTCCAAATCACAGCACGCCTACACTAAAGGCAAATCTGTGGAAACGGCACTACATTCTCTAGTGGGCCATATAGAAAAATCTCTTGAGTATAGGGAATTTACTATGGGGGCTTTTCTGGACATAGAGGGTGCTTTCAACTATGTCAACCCCGATTCCATCATCAATGGGATGGTAGCAGTAGGGATTGATGACAATTTATGCCGGTTTGTTAGAAACTTACTAACTTTCAGAGTAGTCAGGGCCTCGATTGGGGATGTCACTGAGTATAGGGCAGTCTATCGGGGCACTCCACAGGGGGGGGGTGTTCTGTCACCTCTGTTGTGGCACCTGACCATTAATTCGCTTTTGCTAAGTCTAGAACGCAGACAGATTATGACTGTCGCGTACGCGGATGACGTAGCGGTGGCGATATCATGTAAGCACTTGGATACCATATCTCAGTGTATGGAGTCTGCGCTGGCTCTGCTGAGTAGGTGGAGTGTCAGCTGTGGGCTCGGCATCAACCCAGCCAAGATTGAGTTGGTGCTCTTCACTAGGAGGTACAAGACCGATAGCTTTATACACCCAAAGCTTAACGGCACCTCCTTGAAACTATCTAAAACCGCCAAGTACCTGGGTGTGATTCTGGATAGTAAGCTATCATGGAATCAGAACATACAGGCGAGAGCGGAAAGGGCCTTAGTGGCTATTTATACATGCAAAAGGGCAGTAGGCCTCAAATGGGGTATCAACCCTAAGGGGATCAATTGGATCCTTGAGGCTGTTATTAAACCAGTACTCTTTTACGGGGTATTGGTTTGGTGGAATGCGATGGACAAGCAGGCTCATCGTAGGACCTTTGAAAAAGTCTTTCGGGTCGTAGCGAGACTGATGACAGGCGCACTACGATCTACACCAACGGGAGCAATTTTTTCAATGCTAAATTGGCTCCCGGTTGACATTCTGGCCAGACAACTGGCTCTATTCTCAGCGGTCAGGTTGAATAGAGTATGTCCATGGACTAGGACTGACTATGGGCATGCTAGGATTTTGAGAGAGCACTCGGAAATCCATGCCAACATTGACTACTGTGTACCAAGACCCTTCTTTGGTGGACTCTTCGGTTCCATTGTCGTTGACAGGGAACAGGCTTTCCTTTCCCGAGGATTCAGTTAGAGTTTTCACTGACGGATCCAAAAGGGGAACAAGAACGGGCGGAGGCTTCTATGTGGAGAACTTCAATGTAAGATCTCCATTCCGGCTCCAGGATGGTTGTACTGTCTTGCAAGCCGAAATCTCTGCTATTACTCGGGCAGCGAGATGGCTAAGGTACTATAGGATATCGAATGATATCTTCATTGTTACCGATAGCAAGGCAGCCATCTCTGATATTAGTGGTGTGTACACTACATCAAAAACTGTGGTCGAATGCCGACTGTCTATCAACGAGATAGCGAGACATTCGAGGGTGACACTGGTTTGGGTGCCGGGGCATTCTGGATGTCCAGGCAACCATACTGCGGATGAGATTGCCAGACAAGGGACTGAATTGAACAGTTCAATGATCAGTCACTTCACTGGCATTCCATTAGCGCGATGCAAGTTTCTGATTCAAAGCGAATCATACAAACTAGCTCAAATTAAGTGGGAAAGCGTGGCTAACTGTCTCGTGGCAAGAGCCACGTGGCCCCATTACGATTTGCGCAAAACACGCGACCTTCTCAAGTTTGACAAGGCGCGCATGCGTCAACTGGTCTGGTGACTGTTCTGACAGGATACTGTAGCTTTGGGACTCATGCGAGGAGGATGGGTCTAATATACAACGACTATTGCAGAAGCTGCAATGATGAAGAGAAGGAAGAAACTGTCCGCCATCTTCTGTGTCAGTGTCCTGCCCTTGCTAATGTAAGGGCAGCGGCGCTGGGCTCCCGATTCCTGTCAGACTTAGACAGCCTGGCAAATATGGAGCTTTCAGGGGTATCATCCTTCCTCAGGGGTACAGGATGGTTTGAAACGCGGAGGACATCCCTTAGGAGGTCCTCTGCTTAAGGGCATCACAAAGGGACCGAATTGACGGATCCAAGTGGATTGTCCCGCCAGGGACAACGGCCCTCTAACCTAACCTAACGGAGCTAATTTCGCAATACAAACCGGTGCAGTTAAAACAATGAAATTGCTTGTTGTTACGTGTCCCTTCGGGCGCTGCAGTTGGTGTGCCAACCAGCTCAATGGCATCTACAGGGTAGGGTCCAACCCATTTTCGCAGCCCTGAGACCGTCGCAATAAATTTCAGAACACAATAACATTTTATAAAAAAAACAATACAAATGAAAACCAGACGATCACGACTTAACACCGAAAACGCTTAGAGGGAGAACATGGTGTTAGATTCCCCACTTTGCCCACCCAACCTAGGACACCTTCTTCCTTACATATGTACGTTCTATGTGTCCCCTATAGCCCACACGCACGCTAGTGACGGATCCTACACATCCAACCTACTCGAAACCAAAAACTTAACACACAGACATTCTCACTGTATCATTATAAACAAATTCACATATTTATTATTAAAAAAACGGGGTATAAAGTAAAACTTACGTACTAATTACAGATTTTAAACTCTTAATGCTAATATTTTATTGTTTTAAATTTGTTTCTTACACTAGTATTTCAAAAATTTGCTTCTTATTCTAATATTTTTAATATCCTATATAATCGTTTTACTAACTTGACAGGGCGCCTGAATATACAGGAAAGATCTACAACAAAATCAACAGTTTCACTCTACAAATTAACATTAGGCAATTTTCGCTCACTAAAAAAAAATTTAATAGAAGGCTAGCTTCTTTGCACTTGACCTACCTAAAAGAGCTCCCTTAGATGGCTATAATGTACATAATCGAAACTAACATAAACAAAAAAAACTCTATCACAAAACCTTTTAAACGAAGGAAATAATAAAAAACTTGCAAATTATACTAACAAAACCTTCCCCTTTTATATTTAGGCATAACATAAACCAAAATTAATATATAAATTACCCTAGACTTATCACTACACTTATACTACTTATAACTAATTATTCTAACCCCTATTTCCACACTGATTTATTTAATTTTATCGTTTTATAAAAATTCCTTATACGAGTTCCTATTTAAATTTACTGTACAAAAATTTGATTTTTTTTTCTTCTTAGGCTAATTTTTTACTGTGGCGAAAATCTTTTCTTCAGCTATATCTTCCTTCTTTCGTTTCTTTTTACCATCACTTCTATCATAAACGTTTGGTGGTTGAACAGATACTACTTTTATTATCCTTCATGTTCCATTTACAGAGTAAAGAAAATAAAATAAAAGTCTCATTTGCAAAGTATATAACTAACAGTGTTGACAATAATAATGAATAAGAAATATCTTCTATATCTACGACCATCTCATTATTCAAGTGTGCACAGCATAGGCTAACATATGTGACAGCTCGGCCTCTCCTGACTCCAAATTGTCCTCGATTTGAGATTCTTCATCGCTATTCTCTTCGTCAATATTAGCTTCTAGTTCAGGATACATGCCGCACCAATGCTTTAATTTGTCAGAGGAATAAATAGAGCTGTATCTTCGGGATGTTAGTCTAAGACCAAGTACACGTGTGATGATATAAGGACCTCTATACTTGGGCTCCAATATATGCGTCTGGCCAGTTGCTCCTGATTCATATTCTGCTACGACTAGGTCATTTTCAGCGTATTGATGAGGGACTGCGTGTCTAATCAAATCGTATTTTCCATTTTTCGCGTTCTTTAGCAATATTGTCCAGTACCAGCTGGTATTTTTCATCGATGGGCATTTCAATCCTATTCTGGTGTAAATCCTCTTGTGCTGCAGTAACGAGATAATTCTGTACAAGGTCTTTTATTTTGTAGTTGAACACAAGTTCGTTGGGAGTAAGTCCAGTAGTTGCGTTAACTTGAGAGTTTATCATCCATTGCAATTCATTCAGTTTTAAGTCCCAATTTCTAACGTCTTCTGTAGTGCTTCGTAGGAGGTTCAAAATCAGCGCATTTGCCCTCTCAACCTGACCATTTGCACGGGGTATTCGGACCGCAGTTTTGATATGATGTATGTGATGATTACTACAATAGTTCTCGAATATTCTGGACGTGAAAGACGTTCCCCTGTCGGACACAATTACAGTTGATAGGCCCAAATAACCAGACATATCGTTTAGGATATTTATTACGGGAATAGTTTTAGTACTTCTTACGGCTTTAATAATAATAAATTTCGAAAAAGCGTCGGATATAGCCAAAATATGAGTGTTCCCTCTCTTTGAACGAGCAAAGGGCCCTAAATGGTCTATATGTATAAAATTAAAAGGTATTGGTTCAGGCGGCTCTGAGTACATTCGTCCTTCTGGTTTTCCACTCTGCGTTATAACAGCACACGATACATGAAGAAATATATTCCTTTACATACTTTCGCATCTTCCGAAACCAAAATAGCTCCACTATACGCTGCAATGTTTTTTCTGTTTCAAAATGCCCCATATCGTCATGAAAATATTTTAGAATTTGCCACCTTACAGCCGCTGGTACAACGAGTTTAAACTGCGTGATCACTTTGCGGTACAGTCGATGATTTCGGATCTCGTAGTCTGTTTTAAGTTGGGTCTCCTCAGACGATTTATGTTTTCCAGACAGAACGCACATAATATAGGTTAATCTCCTGTCCTGCAATTGCATTGTTAATACCCAATCTTCAATGTTATCGGTGACTGTAAAAATAAATCCTGCTGGTTCGACTTCTTTTGAAGGTTCGTCAGGTGAGCGGCTCAGAGCATCTACGTGAGCCAATCGGCTACCTTGTCGATGAGAGGTCTCGAAATCAAATTCAAGATGTTTTAACCACCATCTCGCGATTCTCGCCTTCAGCTCCTTTCTCTCTCGGACTTTTACAATAGCGGAACAGTCGGTTACGAGCCTAAAAGGTTTACCCAGCAAATAAATTATAAATCGTTCAAGGGACTCCACAACGGCTAGTACTTCCAATTCATAGCTGTGATAACGCTGCTCCTCTTTAGTACAATGACGACTATAATATATAACCGGTTGAAAACTCTTGCCGTCTTTAGATTGCAATATCATTGCAAGTAGAGGAGGATTAGTTAGCATATCCTTCAACTTATCAAATGCTTTACGTTGCTCATCTCCCCAAATAAAATTATTCCTCTCGGATTTGTGCGTCAGGCTTGTCAATGGTTTTGTAATTAGTGAATAATGTGGGACAAATTTTCGGAAGAAACCGGTTAACCCAAGAAAACGACGCGTCTCAGTCACGTTCGCTGGTTCCTTAAAATTGCTAATCGCCCCTACTTGATGCTCGCCAGGTCGTATACCCTTGCCGCTTATAATATAGCCAAGATAAGTTATTTCACGCTGCAAAAATCTACATTTGTCAAGCCTTAATGTCAAACCATACTTCGTCAAGATTTTTAAAAATTTGTCCAAAATATATAAACCCTGGTCTACCGTTTCGCTTGGGATGATAACATCGTCTAAATATACTAAAATTTCACCACGTGCCATCTCATTCGCTGACTGGTTTATTACGTTTTGAAAACTTGCTGGTGCGTTTAATAATCCAAATGTCATGCGATTATATTTGAAGTGACCGTCTGTTGTTACGAAGGCAGTATACTGTTTTGAAGACTCCTCAATTTCCAATTGGTGATAGCCCATTTTCAGGTCAAGCGTTGTAAAAATCTGGCTACCTGCTAACTGCGCAAACTGTTCTTCTAATACAGGCATAGGATAGGGTGTTTTGACGGTGATTCTATTCAGAAGTCGGTAGTCGGCACAAAGTCTGCTTTCGCCATTTTTCTTGTCAACCAAGACCACTGGTGAAGCATACGGTGAATGCGAGGGACGGATTATCTGACATCTCAATAAATCCTCTATAATATTTGAAACTATAGCTCGTTTGGCAAAAGGGATTCGGTACGCCTTCAGATTCACTGGGTCACTCGTTTTAAGTTCTATTCTCATCTTAGAAATCGTACACTTACCCAATTCAAATATACTTTTAGCAAAGCACTTACGGTTTCCACGAATAATTGTTTTCAGCTCAGCCAGTTGTTGTGAATTACCCATATCACCTACGTTTATTTCATTTTCGATTTCTAGCCAGCATTCATCACCTTCAATTATAAATTTATTCCCCTCACGACACAAAATATTGCGACCGAGTAAAATGTCTTCCGGCAGCAGATTGTCGTTAACAACAAATAATTCTGCATTCAACATATGACCGTCAATTTCAAGAGTGGTATTAACCTTTTGGTTACAAACATATTTGCCGCCCGCGAAACCGGATAAAGTCTTGAAACATTTCTGTAGACCGCTCATGTTCACAGCTTGACTTTCACGGATTAGAGTTATCGGACTCCCAGAATCAACAACCGATATCATTTCACCACCGTTTATACGAAGTTTCTTAACAAAATTATCTTCTGATTTCCCGGTTATTATTTTATTTATATTTATTCGTGCCTCCGGTGTTAATTTACTTGGGCACTGTTCACTTCTGTGATTTGTTCGGTTACAATGTGAACAACGACTTTTACGTTGGGGTTCAGGATAGTTAATAGATAGATGTCCCTTTCGGCGACAATTAAAACACTCTATTTCGCGAACAGTTCTTTTATCATTTACCCCGGAAACAACCGCTCCAAAACCGTTACTAATATGGTTTCTTTTACGACCGTTAAATTGTCCTGTTTTCACATTATTATATTCGACATTTCTATTCCGATTGTAACAATTGTCATTTTTCACCGAATTATATTCACAGTATGTTTCGATATCAAGTAATAAATCGTTAAGTTGCACATAACTTTTTGGAAATAATTTTCTTTAAGTCATTGTCATTTATGCCGTTTATAATATGATACACTATTTCGTCATCACGTAGATTAACCTTTTTACCGATTGATGACATTTTATAAAAATATTCTCGAGGTGACTCGTTCATCTTTCGGTGTGTGGTTGACATTTTTATGTATATACTAGCGACACTATCCCGGCATGGAAAATCACTTAAAAGTTTCTCTTTAAATTGCTGCCACGTAACAAAGGGTTCCTGTGAATCAATCCACATCTTCGCCGAACCAAACGATTTTTGTTGTATAACAAATAATAAGATATTATCTGACCACCTATATGCTTCTATAAGCATCTCTACACGTTTTATAAACTGAACGGAATTTAATGACGCATCCACCATAGGATTAAACTCTGGCAATAAAGGTGCCATATCGCGAATATTCTCAAACGGATTAGGAATCACATTGTCTCCTACGTTATTTAAACGAACTGCAACAACTTCATTTCTATCATCTCCCGCACTGTTCACGTTTACCACATGTATCTGCACAATCAATATTAAGTATTTCATCATATTCCCCAAGGAATTTACTTGCTCTTGCAACATCTTTGTACCGTCCTCGACCATCGAAGTCGGTGATACGTCACTGTTTTATATTTCCGATATTTCGTTTGGATAAAATATTTTGTCACCGTTCACAGCTTCGCTCAACCGGCGTATGAGTTCAGCCCTTTGACCCGCACTCGACAACTCACGTTCCCGAAAAAGTTCTTTTAATTGTTCCACCTTAAGACCGTTTATCTTGATCATGATGTCCTTTTCCTTTATCTCTTTAAATCTTCAATTTCTAACTGTCCACCAATTCAATTTGCTTAACCACTGTTCAACTTTTTTTAAATCTCCAATTTATTATTTTTTTATATAATATTCGTCCCGTATTTTATTATGTAAGTAGGTATATAGCAATTCTTCGTTGTGTATTTCTTCTTTTCTTTTGTTTGTTCTCGCACACACTCTTTCGACTCAATTTTCTTTTCTTACAATTTTACGCTTTGCAAGATTATCCCGCTTCTGACATATCATAAACGTTTGGTGGTTGAACAGATACTACTTTTATTATCCTTCATGTTCCATTTACAGAGTAAAGAAAATAAGATAAAAGTCTCATTTGCAATGTATATAACTAACAGTGTTGACAATAATAATGAATAAAAAATATCTTCTACATCTACGACCATCTCATTATTCAAGTGTACACAACATAAGCTAACATCTGTGACACTTCTTAAACCTTCTTATACCGCCGGAGTCTACTGGCGACTTAGGATGTGATTATCCAAATTTTTCACAGCCGGCTATGAGAGGTTTTTAAACGTTTTTACCTGTTAGTCGCCGGGCTCTTCGCTCCTAGTCCGCTCTTGCAGACAGTTGCCCAGACTCCAACTTTCTTCTTGTTTTCTTCCTCGTAGTTTATCTGTACTTCGTATTTACTTATATTTTTATCTTCAGTTTATTTTCATTTGGTCTTGTGCTCGCCACCGCAATCAAAAAATGTCTAAAAACAACTTTTCTAACGGCAACCTCGCAATCCTCACTCACCCACATTCCTTGGAAAACACATACTAATCTTCCAAGGACTTCTCCTAACACACACTCACTTTCCCTTTCATCCCATTCTCACTCACGCACTCACAATGATCCATTGGATCGAACTTCCAACACTGATCACTTCCATCCATACAACCCTGCTCAATCTCTCACTCTGGCAACGCTCTACCTACTCTTCTGCCCTGTGGCAGTACTACCTAGCATCCATCTTTCAATTCACACATCATTTTTTCTCACACAGCAAATCACACTCACAAACATCAACAAAACGAAATAAATCCCCACAAAATAATAATCAACAACACAGGATAAACCAAAATAAACTAAACATCAACAACACCGAATAAACATACATCATACGGAACCACCACAAAAAACCCAGCAGCACGCATCGCATTCACACATGCGTGCATGGTAGCCGCAACCTATCCTGGTTGCCCTGAATGCACTATGTCCCCAAATGTGCCGCAACAAGACTCCGGGGCTACCACGTAAACGGCAGTAGGACCGGTGTGCGGCAAGACAAAGTGGATGAATTGTAGGACTTCTAGTGACACGATAACAACACACAACAAACATATATATACACAGATATACATAGAAGTAATGCGGATGTACCTAATTCCGTCTATACAAATAAAAAAAATGAAAACGGGGAACTCCCACACCCTGAAAAGTCTCAGGTCGGGCTACACAATCATCCAGGTAAGTACCCTCCCTATTCAGTGACATATTCTAAAGTCCGGTCAATTTCCCTAGGTACGTGCACATTCATCATCACACCAACCATCGTCTTCCACCAACGTACCGACTGCAAATTAAGTAAATATCAAAAATAATTTTATCTATTTATCTACTAACGCCTGCTAATCAATTGTACTCTCTTGACGACTCCCTTGCTTCTCCTTATATTGTTTTACCAATTAAAATTCAAATTCGTAGTAGGCTTATTCCAGTCTTTCATTTATTTCCTTTGTGACGACCAAAAGTCGCCGACCTCGTTTTTGGCGCACAATAGATATAAGGTACCCGTATATTTTGAATTCGAAGAGAATTTTATTTTATTTTTAATTATCTAATTAACGAAACATTCCCACTGTGCTGATAACCTTGCAAACTAGCTTATATATTAAAATACTTACTTACATACCTACCTACATGCCTATGCACATACGACATGTGTAACGGTCGCCATCCAAAATATCAATTTGTTTTACATACTGCTTGTGCATAAACATACATACATGCATTGGTTAGTTGTTACTGTGATCTGCTTTGCTCTTCATCGCACAGCCGTGATCATATAGTTGGCATGTACGCGTTTACCTACTCATGTATGTCGGTATGTACACATACTAGTTGCTGTTTATTTGTAATATTTAAGCTGGTTGTCAACGAAGTAGAGTGGTGATGAATTGCTTATACATTAATTTAACATACGCGCTATGATTTCAAGAATTGTTCGTAGTTATTACGTTGCTTATACATTATTCTTATATATTGTAAGAACTGTACATTATGATAGAATTGTATAGTAAATGTTAAGTTAAGAAAACACAAGAAAATATTGTACACATACATGCATTACCAGGGCAATGTGTATATGCTGCGCACAGCTATAAAAGGCGAAGCATTTCGCACAAACAGGGAGTTCCTGTGCAGCCTTCGTGGAGGTAAGTCATTTATAATATTAAATTTATTTTGTTCGTTTAGCTTCATATTGGGAAGCATTTGTGCTGGTTAGAAGAGAATTTATCAGCTAAACGGGATTGAAATCCCTACCTGAGGATATGTTCTTTGCTCACCAACACCGCGTTGTAAAGACACTTGTCCGAGCCACTCCCTGCGTTTAGCTTCATATTGGGAAGCATTTGTGAAGGTTAGAAGTGAATTACCGCCTAAACGGGATTGAAATCCATACCTGGAAGTATATTCATTACTCACCAACACCGCGTGAGACCTTATCCGAATCGCTTCATACTGGGAAGCATTAGTGAACGTTAGGGGTGAACTGCTATCTAAACGGGATTGAAATCCCTACCTGATAGTACGCTCACTGCTCACCGACACCGCGTGTTAGTCAGGCCGGCAAAACCTCGTAAAGTAAATACGTCATTGGCCACTGTGCCACCCGCCACGCCGCTGCAATCATCATCACTTCGTCGAAGCCCAGTTGTCTACAATAAAGAGCCCAATTAATTCAATCTCTGGAGTTTAATTTTCACATCCCTGCAAAATTAAAAATTTATGTAACGACCCTGGACGCCGCTGAGCCATACCCCAGCATACCAGCGGAAACGTGTCGTCACTCCTTCTCGGTTAAACTCATGTATTAAGTTGACTCTCACAGGATATCGAAACGGTCTTCTCCACAATCCACAACTCTAAATCCTCGGTCATAAAAAAAACACTGTTAGGTAAACCTAAATTGGCTAAAAAAAAACGGGACGGACACTAACATAGACTTAAAACTATATTGCACACTATACCTACTGTTCTTCAACCTAGCACTATTTTATTATAAAAAAAAAAATTATTGTACATGTTTCTACACCTTGATGTTCTTGGCGTGATATACACCGATAGATTTTCCCTGGAGTGTCTCTAATTTGAACATGTTATCCCCCACAGGTTTCACTATTAGATATTTAGGGCAAAATTTAGCATTCTGGCACCTCTTAAAATCTAAAACTGGAAAGTTATTTCTAAAAACCTCCTGTCCTGGACTGAATTTAATTGTCCTAGCACTTTTATTGTACCTAGATGCACTTTTTTCGTAAGCTTCGTGAAGATTGTTCTTGACCCTCTCTCTGATTATTTCCAACTTATCGTTCTTTCCCAAATCTTCTATACAGTGGTCGGACATCGACCGCAACTTTCGTGCTAATCTGTAATCTGCTCCATTCGAATATAGATGATATCCGAATAGCGCGAAGAACGGAGTCACAACGGTGGCCGCATGCACTGAAGTTCGTAATGCACACTCTATTTCCGGCAGGTATAAATCCCAATCCCTATGATCATCCCTTAAATAAGCCCTTATGGCTGATAATACGGATTGATTCACTCGTTCAGCTGCGTTGGACTGTGCTGAATAAAACGCGGTCTTTTTGTGCGTTATCTTATACGCCCCTAACATCTCGCAAAAAGCCTTTGATACGAATTGTGGTCCATTATCACTGTGCAGTGTCTCCGGTACGCCGAATTTCTGGAAAACTTCCTGTATAAGAAATTGAATCGCATTCTGTGCCGTAGCTTCCTTCATTGCCTTTAAAAATACAAATTTTGGAAAATGATCTACTACGATGAATAAAAAGTGTTTCCGTTTCCAGATCGCGGGTATTTGCCTAAAAAATCTACGTATATTTTTTGAAAAGGTCTGTTGGTCACTACTTCATATCCTATGGTCGGCATTCTATTTCGATTCACGGATTTGCTCTCCTTACACGTTTGGCAGTTACGGACATATTGTTGTACCTGACATGCCATTCGTGGCCAATAATATAACCTCCTCAGCCTTTCTAACGTCTTTCTCGTCCCTCCTTCTCAATTCTCAATTAACAAGTGGGTAATATCCTGGGGAATCCACAACTTCCACGTTGGTTCACTCATGTTTTCCAAGCTGTCGAATTTGGTATTTTTATAAATTTTCCCATTATCCACTCTTAGATCTGGTAGTTTTGCCTGATTTTCCAAAATATTTTTACCTAAATTCACATAGTCCTCATCCTTAAAAGCTGTCGTTTCAAAAGCGAGGTATTCCTCATAATATATTTGAGCCACTTCCACCGGTATACGTGACAACATGTCAGCCACTACGTTTTCCGTTCCTCGTCGGTGTTCAGTGCTGAAGTCATACGTCTGCAGTTGAAGTGACCACCTCGCTAGACGTTCACTCAGCGACATGAGTCATTTCAGACTGGCTTGATCCGTGATGACGGTAAATTTCATCATCTCTACGTACGGTCTAAAACGTTTTATGGCTAACACTGCTGCCAGACACTCCTTTTCAGTGACAGAATAATTTTTCTGACATTTATTCAATTTCTGTGAGTAAAAGCTATCGGATTTTCATGCCCTTGATCATTTTTCTAAAAAAGAACTGCACCTATCCCGTATTCTGAAGCATCACACTGAATATAAAATTGCTTACTAAATTCTGGGTGTCGTAACACCGGAGCCGTAGTCAGAGATACTTTCAAAGTTTCGAACGCCTCAATTGCCTCTTGCGTCATTACAAACTTCTTCCCTTTCTTCAAAGTGTCGGTAAGGGCAGCTGAGATGGTAGCAAAGTCCCTAATAAATCTCCTATACCATCCAGCTGTACCTAAAAAACTTCTAACTTGCCTTGGTAATTTCGGAATTGAAATTTTCTGTATTGCCTCAACCTTTTCCTTGTCGGTCCTCAACATACCTCCCCCAATAACAAAACCTAAATATTTGAGTTCCCGGAAACAGAACATTGATTTCCCTAAACCTATGGTAAGATTGACCTTACTCAAACATTTTGCAACCTGTTCTAAAAGTTTCAGGTGATTCGAAAAATCCTCAGAGATGATTAGAAGATCATCTAAATATATAAATACGTTTGCCTTAAGTTTTGCGGGTACCACTCTGTCCATCAAACGACATAGACGCTGAGCAGCGTTGCACAGACCAAATGGCATCGCGCGGAATTGGTATAGCGGTCGACCGGGTACCGTAAAAGCCGTGTATGGTTTTGCTTCGTCCTCCAATTCAATCTGCCAGAACGCATATTTTAAGTCGACGCTGCTTATATAATGTGTTTGGTCTATTCTGCTCAGTATGCCGTCTATGTTTTGCAGCGGATACGCATCCTTCACAGTGACCGCGTTTAGTTTGCACGCGTCCAAACAGAACCGGTTCTTCCCCGGTTTACGTACAACCGTCGTTCTGTTGGACCAAGGACTGTTACTCTCCTCTATCACTTTCAAATTTAGCATATTATCAATTTCCGCACACACTATTGCCTGAAATGCCGGTGAAATAGAGTAATGTTTGTCCTTTACAGGATTTGATCCTTCTATCAGCTTTATTTCATGTTTTTATATATGTACACCCTAAACCTTTTTCCTCAAACGCTGGAAATTTTCTAATTACCTGTGCTAATTGATGTTGCTGTTCACTAGTCAACTCATGTGCCCTCAGTTTATGTCTGCTATTCTCATCCTCACCGAAATCTTGAACCATTTCCGCAGTTATGGCCACCGACGACATCAATTGCGGCGCAATTTTGAATGCCTGCCAGAAATCTATCCCCAAGTATACTTCTTGTTCTAGCTCGGGACACAAGTAAAAAGTTATTCTGTTTTTCTTTCCTTCATATTCCACTTCTAGCTCACTTTTACCCAATATCCTGTGCTGCTGACCTGTTGCCGTACTAATGCTACTACATAAATAATTTATTTTAAGCGTTTATTTCCCCTGCTGTTTCTCTGCAATTTTTGCTAACAGACTGACTGACGCGCCTGAGTCTAAAAGGCCTCTACACATGTTTCCGTCAATACTGACCGTAGCATATGGTCTAGGATCTAACTTGGAGCAACAGCTATTTATTGTCTCCGCTATCAATTTACGTTGTTTTTTTCTGATAAAAAAATCGTTTCTTAATTTCCGAATATATTCATGTTTCCTTGCGTTTGCGCCTTGCATTTTCTTCTTCTCCGATCTTAAACTTTTTTCCTCTTCTGTTTCCGCAATATCCCCTAAACTTCTTTCTGAATCATCAGTGATGTGGAAATCATTATTAAATATCTTGTTTTTCGTTATTTCATAATTTTGCTGTCTTATTTCTAGTGGTAAACTATGCCTAATCTTGGAAAAATCGTTTTCGCTACGCACTCATGCCCCTCCGAGAGTTTTCCCGGTTTTGTGTACATTTTGGGCATTTAGGGGTAACTGTGCTTTGTCTGCCACATCTATAGCAAAATAAAGATCTTTGCCTCGAAGCACATTCCTTAAACGTGTGGCCCTCCTGTTGGCAGTTACAGGATACTAGCTGGTGCTTTACTGCTGCTACTTCTTTCAGCCGGTCTTCGTCTTCCTCCTCTACATTAATTACCGCCTCGCTGACGTGTCGATGTGTTCGCCCAGGCGGTATCGGTACATTACGAGTCTCTCGCCGCGAAAACGTCCTTTCTGCCTCTATACATTCCATCCGAAAATTTTCCACTGAAGATATGGCCATGGGGTAAACTATACGAGCAATGCTCTCCCGCAGATTTCTTTTCGCTATTTTTATCATCTCCTCCTCAGCCACTGGAACCTCAAATCTTGCCCGTAATAAATTAAGGCTGTGAAAGTAGTCGTCAATTGATTCGCGCAATCAATTCCCAGTTTGATCGCACTCTTCTGTAGCGGTTTAGTAGTGCCAGTCTTAGCGTTCCCCAGTCAGATATTACGGTAGTTTGTAGCCATTGTTGAACAGAGCCAGATACCAAAAGGTGAAAATACCGCAGTATCTCCTGCCATGAAATTTGGTATTGCCACTGCATGTGCTCAAGACGAAAGATAAACTCCTCTACAGATAATTGGTCGTGCCCACCCTTGAATTCCAGGCCAAAATTATCCACTCTGATTCGCACGTTGTATCGGGGGCGGTGGAAGGTCTAATCTATGAGGTAGACCATTCTGTGCCGACTGACTAGTTTCCATCCTCACAGATCGATTCTGCTCCCTTTCGGCGAGAGATCGCACTGCCAGAGAAAGTTGTGCGATACTCTCATGAACTTTCTTCATTTCGTAATTAATTCGGTCTCCCACAAAATTATTTATAGCCCTATCTAAGTCACCTTTTATCTCCTCGACGCTTTCCTTCACCATACTTTTTATTGATGGCGACAATTCCTCCGGATTCGGTTCCTTGCTACGCCTTTCTTTTGGTCTTGCGCCCTGACTCTGAGGATGACTCATAATAGTCCCGGACAAATCATCAATACGAGGGACACCTGTGGCCATATTTATTGAGTCGCTAAATCTACAAATTTTTTCTTTTCCCTGTGGTGTGGACCTATTCAAATCAAATGAAACGTTACGTTCCCTGTTTCTCTTGAAATTACTATTTTGTCTTGCAGACTCTCTATCCTTTACACGTGGAGAATCGGCCATAAAATTTTCACTGATATAATTTTCAGTTCCTGCTCTACTTAAATCAACCCCTAGCTTTCTATATTCAACTAAAACTGATTAATTAACACCGGACTCTGGAAGCAAAAAAACTTACCAGCTAATAAAAATAATGAAAATAATAATAATAAGAAAAAGGAACAATTACATATACTATATGACTACAATGTTCAAACAAGCGTATTATATAATTCTACAATTATACTCTGACCAAAGCAGTTGTTCACAATACCAAACTACAATTATATAACAATTATATGTTTATTTATTTATATATAACAATAACACTTGGGCCTTCTATAGCTGGTGGCCTACATTTGTGCATTTGTATATATATAATAATTAGAATTATGCATAATAATTGCTACTATAACAATATTAAATAATTAGTAACAATAATAAGGCATCTAAAATGTTAAGAAAAAAACAATCTAAGTAATAAATTGCTTAAAGTGGTCGACAATTTTGTTTTTGAATGAAATACGAGAAAAGTGGAAAACTCTTAGTGGACGTGGTATCGAATTGCATATTTTAGCAACACGTACAGTAAAAGATTTATCACAAGTAGATCTGTCTCTGGCTGGTATTAAAATCTGAGGGTTTCTTTCACTCCTTAGAAACAGGAAATGTCTACGGACATACTCGGGGTTGCCAGAGAGCATGACATTATAGAAAAAAAGAAGGGATTTAATCTGGATGTAGCTTTTGAAACTACAACCCAAAAAATCAACTGCATGCATTGAGACGTGGTCGTGGATACGTAGTTGGTAAATAAATCTTATTATTCTGTTAAAAGGTAACAGAATAGATGTGTATTCAGTTCAAAAGTGTTACAACCAAAGAAGACCTCAATGCAGTACAGAAGATTGAACAGGAGTAAGTAGTGAGCTAATCTTTTTCGTATATAAAGTGGCTGGTACACATTCAGAGCATACAGACGTCTTAAGGTAAAATTGACTTTTGAGATTAGCCCACTGACGTGAGTTCCAAACCCTAGACTACTATCTAGCAGAACACCAAGACATTTCAGCTTATCTACAAATTCAATATGTTGACCATCTATTATAATGGATGGGCGGATAGATATGTTTGATGGTTTGAACATCATTGCCTTAGTCTTGGAAGACTTGATGCTAAGATTGCAGTTATTACACCAGCGAGAAACATTACCTATTATAGTATTTATGTCATATTGAAAAACATCTATGAGCTGAGCGTGACCCTTAAATAAAAGTTGTATGTCATCTGCAAAACCAAAAGACTCGCATTCGTAATCTCGCACCAAATTGAAGAAATCGTTCATATAGATCATAAATAGTAAGGGTGTTATTGGCCCCTGAACCCTGCGGTACACCGCTATTTGTAGGCATGCAACTTGAATTGGTATTACTGCATTGAACGTATTGTAAACGATCTGACAAGTATGAAAAAAGCAGTTTGCAGGCGGATAATGAGAAGTCAAAAAAAGTTCTGAGTTTATTGATTAAAATAGCATGACCCACATTATCAAAAGCTTTAGAAAGATCCAAAGAGAGCAAAATGGCAACGTCGCCCTTATCAACAATTCTTCTAACAGAGTCGGTAAGACCAACTAATAGGGATGTCGTACTGTGCCCTTTACGGAAGCCAGATTGATACGAATTAAGCAAGTGGTTGTGATTGAGAAACTCCATTATCTGGTCTTTTAAAATATGCTCAAAGATTTTAGACAAGACTGGAACCAGGGAAAGTGGTCTAAACTCGCTCACAGAATTTTTTTTCTCTATGGGGATTACTTTTGAAATTTTCCAATTAGAAGGGAATTGAGAATACCTTATAACATTATAAAAAAGGTGTAATGATATGTGCCTTAAAAACTCCGTGTTGAGGGCATCAGGCGACAAATCATCAGCGGGTACGGACTCACATAAGCCATTCTGTCGAAGAATTTTCCACATACCTTTAGTATCTAAGTTAGAAAACATGTTGCTATGCGCTTTGCGTCTTATTTTACGTATAACCGATTTCGATTTATTACGTGCTCTGCAGTAACACCTCCAAATATCAGGGGAGCGGTCTCTCAAGTATTGCATAACGGCCAAGTCCCTTACTGAAAGGTGGTACTTTATAACAGGCGTATTAAACCAATTATTGTCGGATGCAGTAAGACGTTTTGTTTTGGTAGGAATTAAAGAACGCAGATCACACACACAGCACATAAGAGTAAATAATTGTGTGTTGATATCGTATAGAAATAGAAACTAGAAAAGTCATAATGTAAGTAATGGGGATGAAATAGTGAGAAGTCAACATTTTTGTAGTCTTTAAACTCAATAGATTGTTCATTTGGTGCAAGTGGGTAAGAAACGCTGATAAATATAAGTGCGTGATGAGATATGGCAGGGCACTGAATTTGACCAGAACTATGTACCGAAAGCGACGGGCTTAAAAGAAAATAATCCAAGAGCGAGGAGGAACCAGATGTAGTAAAGTGTGTGGGTAGATTATTGTGTCGAAAATAAAGCCCCAAACGCCGACAGGATGAGAACACTAGATTGGAGTTTTCAATATTGAATAGATTCAGGTTGAAGTCGCCCATGATAACTATATCCTTATATCTCACAAGCAAGTCACCTAACCTGTCCTCCATAACATTGATATCGCCATGGGGGAGGTAAACAACGCCAATAAGCAGCTTAGTAGACAAATAGTTAATTTCAATGAAAAGTGATTCAAAAATACCAAAATCAGTCGAGGTAAAGACTACTACGACAGGTATACACCAACACCACCACCACGTTGACCAATTCCGTTGCCCACATCCGAATTCGATGAGTGTTCCCTGCCAGGTCTATCGCACCTATAGAATGTATATCCTGGTACTGAAACAGCACTAGTGTAAATATGCGACTTTAACCATGCTTCGCTAACACCAATTACATCAAGAAGAGATCCACTTAGTATGCATCGTATTTCATCCATTTTTGAAGACCTGGAGGAAATGCTGAAGCTCTGACAGTTAAAATGACCTATATTAAAGTTATAAGAATTACAAAATTTAGAACGCAAATAATTGTTATCATGTGCCACAGGGCCAAAATTCAAAGCAGATGGCATAATAAAATAATGAAAAAATAGAAAAATTTGTAAAATTAATTAATTAATGAATTGATATAAAATACATCGAGATCATCAGCTAATGATTATTATAAAATAAAAGGTTAAGTTCTAAACACATAGACGACAGCAGACTTCACAACTTCACGGCTTCAAATGCTGCCAACTTCAAATGCTGCTATGAAGTCAGCTCATAATTATTTTGAAGACAGCAACAACATAACAACAGGGATGCCGCATATATATTGTATAATGAACAAAATTAAAGTTATTGACAAAAAATGTAATAATATCACGAAAAACTATAAAAACACATAAATTTATTTCTATATTGTATATTTGTAATGTTCTTTTATGTGTTAGTATTAAAAAAACGTTGTTGTTCTTATTTTTCCAATTTATATACATAATGGCAACACTATATTTGTTTATTGCTGCCCGTCAAAATAGAAAATAGCCTAACTTGGCAGCAGCAGAAAATGCTGTTGTGCAGTCCTGCTGCTGCGCTGCCCTCAAAATAATAATTTTCATTTAAACACATGGATTTTATTTTTGACATATTGCTGCTTGCTGTCTGCTGTCGTCTATGTGTTTAGAGCTTTATTCGGCAACATCCGCAAATAGAAGCTCACATTCATGAAGGTCCATAGAAACATGGGACCCATCCATCGAGTAGATTGTAACTTTAGGCTTATCCGCATTGTATATTTTAAATTTTATAATATTGTTCTTCAACAGTTGTTTGCGGATGAAATTCATTCTCGCTGTCATAGGGGTATAGTGGTCATTAAGAAAGACTCTAGAATGGACATTGCCATTAACTATGTTGCTAAGCTTGAGCGCTCTTGTCTTATAGTATTCCGCCATTAAGTTATCACGTATCCGAACATACTTGAATTTTACCAACACCGATTTATTTTTATTCATAAAGCAGACATGCTGGATATCATTTTCATTTATGGATATACTATAAAAATTGCACAGGTTGACTACTACATTTACTAAATTTGGGGTGGCTGTAGGTAGGTCAGTCCAATTGGCTCTGTGGTGGATGACATTTATTGCCTCATCATGTTTTTTTAACTTACTGGACATGGATGTGCTGTCCAGACCAGCCGCTTGTGTATTACAAGATGCCACATCGGCTTCTATTAACTTTAGTTTGGAGGCGAATTCAGCTCGAAGATTATTTATAGAAGTATCGATCAGGTTAATAGTGTCTTCACGATGCTGTTTCAACTGATCCGAAATGTTATCTAGTTTGACATGCAGTTGGCTTATTAGCTAACTGAAGTCATTATTATCAGTAGGTGAATTCCGGCACTTCGCACACTTATAAAATACTCCAGCCTGTTTGGACATGGAGGAGCAAAAGACCTCAGATATATCTGCACATTTAAGGTGTAACCAATGCAGATAGGTGTCACATTGCATCTTTTATAGTTCCGAATGGACAGTATGAGTTTCTAAGATTACCTTTTGGATTGAAAAATGGACCGGCTATTTTGCAACGTTTCGTAAATCAAATATTTCGTGACTTTATATATAACGGAAAAATAGTTGTGTACATGGATGACATTTTGTTGGCTACAAGGACTATAGAAGAACATTTAGAGCTATTGGGTAAGGTTTTACCAAGAAGACAACAGATGCTGAAACTAGATATCATAGCTTTGAATTAGAGACGCTAGCTATTATATATTCACTTCGTAGATTTGATGTGTATTTAAAGGGAATAAAATTTGTCATAGTAACAGATTGTAATTCACTAAGCTTAACTTTGAATAAAGGAACTGTTAATAGCCGTATGGCCAGATGGGCATTAGAACTTGAGAATTTTAATTATACTATTAGACATAGACCAGGGAATAGGATGAATCATGTGGACGCATTATCTAGAAATAATTTTGATTGTGAAGAAGTTATTACGACAATAGAAAATGAGGATATTGATTTTCAGCTTCATGCAATGCAGTCCAGTGATAAAATAATATGCGATCTGAAGGTATGTTTAGAGAAAGAAAACTTGACGGATTTTGAGATGATTAATGGGGTTGTTTAGAAAAAGGATGGCAATAATATGAGATTATACATTCCTAAGGAAATGGAAGTTGAATTTATTAGACACATTCATGAACAAATTGGTCATTTGGGTACTGATAAATGTTACCTACGAATGAAAGACAATTATTGGTTTCCAAACATGAAACACCGAATTGATAGTTTTGGCAAGAACTGTATAAAATGTATTATGTACTCAGCTCCACCGAGACCAAATGCTAGGAGATTACATAGCATCCCTAAAATTCCTCAACCCTTCCATACAATTCACTTAGACCATCTTGGTCAACTTTCTTCTCTACAGTCAAAGAGAAAACATATCCTATTAGTGGTGGATGCGTTTACAAAGTATACAAGGCTCTATCCGGTACTTACGACAAGCACAAAAGAGGTAAACACAGCTCTTACAAAGTATTTTGATTACTATAGTAGACCTATTAGGTGTATTACAGACCGTGGCAGTTGTTTTACGTCAAGAGAGTTTGCGGAATTCATATCTGAAAGGAATATTGACCATGTTAAAGTGGCGGTTCATTCGCCCCAGGCTAATGGGCAGGTAGAACGGGTGAATAGGATGCTAATAGGAATGCTAGCTAAATACAGTGATCCTATTGCCCATGCTGATTGGACCAAGCATTTGAGTAAAATAGAATTTGCTATAAACAATACGGTTAATAGATCAATTGGGACGACACCCAGCAGAGCATTATTTGGTGCAGGTCAGAGAAGGGAGATGGTAGATAAAATATCGGAGTATTTAGATGAGAACTTTCCAGCCCCCGGGAAATGTATTGAGGACATACCAAATAATATTGAGTCAAATATAAAGAGATCACAGGAATACAATGAAAAAAAAAGCACTAGAGCGATTAGTTACAGTAAAATCGTATGAAAAAGGGGATTTTGTAGTAATAAGAAATGTTGACAGTTCAGTTGGTGTGAACAGGAAGCTTCTTCCGATATATAAGGGACCATATATTGTGCATAAGATGCTACCAAATGATCGATATGTTATAAGGGATATTGAAAACTGTCAAATAACCCAAATTTCGTATGATGGAATTATTGAATCATGCAACATCAAGCTGTGGAAAAAAATTGTGATCAAATTGAGAAGGACAATTTTACTTAAATTATAGGTAAATTTGTGAAATCCATATATGATCGGGTCGATCATATGTCAGGTTAGCCGAGTTGTAGTAGAATATGGATTTAATACTAAAAAAATAAAGTAGCCTTGAAACAAATTGTCAAGAATTGAAAATTTTATATCTTTGTACATATAAAATTAATTGTAATTCAAACAAGAAAAGAGAAAAGACTATAACTGTTACGTTGCGTAGAGGTTTTTTTTTTTTTTGTTAGTTTTTTAGGTATACCAAGGAAAGTTATTTATTTATTTATTATTGTTTTTTTTTTTTGCTGTGTAAAACTCATTCATATATGAAGTTGGGTTGAGACTCCGCGGCCCGAATCGATGAGTTAATCGGTAGACTTCATATTGACCAAAGAAGGAAAAGTTTTGCAGCAACAGTTGTCCAGACTCCAACTTTCTTCTTGTTTTCTTCCGTTTTATTTTCTTTTGGTCTTGTGCTCGCCACCACAATAAAAAAATTTCTAAAAACAACTTTTCTAACGGCAACCTCGCAATCCTCACTCACCCACATTCCTTGGAAAACACATACTAATCTTCCAAGGACTTCTCCTAATACACACTCACTTTCCCTTTCATCCCATTCTCACTCACGCACTCACAATGATCCATTGGATCGAACCTCCAACACTGATCACTTCCATCCATACAACCCTGCTCACTCTCTCACTCTGGCAACGCTCTACCTACTCTTCTGCCCTGTGGCAGTACTACCTAGCAACCATCTTTCAATTCACACACTTCCTTTTTTCTCCCACAGCAAATCATAGGCCAACTTTCGTACTTTGCTTTGACGCAGAAGTACTGAATGTGGCAACTCACATAAGAAAGCATGTATTTCAACTCAGCTGTCAGTTCAAAAAGGCGACGTATGACGGATTCTATGTGTCTCGGCCAGTGTTGTCAGTGTCATACACAATTGTGGAAACAAAACTCACATATACGCTTACGATCTTTTATTTTGAGAGCGTAAAATATAATTGTTTACTGAGAAACACTCTCATTCAGGGGGAAGTATCGCAAGTCCTGTTTTGAGGCGTCTAACATCTTTTCGAAAATTTCTTAAAGTTGCTTTAAATTAATTCATAAGTAAGACCTTTTGTAAAAATTGTTTCTCTTGTATATAAACTAACCAAAGGTTCAGCTTAAAAATGGAGAAATATTTTAAAATTAAATATCTGAGCACTTGGAAACCCTTTTTTACACCTTTCAAATTAGAAGATATTATTGGTAAATAAAAGGATACTCTTAGAAAAGGTCATTAGTTAGGCCTCGCAGCAGCACATTTCTCCCGCTGGGAATGTAATACGCCCCACACACGCATAAATTTGTTTGCAAACGAATTTAAATTTAAGTAAAAATTTAGCGTGTGTGGCATTGTTTGCAAACTTATTTCAAATTTTCAATAAGTTTTGAAAATTTGTTTGCAAACAAATTTATGCGTGCGTGGCCAGCTTAAGAGATAAGAGTGATCTCACCAACACAATCGTATTTGACATCACTGCTTTATAGTGTTTTCACGCTGAAAGTTGCAACCTAGTTTTAGCGTTAAAACCATAAACATCTGATGTGGTGTTCACATTGCAAATTGTGGTTTTAACCAGTGTATGAAAATAAACAAATGATAACATTTGAAGTTGTTTTGATTCTGTCTTTGCAGTGAATAAAAAAGAAACAAAATAGAAATAATGAGGATATCTCTGCCAAAGTAATTTGTTTTTTTATTTGTACTCGACCAAAACACGAATGTTATTTAAACTTACTCAGCTAGAAAGGAAAACAAAGGGAGCAAAACCGAAAAACTCAAAACAAAAACTTTCCGCAAATGTTTGCAGAGTGATTTGATATAATTTGATTTAACAGCGTACAGTGGTAGAAATCAGAAAATGAAAAAATTGCTGTTACTAAAAAAATCACATATTGATGTGAGGTTGCCACTTTTACATAATATTTTACATTTAATTTTATATGAAATTTACAATAAATACATCATTAAAATAATATTTCTGCGATGCTTAAACCAGAACGAACTATTGGCAAATGTGTCTGAGTTGGTTTTGTACTTCAACGTAAGATTGTTGCAGTCAACTAAAGCAAGGAAGATGAGTGAAAAGAAAATTGTTTGTTTTTTACTCTTTGAGTTTTCAAATGAATGTGTTTTTGCAGAATGTTTCGTTTATATTCATCCTCTGGTTTTAACATACATGCAGTATATGAGAATTTGTAACTTTCAATCATCTTTTCTCTGGCATTTTTTAGTTCCTTTGGCTGCATCCATTTTGACAATCTTTTTCATAATATTTCAGGCGTCAGTATAATATATATGTATATATATTCTTATTAACATAAACAATACCAGCTGTTTCCAATATACAACGTGGCAGCACTCAACTTAGCACATCCAAAAACAGGCAAAACTAGATTGCATTTCGTAAAACTTACTAAAAACCAATTTGAAAGTGCCAATAAGAAAATAATTTTGTGTTGAGAGTAAATCCCTTTACATTATCAAAATTTACTTAGGAATATATAAGAGAGATGTATATATTTATGCTCATATTAATTGAAATGTGAAGTCATTAAAAATTTGGAATGAATTGTGTGATCAATTAAAAAGAATGTTATGAAATATACTGTTTATGGTTGAAGTATACTGATGATTCGGTAAAGCTCTAATGAAATGTATATACACATTAATAACTAAATTTCATTCAAATTAAAAAAAAATAACTTCGGTGATAAACTCGAAGCCTTAAAGCGGTGTCAAATAGAAATCGTCATACGTTATGCGTCGCCGTTTTTAACTGGCGTGAACGTACTGACTGAGAAGGTTGGCACAATCAGTACTTTTTTGACGGATAATAAATCAGTTGTGTGTTCTCCATTGTCTTTATTTACGTTTTATTAATTTTATAAAAAAAATTTTTATGTAATTTGATTTTTCCTGAACATATAATACAAAAAAATTAATGAAAACAATTTGAAAAACTTACTGATGTCTGTCAAGGTGTTCAACGTACGTTAAAAGTTGGCCCAGAAGTGCTAAATGTGGCAAGTCACATAAGAAAATAACCAATTTAATTCAGTTGTCAATTGAAAAAGGCGACGTATTACGTATGACCGATTCTATGTGTCCCGACATTTGATGAGGTCATACACGACTCCATAATACTGACGCAAACAATTAGGGTTCAATCGTACTGGCAACATATGCTCTGCCATCAGGCTGACGCTATATTCATACCTTTAAGGGGTTTATACACGGTCAAATTGCTTGCTGTCAAGTTCGTGTGCTTGCGGGCTTGATGATACGATGCCTGATGACCCATCAAGCATTCAATGAAAATATAATTATAATGAAAATTTGTTCGTGTTTGACGGGTAAACACGTACACATATACATATAACAAGTGACAGCAAGCATGCCAAAAATCAATTCAAAATTTTTTTATTTTCCATCAAGCATCGTTGGTGTCACACAAACTAATGAATTTTCAACCATGCTGAACAAGCATTTTGACCGTGTCTAAACCCCTTTAACATTTTGCTACCAGTGCGCAGCGCATTTATTGCTGATATCATATAATGAATAGATATAAATATAAATTTTCACATATCAACGGAGTTAGCTTCACAACACAAACCGGTGCAGTTAAAAAATTAAATTGCTTTAATTCGCAACGACAAACTGTACAATCGCTCCAAATGCCTACAAAATATATATATATATATATATATGCTGGTACATACACCTGATGTCGCGTTCATGCGATAGTTTTGTATAACAATATTTTGAAAGAGTTCTCACAATTTTTCTCAAGAATGTAAAATGCAAAGATATTGAATGTGTATTCAGCCAATTTAAATTATTTAACTTAAAAGTGTTTCGTTAATATTCGACGAGTTTCGGACTCCTATCAAGATTAGTCGCTTGATGTTTCATCATCTGGCAACATTTTTTTGTTACGCAAAATAACGAATAATCTCCACATCTGGCATCCATTTTGTAACCCGCTAAAAAGTTTATTCCAATCAAGGTAAATCTGCCTTGATTCCAAGGAAGGATTGATCCATTGAATTTATGTAATTACCACAGTAATTACTCAATCATAGACAAGCATATTCTGTGTACTCAACGATTCAATTATAAAACAACTGCATAGCTGTGAATATGAGGCCTCCTTGTCTGATTATTTCTCTTGTTGCTCATAAGGCAACGCGATTAAAGTATAACGCGCATTGTACTAAAAATGGTTTGCCGCTATTAAACGATTTCTGCTTAGTTGGATCTGTACAGAAAAGAATACACTATCCAAACACATACGTAAGTATCTACATATACATTAAGTGTTTGTATTTTAAATATTCATTCCTAGGAACTTCATTTGTATACAAAAGGAACTCTAGCAGAGTATACTCCAAGTCTTAGCTGTATTCCACATAATTCGGTTCTCAATGAACCAATGTAAAAATTATTTGAATGAAGTGCTGTTTTCCTTATGTTTCATGGAGTACCACATTGCTAGCCGCTAAAAAGTCCATTCAGTTATGGAACAAGCTATGCTCCACGGCGTACCATTTTGCTAGCCGCTAAAACGTCCATACTGCTATAGAATAAGTGCATAGGTATGAGTAAGTGAGCTGCCCTGATTCTTTTTGTGGTTTGCTGATATGTAATTTGGATTTGTCTTGCCATATTAAGCAGTCCATTAGCGGGTTACAATTGTGAATTAGTGGAGAAATCGGATATGGTGAGTGATGATACTATAATAATATACATACTTTCTTGTCGTTACCAAAAGCGGGATGGATCTACATACATTCATACCATGTAGGTTTTCTTTGCGTATTACCGTCGATAATCATTGTACTTATGTAAATTCACGCCTTCAAGATATCGATCCGTATGCTTTGTATGTAATAACTGCCTGTTTTTAAGAACATTTTTATTTGTTATGTTGTCAAGTATGTCTATATGCCTGCATTTCATTGGTTTTTACACCAAATCATCAGTAAACTTAACCTAATTCCAAAATAACAAAACCTCTTAGCTTATACATTAACTCCCAAAAATGAATTGAGAATTACACAAAAAAAAAAAAACAGACAGTAAAAATAAGAAATTCTTAAATTTATTTCGTTTTGGATTAGGAACTATGTACATAGTTTATAAAATCTTCTTTACAACAAAATGTTGTACTTATTTTCCAAAATAACAACATCAAGGCACAATTTTGTTGTTTGGTCAATTATAAAAGTACTTCCCAATTTTATGTTCGAGTCATTCATCAAATATGTCGAGTAAGAATTGAGGATCGAACTTCATGTTGTACAATAAGTTCTGCGTGAAGTTTTACTGATAAAAGACAACTGTTAAGTGTCTGAAAATTTTAGCAAAAGAAAGATTAATCCATAGTGGTTTAATACAAAACTTAATAAAAAGCAATCCGATCGCATCAAAAATAACAGGAAACGTAAATAATAGTTATCGCAGAAACTCAAGCTCAAAAACTGACAAAATGGGGCTAAATTCTGCTACTCTATAGCTTTCATTATTGTTTTTTAATTATCTTTATTATATTTTGAAAATACACAGTTTATTCCTTTCTGGTTTGGATTTTAATTGTGGAACGCGGTTCCGATGTTCATAATTTAACTTAGCTAAAGTGTTTTAAAGTTGTGTAATATCGTAATTAATTGTGGAGTTTTCTCGAATTGGGTATTAATTGTATGTTCTATATTTCAATTATTTGGTGGGGACTTTTTCAGTTTAAGAAATAAATATAACATGTGGTTACTTACTACACATTTATAATCTTACTTATTTTGCAGATGTTGGGTGGCCGTAATACATGATAACAATATGATTTCCATCTTTTAAGTGAAAGGATCTTCAATTTAAAAGGATTTTATCAAATCCAGCTACTCTAACAACAATCAATAATTTAGTATTTGGTTCTCCAATAACTATAAAACATATCTTGAACAGTTAAATACAAATTTTAGTTCTGCTGCTAATAAACAAAATTCCTCCAGTCTTATCGTGGCAGCTTTCTAAAACAACAGTAGCAGTGCCGTTTTTCAAAACAAAAAAGTCCATTCAGCTATGGAATAAGTTATGCTCCATGGCGTATTATGTTGCTAGCCGCTAAAAAGTCCATACTGCTATAGAATATGTGCATTCGTATGAGTAAGGGAGCTGCCCTGATTA
Source organism: Linnaemya tessellans (assembly GCA_951800035.1). Lineage (NCBI taxonomy): Eukaryota > Metazoa > Arthropoda > Insecta > Diptera > Tachinidae > Linnaemya > Linnaemya tessellans. The sequence continues at coordinate 30,334,424 of OX637533.1, read as the reverse complement.
TTTTTGTGGTTGCTGATAAGAACCCGATTACTGTATGAATAATGCGCATTATACTAAAAATAGTTTGCGCTATCAAACTATCGTTTAGCATTCTTCAACATACATTGCTTCTCATTGACGCAAGTTAATTATTATTTTAATGAAATGCTGATGTCTTACCTGAAGGTGGTTTGAATATATTACAATAACAACGTGCCATTTGGAAGTTGATAATCTTTTAGATATTTCTTTCGTCGACTCTAATCGATAAACACGAAACTTTGTTTTGCCATATTAAGTAATCCATCAGCGGGTTACAATTGTGGAATAGTGGCGAAATCAGAAATGGTGAGTAGTGATACTATAATAATATACATACTTTCTTGTTGCCAAAAGCGGAAAGACCCTACATTAATACCATTTAGGTTTTCTTTGCATATTACCGTCTATAAGCCTTATAAGAAAATTTACGACACTAAGATATCGTTTCGTACCACAATGTTTTGCATGCCATAAAAATAAGAAATTCTTAAATTTCTTTCGATTAGGAACTTCATAGCTTATAAAATCGATTTGTCAGCAACTTTAAGTTTGTTTTTTGAAATTCACTAAGCACTCATTCTCACATGAATTGTTATTAAGGAAAACAGCTCTACCTTGTTGTGGCTTTTGCATCTACTTCAAATTTTATTTTGGTACCATGTCAAGAGTAGCCTATGCATTTGTACAAGAAGTTAGAATGAAAATCTGACACAATAAAAAGTGCGATATTGGAAACAATTTATTCATTCCGAAAACATACTTTTTAAGTCAATACACTATTGTAATGAGCTATGCATAAATAACAGGAAACGTAAATAACAATTATCACAAAAACTAAAACTCAAAAACTGACAAAATGTACCAAAATTTTACATCTTCCAAATTTTGCGACTCTATAACTTTCAGTATTGTTTTCTAATTAACTTAACAATTTAACCCATTTTGGAAAGCGCTGCCGATGTTCATAATTTAACCTAGCTAAAGTGTTTTGAAGTTGTGTAATATCGTAATTAATTGTGGGGTTTTTAAATTTTGGAATTATTTGTAGTTCTGCATTACAATTATTTGGTAGGGCCTTTTTGAGTTTAAGAAATAAATACAACATGTGGGTACTTCTACACATTTATAATCTTATTTATTAATTTTGCAGATGTTGGGTGGCCGTAGTATACATATTATAACAATATGATTTCCATCTTTTTATAACATTTAAGTACATGCTGGTACTTTTAACTGGAATGATATTAAATTTTAAGGAATTTAATCAAACTCTCCTGCTGTAAAAATAAGTCATAATTCAGCATTTGATTCACCAATGACTATAAGAATTATCTTCAACAGTTAAAATCAAAGTTTTAGTTCTGCTGCTAATAAACAACATTCTTCCAGTTACATCGTGACAGTTTTCAATAGCAGCACTATTAATAAATGTCTTTTTAACAGCCGGTAACAACAGAAGCTCCGTCACTTATTTTGAGCTAGAAATTTCGGTAGTTGTCATGATAAATTAATGCATCTGGCCCACGTATTCGCTTTTGCAAAAGAAGTTAAAAAATAATCAATATATATATAGACTATAAAAAAATTTCGCAACAATCAAAAAAATTAATATGAAAAGAGTAATTCAAAAATAAAAAATTAAGAAAAAAATACATAAAAACAAAATTAAAAAAAAAATAAGTTAAACAAAAAATTAAAAAAATTCACAAAAAAGTAATGAAAGTTTAAAAATAAAAGAATTTAAAATTAAAGAAAAATATAAAATAAAAAAGATTTAAAAGAAAATTACAAATTAAAAAAAAAGGAGAAAAGGACAAATAATAAAAAAATCATCTATAGCACAATAATTTAGCCGCAAGAAAACATTAAAGAAACATTCAACAACTAGAACCTAGGGCCTTTTATTGTTGTTTGTCAACCAGCAGCGGTTTGCAATACAACGTGGACGTGTAATTTTCCTTATGCGCTTTTGCTTGTGAACAATCAAAGTTGTTATTTAATAGCTGGTGTTTGTATTATAAAACAAACAACATTCAATTTATTTCTATATATAAATGCGATTAGCAGTTAGCGGTGGGCTACAACTCATGTGGCCATCATTACGTACCGAAGTTTTTATGCGCTACAACCCGGAAATTATACCGTGTTTATATATAGCTACGTGGTCGTATAATATCATGATCAAAACCATATATTATATGGTGTATTTATAGTAGCCGAAGATGGTACGTGTAGATGTGAACGTAGTGTTGACCAATTGGAATAATCATGTTACGAGATAAATAAATGTTACATATGTATATGGAGTTAAGAAGTAAATTGAATGTACAAATTACCCCAAAGCAGTAATAATAATAATATATAGCTTTAATAAGATCACATACACGTTCAACGTCGCAAACTCATATGAAAACATGGTGCGGTCATGATGCAGGAAGGGAAACATCTAGATCTCATACGTCGCCTCCATCTCAAAGCAAAAAAACTCCAAATACTACTCTAGACCACTTCCAAGTTCACCGGCATTCACAAATCTTAAGTTCAAACAAACACACACACAAAGACAAATCAGCTACCAAGGCAAATATCAGGACAAATGTCCACATCATTTAAACACCAATGAACATCATCGGCAGTACGTCACTCCAAGTAAAGCGTCCCGGATAAGCAACAATGCTATAGATTTAAATGTGTTATGGCACATTGAAAATTGCAATTTCGATTCTCTTGGACATTTACTCAACTTGAACAGAACAGACGTTTAGTTTAAATTTTCAATAATGGTCAGTAAAAAGTTTAATTTTTAATTTTGCATAATTATTACATAAACAATTTTTTCTTTCAGAAATTACATATAAAAGATTTTTCAATAATTCTTCTTGCAAATTTCCTGGTGAAACTTATATAATTTCATTATCTACATATGTACATACAAATACAAACACATTGTATGTGTACATGCAACATTAAACTAAGTCATACAAACAAGGGATTTATTTTCAACGTAAGTTTTAACTATAAATTACTACTTAATTACTAACTGTATGTTTAATTATCGCAAGTTATGTATACTTAAGCAAGTAAATATTTTATTTATTTATTTTTATTTATTTATTTCATTTCATAACAGTAATACATGAGCCCTCTTGGCCTATAAAAAATATATTACAAGTATTAATCTCTCTCATAACGAGTGATATGCTTATTCAAAGTTCAACTATAGTATGAAATTGATAATATACATACATACATATATACAACAATAAAATCAAAAATATATAAAATAAAGTTCCAAATAATTAAGGTAACAAAAATAAGTGTAATTAAGCTTATTCAAAAACAAAACACACTATCTCCGTAGAACAATATAGCTAACTTTAATATAGTTTAATGAACCAATAACAACATTAACTTCAATTAGTTAACAAAAAAACTCAATTAGCTTCCTCTTATATGAGGACAAGGGTAATGCGAAAGAACGAAGGCAGATTGGCAGAATATTCTACAGCCGTGCGACACGAACCACAAATGATTTCTCATAGATTCCATAAAATATGCGTGGTGTAAAAATTTGAGGGTTTCTAGATGATCTTGTATATAGTATCATTTTCACTAATTGAGTAGGTGTTTGAGTTTTAATAATTTTAAAAACATATAATAGTAATCTATACTTTAAATAATCTTCAAAAGTGAGATTAAAAAATTTTTTCAGATGGTTTGAAACATGCTCTCTCAGCCGCAGTCCATAGACAAATCGAATAACTTTATGAACGACAGCTTTCACTTTTTTCCTATTTTTTATATTACAACCGGAATAGACGTCAATGCAATAATTGATTTGAGACATTAACAGCGAATGGCCCAAGGCTTTCTTAACATGAAGAGGTAGGTGTAAGTTAAGATGATACAATCTACGCAGTGTGAGATAGTGTTTATGTGTGGCTCAAAAGACAGCTTGTCGTCTATGAGTACACCAAGACATTTCAGACTATTTACTATTTCTATAACTGTATCAGCAAATTTTAACTCTGGAGCAAAAGTGTTTAATCTATTTAATTGAAAAATAATAGCCTTTGTTTTGTCAGGATTCACTCTGAGCTTATTTACCAGTGTCCAGGTTTCTAAGAAAGTAAGGTCATGGTTTACAGTAGCTTGCAAAGTATCTGAAAATTGGTGTTCACCTGACCATAATAGTTGAATATCATTAGCGAATACAAAGCTTTTACAAAAATTTAACGTTTGAAGCAGATCATTAATAAAAAGTGTAAATAAAATGGGGCCAATCACCGAGCCTTGATCCAGATCTAACGTATTTTAGATCAGAGGTACAACCATTGAAAGAGACAAACTGCTGACGCTCACTGAAATAAGACCAGATTAATTTACATGCATGCCTAGAAAAACTTAATTTAATACATTTACCTTACCCTCATTCAAATTGGCTCTTATCAAAGCTTTAAGCTCCGTTAATAGATGACTAGTATTTCGACCATTTCGGAAACCATATTGACAGTCATTCAGCAATTTGTTATCATCAATCCATATCATTATTTGCTTTTTTATAATTATTTCAATAACCTTCGATAAGCAGGGTAATATACTAATTGGTCTTATATTGTTAGTGGTTAACGGTACGTTTTTTTAGGATTCGGAATGATTTTAGAAATTTTCCAATCTTTAGGAAAAATGGAACATGTCAATATATAATTGATGAAATAAAGAATATCGATGGCTTAATATAAAAAAGGGCTAACTCGATTTTGTGTTATTTTAAAGTATAAGGAACAAACTTAGTAGAATTCATAAAATTTCTGACACAAGAAAAATTTTGATGCAATTATTAAAAAAAGATGCAACATATTTTATTAAAAAGCCATAAAAAATGTTGTTGTGTCAGAAATTTTACGAATTCTACTACGTTTTTTCCTTCTACTGTAAAGTAAGACATAATCGAGTTAGGCCTTCTTTATATTAAGCAGTGTTCGAAAATTTACTGAACATTATTTAATGTATTGCACACAAACGCAGAAACGATAAATTAAACTCTATGAGATTTTTATTTTAAAAAAATTAATTTTTTTGGGAGCTATGCTCCTTTATTATTTGAATGTCAAATTAACACTAAACTTAAAGCTAAACTAAATTACCTATTTATTATTAAATTATTGTGTTATTGCCAAACATCACCTGATGTTATTCCTGGAATTCTAAAAGTTTTGCTGGAGTATCAAATTTATAGCTAGCGGATGTTCCCACGAAAATATGTTGCACAACGTAGACATTGTGTCAGCAGAATGCATATTATAATTTTTAATGCAGTTAACATTTGTATCGTTAACTGATATCTATTTTCTTAGTGTTTGTGTATTTTTACACAACCGGAATACAATGCATAATGATTTCTTAACGCAAGTAACAAGCATTATGTAGTGTTCTATTTTTCGTCCGAAAGCAGTACAATTGTAGTGGTTGTGTACTACATTATATTTTAGCGTTCTGTAATGTTTTTTTAAATAATATACAGCTATTTTACTTTTTTGTTAAGGCTTGCGGCATTTGTATGTGCATACGTCAAGCAGTTTAAAATAAAAAATCAAACAATATTATTATTTTTTAAAATTCATTGCAGGTACATATTTATTAAATTTTTGGAAAAGTTTAAATAAAAACTAAAAAGGAAACTTAAAAAGCAATTCATGTATTTGACGCGAGTACATTCATATATTAATTGTCGTAATCAAAAACACCATTAACTTTCACCAATAGGATATGTTCTACGTGAAAGCCTGTTAATCTATTGCGCTGATCAGATAATACATATATATTTCATAGCTGAAAAAAGTCTTTCGACGCTTACTTGTGTACATGGGATCGCCAAAATTATGCTAACTACACAAGATAATGTATTATTTCGTGATGACCAAAATTTTATAACATTGGATTGTAGATGCAATCTCGGTTGCCGGTCGTATATCATGAAATCAGTTTCTATGTGTGAAAGCGATGACGAAAGGGGTTCTGTTTGAAGTGGATCCAAATTTTCTAAAAAGTCATGAAATGATGTTGCTGAGCTGTTGCTCGCTAGTGGGCTTAACAAACTTTCATCCTTGATTGACTTTTCCGGAGCTTTCGAATCTATAAAATATGAATTTTGAAATATAATATGTAGGGAAGTTTTGTAAGCCAAAAACAAATTAAGCAAGTTTACAAATTTTATATTCATCATCAATATAAAGTAATAAATTTTCGAAATATATTTAAATTGTGATACAGAATTTTTAAAGCATCACAATTTTGTTAAACTTTTTGTGGGTCAGTTAAGACAGAATATTTGGTGATGAATACTAAATGACTGATATGTAATCAAATACCTTTTAATGTGTTCATCCGTTTATATAGCGTAGTAATATATTTTTTTGCCCTGTCTGTTTGTTCAACGTTCATGCAAACTTTAATGCGTGGGTCCAAAAATACTGATGCGTTAAATAATTCTATGTCGAATAATTTAATTTTTCTCCTGTTTAATGAATTTTTTAACGCTATAGACATTGGGTTTATTGGTAAGGTCTCAAGTTTGAATATTATATCCATTACAATGATATACAGCTCACTGAAACATAATTGTTCCCTTTGCAATTTTAATGTGGCATCGTAAAACGCTTTAATGGTTTCTATAAACTGTTCGGCGAATTTCCAATCATCGGAACTTAAATATAGGCAGGGACTTTCGGAACTAAGCGACTGAATAATATCTTTCATTTCTACTAAGCGTTCAATCATAATAAAAGTCGAGTTCCATCTCGTTACGCAATCTAATATCGGTTTTTTATATCGACCATTTTTTAAAATGTTAATATAATTTTGGGTTCTTAGTTTCTTTACAACAGATCTACACTTCTCCAATCTTGCCTTTACATCTGAAGTTTTAATAACATCGTCAACACAAAGTTGAAGAGTGTGTGCCCCACAGCGAACACCTGTTATGCTATGCAACGCAAAATTAGAACGAATTGACTTCATTTTTTCTTCCGTTACATCACTGTCAGAATCTTTTTCTTCATCATTTTTTTCAATGTTATCTTCCTCCATTATATTCTGCAAATCTAAGTTATTTGTTTTATTTAACATAATTATAATAAAACGTATGATTCTATTTAATTTATACATATATGTACTCACCAAGATTTAAATCTTTTACAGCTTTAAGCATATTTGCTCCATTATCAGTTGTTATAGTTAAAATGTGACTGATATCTATCGAATATTCTGCTAGCACTTCTAGGATTATGGATTTTAGGTAGTCACTCGTGTGACTAGATTTTAGTTCTTTCACGGCGAGTGTCTTAATTTCAATTTGTCCATTTTTTATGTACTGGTTATTAATGCCCAGTACGCTTAAATCCCGTCTAGTGGCAGCGTCAATTTTAAGTGATAATAATTTTCCTTTAATATCGTTCGCAATTTCTATTTTTATTTGATGAGCAAACGCTAATATTCTTTCATTTATATTGTGTTCATTTACTTTAATGCCCACTGCATCGAATACGGGTTTCACTAATATTTTAAATGCCCTATCTTCGGCCATATGGAGTGGGCGCCCATTTTTAGTAAACAATTCTACAATAGTAAGCTCTATATTTTTTTTATTGATAGAATTCGTTACACCATTTCCTTTCAGCTGTATAGTGTTATTCTTTAATTCCTTTTGGTAAATATAATTTTTATATACATCTGGATGCACCAGTTTTAAATGTCTTTCTAAATTACCGCTGTGGGAATTTAACACTTTATTTTCACAATTATCATTATTACATATAATTTCATTACTTTCGTTTGTGGAATACAATGTTTGCAATAAAATATTTTTTGGGCGCGGCATTATAAAATTCAAATAAAAATTCAATAGCAAGAAAGACAAACGAATACTAATAGTAAATACACAAACTATACATAAAAATAACGTGCTGAACCGAACACAATGAAGTTAGTTGTTTGTCCACGAAAAACAAAACACAATTAAATGTTTTCATCTCTATGTTGAGTTTGTTCAGTACAGCATTCTCGTTGTGCAGAAAGATCACAAGCAGAATAACAGTTCTTTTTTTTGTATTTGCTACACAAACACTATTTGCGTTTGTGTATTTAATATTCTACCGTACAGAACACGAAAGTACATTATATAAGGTAAATTTTCGAACACTGATATTAAGCCATCGATATGCTTGCTAATTACACTTTAAGCTATTTATTTTATTTTATTTACTCATTTAACCGAGACCATTGTGGGCCATATATAGTTAAAAGTATACTATAAAATGTACATGAATAATACAGGGTGGGCCAAAAGAAACCAAGGGGTGTAAAAGTTTAATAACTTTTTTGTTTATTAATTTTTTTTTATTTTTTCTTTATTAATTTTTTTGTATTTTTTCTTTCAGATTATATAATATACAAAATTGAAATTTTTTTACACTAAGTATGAAAAATGATGTCTCTTAAATGACCACCGTTTTCAGCTTCGCACTGATGGGCTCTTTTTAGAGCATTTTCCATAACATCTTTCAAAACTGTAGCTGTAGCGTTCGAATTTCTGCAACAATGTTTGCCTTGAGTTCAAGGATTGTCTCTGGCTTGTTCACATACACTCGCTCCTTCAAAAAACCCCAAAGAAAATAGTCGGGTGCTGTCAAATCTGGCGATCGCGCTGGCCAAATAATTTCCGAATTTCGAGAAATTATTCGCTCTCCAAAAATTTGACTTAAAAGTGCCATTGTGTCTCGGGCAGTATTGGCAGTGGCTCCGTCCTGCTGAAACCACATACCAGGTCTGTTTTCAAGAGCAGGACGTAAAAAATTTTCTATCATAAACCGATACCGCACTTCCATCTTCATTCTCGAAGAAGTAGGGCCCAATCACATTTTCAGATGTGATCCCACACCATACTGTACACTTGATGGGGTGCAATTGGCGTTGATGAATGGCTCTTGGATTTTGAGAACCCCAGAACCTACAGTTCTGCTTATTAACAAAGCCATTCAAATGAAAATAAGCTTCATCACTCATAATAAAATTTTCAATAAAGTTGATTTCATTTCTGGCCAACTCTTGAAATTTAACTGCAAAATTTAGACGTTGCCGATGATCTGCGGGTTTTAATTCTTGGACCAATTGCACCTTATATGGGTATAACTGTAAATCTTTTTTTAAAATGCGCCGTAGTGACGTACGAGACATTTCTAGCTGAGCAGAACGCCTTCTGCAAGATGTTTCTGGTGCTTCGTTAACACTTTGCTGTACTCGTTCAATATTTTCCGCAGTGCGACTTAAACGTGGTCTACCGGTTCGGGGCAAATCTCTTACGCTGCCATGTTGGTGATGACGATTAACTAAGCAACGAATCATCGCTTCAGAGGGCGAAATTCTGACGTTAAAATGTCGACGATATGCTCTTTGCGTTAAAATAATTGATATCTGGTTTAAATAATAAAATTCTATTGTTCTGGTTCTCTGTTCAGTTGTGAACCTCTCCATTATAAATTCTCCAAGTGTTGTCTATATAATCTGAAAGAAAAAATAAAAAAAAGTTAATAAACAAAAAAGTTATTAAACTTTTGCACCCCTTGGTTTCTTTTGGCCCACCCTGTACAATTCAAAGTGGCTTATTCAATAACAAGTTACAAATATTAAAAATAAAAAATGTAATACATAAGTACAATAATCATGTAATTCAAAGATACTTATATGTTAGAGTTATTCAAGAATTCAATGATACTTATATGTACAAAAAAACAAAGATTGGAACTATAAAAACTTAAGCAACAGGTGTGAATAATGTTGAAGGATCTTTATATTTGTTTTTGAATGTACGTGTAAAAGTGTAAGTCGTGATATGATTGTATAATTATTAGCTTAGATGGCAAGAGCAAACTCAATCGCTAATTGGATGACAAAAAGCTACGAAATGCGACTTTTGCTCTGTGAATAGAAATAGAAAATCTTTTAAGGTCAGTTGGAAGAGTGTTCCAAATGCGCGCAGCTCTAACTACAAAAGAGCGTTCGTATGTAGAATTGAAGATTCTGTTTATAATAATTTGAGGAGAACGAGAAGAACGCGAAAAAACGAGACTGTTATATATAGTAGGAGGCTGTTTTAGGTAAATAATTCTGTAAAGTAAATGAGTATAACTTGAGAAAGACAGGCCAAGAAATCGCTCTAAATATGGTGACACATGATCCCTCAACCTCAGTCCAAAGACATATCTAACTATCCTGTTGATTATTTTATTTACTTGCTTCAAAGTAGTGCGGTTCGTTGCTGAGTAAACCTCAAAGCCATAGTTGACAATTGAAAGACGCAGTGAATGAGCAACAAGGAATCTAACATTAAGAGGAAGATAGCAACCAACGCTATACAGCCTCCTTAATACAAAACAATCTTTGGATTTAACTACATTAATGTGCCTGGCAAAACTAAGTTTATGATCTACGACAACACCTAAACACCGCATACACTCAACCATACCAATATCACAATTTCCCAGACTAATTCTCAGCAGAGAGCTATGCCGTCCACTAAAACACATGGCTTTAGTCTTATTTACGCTGATATTTAGAAAATTACTGCGCATCCATGAATCAATCAGATCTAGGGTGTGGTTGATTCTTAAATTCAAACAGTCGAGAAATTGATTATCCCCGAAAAAAACCAACTGAATGTCATCAGCATATAAAAAAATGTCAGATGTCGGCATATCAACATGATCAATGAAGTCATTCATATAGAGCATAAAAAGAAGTGGACCTAAAACAGATCCCTGAGGAACACCACTGATGCATGTCTGCCTGGTCGAGCACACTTTGCTGATGGACACAAACTGTTGCCTGCCAGCAAGATAGGATAGAATGAGTTTGCAAGGGTCTTTCCCAAACCTAAACAACGAATGAAGTTTGTTAATTAAGTTGTTATGATTAATGCTATCGAATGCTTTCGATAGATCCAAAGACACTAAAACACCAGTACCCAGACGGTTTAATATATCTCTGATCCTGTCAGTCAAAGACAATAGAAGAGTAGTCGTACAATGATTGGGTCGAAACCCGTAATGACAAGCACTTATAAGCCGATTTTCTATTAAATAATCATTCATCTGTTTAACCATCATTTGCTCAAAAATTTTTGAATGACAGGGTAGTACACTGATAGGGCGAAAACAGTCCGAACCAATACCGTATTTCTTTCTAATGGGAAGAACTTTGGCTACCTTCCAAATGGTGGGGAACGAAGAGGTCATAACAATGGTATTGAAAATATGCAATATGTGTTTTTCTATAGCTGGGTAAAGAATTTTCAAAAATTTAATGGATATATTGTCAACTCCAGTCGCATTAGATTTAACGCGAGAGAAAGCCTCAAATAGGTCAGTAGAATAAAACCTTTTAAACGAAAACGAAAACATATCAGTGTTTGACAGGTTGTTTAGCAAACAATAATCACTGTGTTGGTTCGCCAGAAATGCGTCATTCAGCACCTGAGGATCTTCCGATACGTTTGATCCGTTATCAGTAGCACACACACCAAAATCTTTGAGTAATCTCCAAGAAGAAGATATACCAGAGTTCTTAAATCTCCTAACGCTATCATTTCTCTTAATCTTTCTAATTACGTTCTTAACACGATTCCTATATTTGCAGTAGGTCGATCAATTCACTACACTGTTGCATTCACAGTAAGCACGAAAAGCAAGGTTACGCAAGTACTGAGCCGAGTTTAACTTCCCTGGAGTCCATAAGGTTGCGGCTCTGTTTGATCCTCCTGAGTTTTATTGGCACACAGGAAAAAAGTTCAGTTAAGTTATGGTTAAATGTTTCAATCTGTAACTTCACATCAGAGGTATGGTAAATTGGACAGAAATTGGACTCACTAAGTTTAACTCTAAGATGTTCAAAGTCAATAGCATTGAAATCTGTATATTCGAAAAACTCCTCGATGTTGGTTAGCGGGATTTCTAAACTTAGACAAACAAAAGCGTGTTTCGATATGTGTGGCACTTGGAATTGCCCCGAAAAAGCAGAACGAGCATGACTGCTCAGGAGGAAAAAATCAATGAGAGAAACGGTATTAGTTCGAACGTCGTGGTGGGTGGGCAGTGAGTTGTGAAGGCAAGAGAGGTTGTGACCGCTACAAAGGTTTCTGACAATAAAATAGAATAGATTCAATAGAATCAGGATCAGACACCTCAACCAATACCTCAGCATTAACAATAGTCTTCAGATAAATAGCAACGCCACCACCTCTACTATCATCAGATCTATCTAGTCTGATAATCCTATACCCCGGGATGCAAATAGCCGAGTTAGAAACCCATGACTTAAGCCACGTCTCGGAAACCCCTACAGCGTCAAAAAGGGACCCAAGGAAAAAATATTTAAACTCATCGAATTTTGTGGAGCGTTGTGACGGTTTTATATTTTGTGCATTTAAATGACCGACGTTGAAACAAAGTTTCCTATTAGCAAAATTATCAACTATATAATCATTATTGCAAATAACATGGCCTAAATTTACTGATAAGTTCATATGTTGTTATTAAACGCACCGTGTAAAGAAAAAAAATTTTAAATATTTACGTATGTATATGAAAAAAATAATAGTCGAGTTCCAAAGTTATAATATATGAAGAATTCAAGACGAATTGAATATAAAAAAATCATAATAACGTTTGGCATCAATTTGAAACAAACGTGTAAGAAGTAAAAAAAATAAACAATGAGAAGATATAGTGTAATTTTTGCCCAAATACCGCAAAACATTCTGAGTAATTATAAATTTTTGTTGCCCCATCAGGCATAACTATTCTAGTCTTGGGGATGTCACTATACAGGAGACGAAACGTTTGAATAACTTGTTTTTTCCTCAAAGAACGGCAAAAGGTATTGAGTTGACGTTCCATAGGTGTCAAGTTATCGTTTTAGTAGACTCTAGCATTGATGTCCATACCTGGCGAACCATTTTCAGCTGCATTTTTGCCAAAATCCGAGAGACGTAGATTTCTGGATTTAAAATAGTTGCTCATAACTGCGTCCTTAAGAGTGGCCGAAATAAGTTTGAACAGGATTTTCTCCTTCTTGTTAATGAAACAGAATTGCTGGATGTCGCTTTCAGCAATAGAGACGTTGAGATACTTCGCAAGGCAGATAAAATTCCGTACTGGAATTTGACCAAAGAGAGACATTCCGCTAACAATTATGTCATTTCTGTTCAATCGCTTATGTAGGATATTGTTATCAGTTTCAAGTTTAGATGCACTGGTTGTAATGACATTACACTTCAGCTGCAACGAGTCGACATCGACCCTGAGATTAGATATACTGGAAGACATTTTTTCCATCGTTAGGTTAAAGTTTTTGTTAACTTCATCAAAGCCGAGTTTGACATCATCCCTCAGGCTTGCAATTTCACTGTGATTCACTGTAACGCGGGTTGTGGGTTGTATACTAGAGCTGTGTCGTTCGTGAACGAACGGGTCAATTTGAACGAATCAGTACACTGAACGAAGTGAGCCGGTTACTTTACTGAGCCGTTTTGGCTCAGCAGTACTGATAACAAGTTCAATTCACTTGGGTTCGCTCATTTCACTTTGTTTATTTATTGGCCACTGATTTCTTTAAATATGTATGTCCCGAACTGCACACCATCGAAATAAGAAATCTTAAAAACTTTTTAAACTTTCTCACATTCTATTTTTGTTTATATGCAATTAAATACTTATATTTTATAAAAATGATCACTTATTAATTTTTCCTTTTTTGCATTTGGTGTTGTTTGTTTTGATTATTTTCCTTTTATTGACCGAATCATGTTTCTTTGTTTTCATTTCGTATTTCATAAAAAGAGCGAACGAACGAAATGAACGAACGAGTTCTTTCTTAAAGAATGAACGAAAATGACCGGTCACTTGAACGAACGATTTGGCACAGCTCTATTGTATACTCTTGCATGGGCTACAAACAAACCCAAGATTACTATTCTCTTTAATAGCCTTGATTTGCTCTCTGCTTACGTCGACACAAGCAAGGTGACAACACATTTCACACATAATACACGCAATTCCACCTCCTTTTTTGGTTACGTTTTTGGAGCAAAAGGAACAAACTAATTGCTGATCAGGCGACGACATGTTGAAAAGCCAAAAAACGTGAGTGCAGAGTTAGAGGTTATGTGCACACAAAGAAGAACAATGAATGCACCAGTGACTAGGTTTGACTACAATTACAGTGATCTGCACAAGGGCAAGAGCTTTATATGTACATATTTCAAAAAAAAAAAAAAATAAATAAACTTTATATCTCCAAAAATGACTTAAATCCACAATATAAATGGAAAATTATTAAAGACTGATGCCAATAGCCAGAAAAATTATTTCTTGCACATCTTAGGGGTTAAACCATTTTTAACAATTTGATCGGAATACTATCAACACCAGTCGAATTAGATTTAACACTATGTAAGGCACAGAATAATTGCGTTTCATTTATATTTGCAAAAGACAAACACCCAACAATATCTGTGAAGAAAGAAAAATTCGGCATATTAGCATTCGAGGGTTGTTGACTACTAATGAAGTGCTCATTCATTCCATTAACTTCAATATCAGATTCAATATTTACTGCCTCACAAACACCAACATTGCGTAAAACATTCCACATCTGCTTCGTGTTTCCTAATTTAAAAATACGACTGCTATGTCTTTTTTTAAATTTCCTAATCTCTGATTTGGTTTTATTTCGAAGTATTCGATAGTTATCCTAATTTACAGAGCTCCGTTCAGTATAAAAGGCTCTCAATGCAATATTTGTCAACGATCTAAAGTAATTAATTATATTTGTAAATTTCGGGAAAACAAAACAAGTGTGTTCCGATTTTTTCTTAACAGGTATATAATTCAGGAGATCATTAAGCAAGTTATTTAAAAACAAAAGCTGTTTATCAGGATCACCACAATTGTAGAGTTCCGTAAAATCAGTTTGGAGAAGGTATCTCTCTATTGAAGCAAAATTTGCACGTTTAAAGTCCCTAAAATAGGTTGTGGTTTTTTTCAGAATGGCGACGCAAATAAGAGCATGTTGTGAAATAAAAGGAATTTGAAATTGAGCTGAGGTATTTACCTTCAAGTTGTTACTAATGAGAAAGTAGTCAATCAGAGAAGTGCTTCCATGATACCGATCATATTGCGTAGGCATAGAGTTATGCCAACACGTTAAATTAAAACGATTACAGATAAGGCGCATATCAGCAGACTTTGTGGTATTAAACAAGTTATTATTGAAGTCACCAACTACAATAATATCTTTATATCTGACAAAAATGTCATCACATGATTGCTCAAAGACAGTTAAATTACCTCTAGGCAAATATACCACACCAATGATTAACGAGCTTTCTATTGGATAAATAGTCCTTCACAGGAGTAAAATTCAGTACACTTGTAAACAGTCCTAAATTTAATACCATTAGCAATAAACATTGCCACACCTCCACCTCTACAGCCAGTGGGTCTATCACTTCTACAAATCGTATAGCCAGGAATATTTAAAGCTTGGTGAAAAATGATAGGATCGAGCCAAGTTTCAGTGACACAAATGATATCCAAACAGGAGCTACTGATCAGCGCAGCTAACTCATCAAGTTTATACGATCTATCCGATGGACAAAGACTTTGCGCATTAATATGTGCAACCTTAAGATTATTTGAGTCATTTGAGAAGATATTATTGATTGAATTGTCACTAATTATTGGACCTAGATTAAAGTTTGCTATACTCATAGGTTTTTTACAATAATGATATAATTAAATTCTTTTTATATAATATAACAATTTGATATAAAATTTTCTGGGTAGTCACTAGAAATCTGTAAAAAAAGAAAAAAGTGTATATACACTTGAACAAGGGAAGAAGATTAAAAGAGAAAAAAATGGATATAATAAAATGTAAAGTATAGAATTTAGAAAAAAGACAGTATAGATCACAACTTTAACGTGTTGCTTCAGAACCAAACTCCAGACATTTTACAGCATCCAGAACTAGCAGGGACCCATCATGGAGTTTAATCTTAGCCATGGGAATATCTCTCTTTAGTATACTGAAGCCTGTAATTTTCTTTGCCCTTTTTAGAAGGCGGCAGTGAATCTGCAATTTGATTCCAGCTGAGGTGAGGTTGTCATTAATTTGAGTTAATGACATTATTCAGCTGGAT
This sequence comes from Linnaemya tessellans, assembly GCA_951800035.1. Taxonomy (NCBI): domain Eukaryota; kingdom Metazoa; phylum Arthropoda; class Insecta; order Diptera; family Tachinidae; genus Linnaemya; species Linnaemya tessellans. The sequence continues at coordinate 30,318,148 of OX637533.1, read as the reverse complement.
TTTCGGCCTCTTAAAATAAGCAGTCATCAATTCATCTCTCAGAATGGCTATTAAATTTCACCAGTATAGCTTTTTTGTTACTCGTGTAGAGGCACTGGTTCACATCATTGTCAACAATGGAGATATTATAATACTTAGCTATTGCTACAATAACATCAACCCCGCAGGCAGACCACTAATTAAAATATCAGAACGATTTAGTCTTGTTTCCAGCTTGTCGTTGACAGCTTCGATGCATGAGATCTTTTTTAAAGTATCCCTCTCTACCATTTTGATGCAATCGTTACAATCAGCCATTTTGTTATAGATCTCTTTAATAGATGCTGCTATCTCCTCACGTATGGTACAAGTTGAGGCTTCAATAAAATTTCTTAAATCCTTTTGTTCATTTTTTATTTCATCAGCAAACACAGAAAAGGTTTTTTCAAGTTTTTGATTGGCCTCATCTATGTATTTACGAATCACAGCGACATCATTTTTTGAACTGGGTTTAGAGATACACCGTGTGAGTACAATTAAAACTTATGTTGTCATTACCTCCCATAAGTGCATACAGTTCTTTGGAAACGCTCCCACAAGATGCATGATACCATACGTCACAAGACTCACACTTTACACCTGCATCATTGTTTGTCACATTTTTAGAACAACCACCACATTTAGCAGGCGCCATTTTCTTTGATGCGTTTGTTAAGCAGTATAGGCAGAGGACAGCATTTGAAAAAACACTCCTTTTTTATTTAAGAGCTTATGTATATATAATTTGACAATTTGCCCACTTATTAAAGACTTATGCACATTTATATATTATAGGATTCTATTTCCCTTTAGTAAATATTAAAATAGAAATCTAGTGCAGCACAGAAAATAAAAACGCGTTCACTCGCTCATAGAGATGCCCAATAGCATGATTTTAAAGGGGACTTGCACAATTTTCTAAAGAACTCAAGACATACATACAAAGCTCAGAAGCTAATACAATGCTTACAAAAGAAAACCATCTTGGTTTAGACTCAAATTTAAGCATGCACTTAAAAGATGTCAGCATGTCTTCAAGTGGTGTTGCGATCATATAATCAAATTGTCCAAATCCCGATGTTAGCTTATACTCATCATGCATAGCAGGAATTGTAAATGACTTTTTGCCAATTATTGCCGTCGTATCTGCATTACTATTGCCTCTGGCTGTAACATTTGAATTGTTCATCTTTCTCATATATGTGTATAGCGTGTGCAAAATACCCGAAATGTTATTGCTTTGGTCTAAATCAATTGTGCAAGGATTAACAAATTTAAGTTCTACATCATAAAATTTCTTGTGTAGGAATCTCGTCAAGTTTATTATTTTCTGTAATTCAGCATTACGCTTGGATGCATCATAAGCGGTTTCTATTTCCATTGGCCATGCCATTTTGGTTACAGTTTTTTATTATTTGGTTCTTTCAGCGAGATCAAAATTAAGTTGATTGTTTGTATGTTTTTACTATTGCTATGCTTATTCTGTTGTTAGTTTTGAAAATAATTTTTAATATACAAATTGTGAATTCCCAGTAAATTTCGGAAGTAAATGCATAAGATAAGAGGTTTTTAACTTTTTAAAAATGTGGTTAAAGTCTACTGATGATTTGGTAAAGCACCAATGAAATGCATATAGACATTGCTTGACCACCAAACAAATAAATTTCATTTTTATAATAAAAAAAAATAATTCGACTGATGCTGAATAGGAATGAACAGACACATTGGGTGGTACCAAGAACCCATATTGCTGTAATGAGCATGTCCATTGTATTTTTAGGTGAAATAATACCCTACAGGAAATTCTATTAAGTTTGACAATGGAGACTAAAATTTAGAGAGGAAATTACTATGGAAGAAGTTGGTATTAGTAGAAAGGTACCCGATGGTTCTGGTGCGTCAGATGTAGTCGACGAGTACAGTCCTTTAGCCTACCTCCCACATGTCCCGGTGACTTACAAGTTTGTTTCCAGGAGCTAGTTAAAGATTTCTCTTTTAAGATTTCAAAAAAATTAATTTATTAAGCGGCTATGCGCTTTCTTTATTTATTCCTTTAAAAAATGAATCTAAACTACACTTATGTTTACACTTAATACTGATGTTCGATTCAGACTCGTGTTAAATTTACACTGCCTTCATGTCAAAAAATAATCTTTTTATATAATGTTGAATTTTAGTGCCTGTTTGCTTAAACTAGGGTTAGTTATGAAAATGTACATTCTTTATCTTATGTTTATTAACATGCCCTTTTCTTGGGTTGTTTGTTTGTAAATTGTGTTTACTAAAAATGTGTTTGATATTTTCTTATCTCTAGAATATGTTTACATTTGATATTTCCCTGAAATGAATGTCTTTGTCCTAAAGTGTTTGTATCTTTATTTCGATTACAATTTAGCATGTTATTACAAATAACCTTTCACATGCTTGGTTTTGTTTTATTACAAATAATCTTTAGTAAATTTGACATGTTTGATTTATTACAAATAATCTTTGTTTTATTACAGCTAATGTTTGTGTCTTAAAGTATGTTTTGTATCTTTGTTTTAGTTTAACATGCTTGATCTTGCTTTAGCTTAAATTATGTTTGTATCTTTGTTTTAACAACCTTGAGGTTGTAGTGTTCCTTAACTAGCTCAAATAGATATTCGCTTTCTTACCCTACCAAAGGTTAGGTTAGGTTAACAGGTTGCTGGTAAGGGGAAGTAGAGTCCAGCCCACTTGGGTCCAACTATTTGATCCCTTTGTGTTACCTGCCTAGGAGGAAAGGGTAAAGTTAAGATAGGTGAAAAAAGAAGGAAAGCATAGTCGAAGTCTAGGTAGAGAAAATAGCCAGAAGATGGGACAAGATAGAATTTTTGGTCGTGCACGAGTTAATTTCCTTTTTAAGGAAATGAGTAAAAAAAGTATATATTGTTTTTTCCGCTGCACTGAAATGTGCACTTCTTTATTTAGTATATTTTTAAGACTGATCAAAAATTGTTTCTTTGCATCTATTTATGCTAGAAATATTCTTTGTTAAAAATAATGTATTTTCCTAATTACTGTTTACTTAGGATCTATCGTAAAATAATTATTGTTTAATGGATTATGTGTAGTCTTATCTCTAGTCTAGTTTCATATATGTTAAATTGCCGATGTGTTTATTTTAGGTCTAGACCATTGTCTAGTTATAATTATCTTCATCCCTTATTTTATGATCTGACTGCATTTATTTATTAATGTATTACTGACATGCTTTGTGTCTATTAGGTATGTTATGCGTTAACTCACGCACGCCCCAGTGGAGTCTGCTGCCGAACCAACCATTGCTCCTAATAAAGAGACTCAGGTTCCTCAGCTCCATACATGACATCTCCGAAATGTTTAAAACGTGTTCTGCTCAGAGACCGTAAGCGCTGCTCCTCCAGAGCAGGACAGAGACAGAGGAAGTTTGTAATGCTTTCCTCCTACTGCTCTTCATTGCAGCTGGAGCAATAGTCGTTATAGGGAAGACCCATGCGCCTAGCATGGACTCCAAAAGTGCAGTGACCAGTAAGTGTGGCCACCATACTGCGCAAATTACCTTTTGTTAAGTTCAAAAGATCATTTGTCCTCCTAGAGCCTAGGCGGGGCCATAAAACTTTTGATATCTCGCAGGTGGATCCTCTGAACTACCTGTCCTGAGCCAATTTGAATAGTGCAGCATCAAAGCGTCTCCAGCTGGATGAGAGTGGAATCCCAATCAGTTGGTCAGTGTCGGCCTCCTGACGTTCGGTTCCTCTCTTAGCCAGTTCATCTGCCTTAATGTTGGCTGTGGTGGTCCCATGCCCTCGCACCCAGTTTAAGGTTATGCATGAAAGTCGCGCAAGTCCATCAAGTGCTTTGCGGCATTCCTGGACAAGTTGGGATGTGTTATACACCCCCGTAAGGGACCTTATTGCAGTTTGACAGTCGGTAATAAATTGGATATCGCGGTCCAAAATCCGATAAAACCTTAACCACAGCGCTGCTCTTCTGATGGCAGATATTTCCGCCTGTAATAAAACAACAAAAATATATAAGTTGTTTTTATTTCACTTTTATTAGGAATTTCTTTTTTCAGATTTATAAACATTAAAAATACGTTTATAAAGATTTAACAGCCTGCGTGTTAACAAATATTGTTCATAAAATATTTTACAACTACAAATGTTGTAAGATTGCGCATAAATATTTTGGCAAAAATATTTATGTACGATATTATTAAAATATACAAATGGATTACTTATACATATTACTATACATTCTTAATTCGTTAATAATTATAAGAAATAACTCTAAATGTTGGTGTTCCATCTCTTTACCATAACTGAGTAAAAATTCTTCTAAATCAGCTGATGTTAACATTTTCTTAAAGATAAATATGTAGTAGCGGTGAGGTCTAGTCTTTATAATAGTTAACAAACGACTAAAATAAAAACTTGAATGTTTTTTATATTTTTATAGATTAGCAAGGTTTTTTTATTTAAATATGAATTAATAAAATTTCTTAGTAAAATTACATTTTTTTTCAGCACATATTTGTTTAAAATTATTATTAATATTATTATGATTTTTACAAATATTTATATTGTTAAAGTGAAATAATAAATAATAAATGTTTAGTGTGAAATAATCGCAATATTACTCGTAAAGCTCTATCAAGTGACGAAAATCTGTCCAAAATATCTTCAAATTTCGAAAAAAATGAAGCATGAACTTTTAATTTGCGACTTTCCATATCTGTGTCCAAATTTTCAAAACTAGATTGATACCAGTGATTTTTATTCTTAGCCAGCCAGGACGGTCTGTGCCACCATAGATCACTTTTCGATAAAGTGAGCGGATCTACCCCCTCGGCTGCTTAAATCGGCAGGATTATCTTCCGAACGAACATGATGCCAATTATGATTGCCAGTGTTCTGCTGTATACGGCAAACCCTATTCGCTACAAACGTAGCCCACGTGGATGGCGTTTTCCACAACCATGCTAAAACAATGGTTGAATCTGTCCAACAGTACACCTTAGAAATTGCAATTTCTATTTCCTGCAGAATATTTTTCAGCAAATCTGATGCTAATACAGCTCCACATAATTCAAGACGTGGTAAAGATATCGATTTAATTGGCGCTACCCTTGTTTTGGAGGCCAATAAGTGTACATAAATTTCACCAGCTGCAGTTTCTATGCGAATATATATTGCCCCCGCATATGCTTTTTCCGAGGCATCTGAAAAAACATGAATTTCTGCAGTTGCATTTTTATAATAATTTACCCATCTTGGCACCTGAATAAAATTTACTTGATTGAAGGATTCTACAAAATTCAACCACTCCTTTTCTGTCGATGACGGAAGAGAATCATCCCAATCAATATTATCAAGCCAATTGCGTTGCATAATTATTTTTGCCTGAATAATGACCGGACTCAACAACCTACAGGGTCAACAAATTTAGCTATACTAGATAAGACCTCTCTTTTTGTATAACCTATTTTCGCTTCTAAAGGAAAAACCTTGAAAAAGAAGGAGTCTAGTTGAGCATTCCAAAAAATCCCTAAAGTTTTAGAATAGCTAGATTCTTCAAAAGTCAAAAGTTTTGAATCCACTAAATGATCTCTCGACAATCCCTGTAAAATAGAAAGTTCATTTGCTGTCCATTTGCGTAACTCGAATCCAGCCGATAACAGAGCAGCAGTTAATTGATCCCTCGCTATCATCGCAACAGATACCTCATGAGCGCCAGTTAATACATTTTTTTTTTTTTATTATAAAATATTTAAAAAAGATAGAATTCATCTATATTATTTAGATCCTTGCGAAGCCCTTTTGGCTTGTCTGCAGGTTGATTTTATAAATAAATGATTATTTCATTTCAAACATATTTTAAGCAAAAAAAACTAAAAAAGAATTTTTTCTTCATAACAATTCATAATTCATTAATTAATCTTATATTTATTGTTGGGTAATAAAATAGCATTTTATAGTTTTTTTTCTTGTAATAGCGTTGGCACTTTTTTCTATTACTTCTAATGGCAAATTATTGTAAATAGTCGGCAGCATAACCTTTAATGTGCTTCTTCCATATTCGTTTTTGAATTTCTGCACGTAGTACCTTACTTCTTCATTTCTTCTTGTTCGATATATGTGGTCGATTTTCCGTAAATATCTAGCGTCGTTATAAAATTCTGTCACTAACGTTGTTTTGTAGATGTTATTAACATTCAACACATTCAGGCTTTTGGCAATGTTGGTATTGTCATTGCTTGTATTTGTGTCATTTTTCTTTAATATTTTTAGCACTTGATTTTGTGTTTGCTGTAGCTTTCTGCAATGTTTGGAGTTTCCCCAAGTTGTTATTCCGTGTCGAAGCTGTGATTCAACCAGCGAAAAATATGCTTGCCTTACTACAAAATTTTGCGAACAATAACTTAGTCTGTGTAACATGAATGAAGCCTTTCTGAGCTTTTTACGTACTTCTTCTACATGCATATTCCATTTAAGATTGTGGTCAACAATCACTCCTAGGTATTTGTATGACTGTACCACATCGATTATTGTCGTGCATACGTCTGCGTGAGGTGCAATAGTATTATATCTGTTGTTGTGAAGACAATTTGCATTGTGAAATTTTATGTTTATTTCTTCATACCGGAAATGACTGGGTTGATGTGCATTAGTTTAGTTTTAGTAGCATTGATTATTATCCCCTGATCATGACACCACATTGTAGCAATATTTAGTTGATTTTGCATAACAAGAGTTGCCTCTTTCAGGTTTTTGTGCGCAACTACAATCGCAGTATCGTCTGCATATGCAAATGCTTTACCTACTCCAATTAAGTTAATTAGTTCGTTTGTATATATTATGTAAAGTATGAGTCCAAGTTTTGACCCCTGAGGTACTCCAAAGTCTAGACTAGTTTCACTACTTATGTTATTTGATATCTTTACGTGATATTTTCTAAGTGTTAGATAATTTCTCATTAGTTCTAGACCTTGTCCTCTGATGCCAATTTTCTCGAGTGCGTTTAATAATTTTTCATGTGGTATTGTGTCGAATGCTTTACTAAAATCAATGAACATTGTAAGACAATGATGGTGTTTACTCAATTCTTCGTTAACATAGTTGGAGAAATTGCCGATGAGCTGATTAATATTTTTGCCTTTTTGAAAACCATATTGATTTGAATTTAATATATTGTTTTTTTTAATAAAATCAGTTAATCTTCTGCTTATTACTTCCTCCATTACTTTTTCTAACACAGATAGTATTGCAATCGGTCTGTAGTTGTTAACATCCGAACGAGAGCCATTCTTATATATTGGACGAATAAATGCTATTTTCATGACATCGGGGATGGTCATTGTGTCAATTACTAAATTTATTAATTTTGTTATGACTGGTGCCAGTATGTTTGCATTATTTTTTAAATCGATTGCTCTAATTCCATCAAATCCTGGACTTTTTCTTGCATTCAAACTATTTAAAATATTTTTTATTTCGGTATTCGTTGCGTTTAGAATATATATTGAGTTTGGGAGTGTATTTGAGGCGTGCCTAATAGTTTTAATGCTGCATGTATGTAATATTTTTTCAACGTTCTGTTTAAAGTTTTTTGCAAAGTTGTCACATATGTTGGTAATGCTATCGTTTTTGAAGTTCCGAAGTATAAAATCATCAATGCTACTTGTTTTTTTTCCTATTATTTCATTTATAATTTGCCATGATTCACGAATATTATTTCTATTTTCATAAAATTTTGTTTTGTAATACTGATTTTTAGCATACCTTAATTGTTTATTTAATATATTTCTGTATATTTTATATTATTGTTCATATAACTTATTATTTCTGTTTCTATACCATTTTTTATAAAGTTTATCCCTAATTTCACAGTTTCTTATTAATGTTTCATTTATCCAGGGACTAGATATTCTGTTTTTATTTTTTGTAATTGTTCTTGATGAGTGTTTGTATATATTTTTAAAAATAACACATATTTCATTGTACAATAAATTTGGGTCCGTGTGATTTAGTATTCCGTGCCAGTTTGTTGCACATATCTGCATATTGACTTTGGTATTACAAATTTGAGTACATTTTGTTGGGGTTTTGCTTTCTATGTGTTGCGGGAGCAACTTAAACTTCAAAAGAAACTGTAGAACAGTAATAAAACAAAATTGTCTTGTAACCAAACGTAGGCTGTTTGGCGCGTTTTATTATCTAAAAATATTTTGTACATAGAATCAATTCAATACATTTGCTTAAAATAAAAATAATGCTTACTCTATTCTATGCTTCTGTCACTTGTCGTTTATTACAATTTCAAAAATAATGTTCCTGTAGTTAGTGCAGACAAGCGATTACTGCCAAACTACTCGCTACCGATTAGTTACAGAGTAGATCTATTGTTAACAAATAATACTATCAAAAGTAACTCTGTTCTGCCATAGGCCAAAATCAACTCTGTCTTGCTAATATTAAAATAACGGCTTTAAAATTCAAAAATACGATATTAGTTTATAACATCCCGGCCCCCGTGGGTCGATCCGGGAGACTCACCACCTACGTCAAGTACTGCTAACTTCGAAGCTGGTCGCCTTTGCTTGCCAACGGCTGTTTTCACCACCGCCGAGCGAACCTGCCCATCTGCTGCCCACAATATCTCTTTCACCAAACCTCGTTTCCACTGCCCTCGCGTTTCGTTGTCGTCACAAATTATGACCACATCACCAATCTGTATGGGTTTAACAGGTTGGTACCACTTTGACCGCCGTGTCAGTTCTGGAAGATACTCCAGTACCCATCTTTTCCAGAATGTCTGTTTCAATTGCTGCACTATTTGCCACTGTTTTCTCAGACAGACCTTCTCCGGTACACCAGGCGTTTGCAAAATATTTGGACATCCCATCAGGAAGTGATTGGGTGTCAATGGTTCACATTCAGTGTTCTCGATTGGAAGATGTGTGAGTGGTCGCGAATTTATTAGATTCTCTGCCTCTATTAGTAGACTATAAAACGTCTCAACCTGTGGAGCCTTTTCTTTTAATGTGAAAGCCAATACATTCTTCACTGAGCGCACCATTCGCTCCCAAGCGCCGCCTGCTGATGGATTCGCTGGTGTGTTGAATAGCCACTCTATACCCCGCTTCGCGCACTCGTCAATTATTTTCGGCTCGTCGAAAACAAATTCCTCCTTGCTTGCCCCAACGAAATTAGTGCCCCTGTCGCTCCTTATACGTATGGGTAAGCCTCTTCTGTTAGTAAAGTTCCGAATACACAGTATAACAGCATCCGCAGATAAATCCTTGGCGATTTCGAGATGAATCGCCCTTATTGTTAAATAGGTAAAGATATATACCCATCTCTTCTCAAGTCGTCGGCCCACCGAAACATAAAAAGGACCAATGTAGTCCACGCCTGTATAAGAGAATGGCCTCAAAAAAGGAGTAAGCCTATCTGGCGGATGTTGCCCCATTAAAGGCGGCCTTGGAACCGCAAACCTGTTCTTACAAACTTGACAATTTCTTTTTGCGGATCTCACCAGTTGCCGTAGGCATGGTATCCAAAACTTCATTCTTATTGCGCCGCAGATAGGCTCATGGTTTTGATGTCTGAAATCCTCATGGTACTGTTTTACAATAAGGGCCGTTAGAATGTGCTTCTTAGGTAATATAATAGGTTCCTTGGCGCTACGAGCAATACATGTGGCGTTATTGAGGCGACCGGACAAACGTATTAGGCCGTGTTCGCTTAAAAATGGCGTGAGCTTATAAATCTGGCTAGTTTTAGATACAGTGCTATGTTTCTTCAATTGATTATACTCCGCATAGAAAACGTCACGTTGAACAATTTTACACAAATATTCTGTTGCTTCATTAATTTCATTTACACTCAACTGCGGGCGGTATGAAACCATTATATTGTTTTGATTCACGCCATAAGATTTAAAAATTTTTACAGCGCGCCGGACCCAACACATAATTCTTACCAATTTATTAAAACATGAATAACGCTCGCATTGAATAAATGTATGATCAGTGATTGTAAAAACAAATTTCAGTCTCTTCTCTGGTTGACACTCATGCTGATCAATATCACTTGGCAGCTTCGGCCAATTTTCTTTACCCTCTCTCAAAAACACTGGACCATTTAACCAACAGAATGTCAGGTACGCGTTAGAGAAATCCTGCGGCCTTGTTGCATCGTCTGCAGGATTTATATTACCGGGAAGCCAACACCATTGTTTTACTTCAGACAAATCCAGTATTTCTGCGATTCGGTGTGCCACAAACTGCTTATAGGTTCTACAATCAGACTGAATCCAGTTTATTACAGTCTTGGAGTCGGACCAAAATTTTACGTCCCTTGGCTTTATTTCGTGGCAAGACAATATCGATTCTTTCAGCCTTACTCCCAGCACCGCTGCCTGCAGCTCAAGCTGGGGAATGGATAATAGTTTCAATGGTGCACACTTTGACTTTCCAGCTATAAAAATTACGTTCACTTCTCCGTTGTAGCATATCCTCCAATAAGCAACTGTTGCAAAGGCCACCTCACTAGCGTCCACGAAAATGTGTAGCTCAATTTCTGTTTCAGCACAAAAAAGATCTTGACCGTAACATCTGGGTACCTTTATATGTTGTGTTTCGTATAAGCTTTTGTACCAAGCATACCACTTAGAGTAAATATCGTCTGGAATAGGCGAATCCCAATCAACTTTGCTCATCCAGAGCTTCTGCAGCAGTATCTTTGATTTTATAACTACATTTGCCAGAAAACCGATGGGATCAAATATAGACATTGTTAAACTCAACATCTCACTTTTTGTAGGTTTTCTAATTCCCTTTAGAACGGCCTCTGGAACTCTGGAACTCTGGAAAATTTTAAATGAAAACAAAAACTGTCATCTGATAGCCTCCAATGCATTCCTAACACCTTTTCAGCGTCATCTTCATTGTTGCACAGATTTGCAAAAACTAAATCATCATTTACAAGATCGCCGTCGTTTATAGCTGCCTAAAAATCCTGCGAGTTTGATACGAATCCTCTAAGTTCGAAGCCGGCCTGGCGATGGATTACGTCTCTGGTGGTACTAATGGCCTCGTGTACATCATCAAAACAGTCGACATAATCATCCACGTAGTGGCTGTCAGTAATTGCGCGATAGGCTGTAGGATACTCGTCCTTGTACATTTCGGCATTCAAATTTTTAACATATTGGGCTGAGCATGGAGAGCTAGCTGAGCCAAATATCATGCTCTGCATCACATATTCATCTGGAGGCCTATTAGAATTACCATCTCGCCACAAAAAGCGCTGCGCCGTTTGATCCTGTTCTCTAATCCTAACACGGTGGAACATTTCTCTAATGTCGCCGCAGACTCCTATTCTACATTGCCGGAATCGAAATAGTATTGCTAATAATGAGATGGGTTGGTATTTACTAGGGCCTTTCATCAGTCTAGAATTGAAAGATTCTCCGTCAACGCACGCGGCCGCATCGAAAACAAGACGTCTTTTGTTCTCCTTATTGATGTTTGTAACCACAAAATGCGGTAAATACCAGGTACGGCAATTTTTAACTGCAGCTTCTTCCGGTGATAGCTTCCTTGCATAAGATTTGGACACATAGTCGCTTATTTTATTAGTATACCACTCAGCCAATTTCTCATCTTTATTTATTTTTGCTTCCATACTATATAAACGCCTTATCGCCATTGCATAGCTATTTCTGATTTCAAAATTATCCCGCTTCCATAGAAGACCGGTTTCAAATTGACGCTCTTTCTTTACCGTGGTGTTGTAAAGAATTTCTTCAGCTCGTATGTCATCAGCCGATACTATTGGTTCTAATATTTTTACACCTAAATTGTCCAATGTGAAATACTCGAAAATCTGTCTCTGAATATTATGCAAAAAGTCTACATCAATTTTACACACCGTGGGCTCCATCGAGTCTTCGCTCGATCCAAAAATTACATTACCTAGACAAGTTTGATGTACGGCAAAACATTTATCTAAATTTAAAACCATAGATGGACGAACAAGTCGTATGTGGGGTAAACCAATCAATAATTTTGGTCGAGCATCAACATAATCTTCAACAATAATATCGTTTAAAACCGGAAATTCTTTCTTGAATTTTTCTACATGCAGGCTTTGCGGAGGCAGTTTCAAGTTCATTGTTGTCCACACATTTCTCATTTGGAAGCAAACATTATTCCGACTAATATCACTAATTTCCATATTCACCTTCTTTGACACTTCGTTTGTGGTTTTACCTCCATACGAGGCGCAAGTTGTTTGACGTACCCTTTAAACCTATTCGATTTGCAACTTCATTCTCAAGAAGCGTTATCTTTGAGCCCTCATCGATAAAGGCCACAACTGTCACCTTACCCTTTGGCCCAGTCAATTCTACAGGCAAATATTTATACAATGTTTCTGTGTCCAAAGAATTCTCAACAATAGTATTTACGGTGCCATTAATATTTTCGCTTGCGTTTAATTTTCTTTCATCACCGACTTTGAATTCGCCTTGTCTTGTGTTGCTATTCATAAATTTTATTGTGTTGTCATCTTCACGCTTGGTTGAGTTTTCTTCATGCAGTAATCGATTGTGGTATTTGACACATTTCGATAACATACACTGACGTTTGTTTCTACATTTCATCGAATTATGCCCGGCACGAAGACAACCAAAACAAAGATGTTTACTTTTTACTAAGTTCCATCTATCTTTCACCGAAATTTGTTTAAATTTATCGCAATAGCACAATTGATGGTTCTGGCTACACATTGGACATTTGGTAAGTTTATTGTCTTCTGTTATAATTGTAAAAGATGAATTCATTCTTTCTTTTTTATGGCATACAACGTCGCTTTTACCTGTGTCGGCCTCTATTGAAAGGGAAATATATGTCGCTACCTCTTGGAGCCATAAGCTGAAATCACTAACACTGGGATACGGTCCAAGGTGGATCATAGAATGTTTTGTCCACTCCTCTCGTTTTTGAAGCGGCAGCTTACCAACTAATTCATCCAACAGTGTAGGATTACAAAGGTGCGGTGTAGCATTGGCATTTATTAAAAAGGCAGACAGATTCAACACTAGTGTATTAAAATTCACTGTTTCATAAATTCTTCTTTCAGATATTGGCGGAAAAGCACGAACCTTTGCGATCTGACTGCGTATCAATACCTGAGGACGACCATAATGAAATTCGAGTGTACCGATGACCTGATTAACGCTGTCGGGGTGAATTAAAAATGACTCAACTTTATTCCTTGCATCGCCTTTCAAAGATTTTTGCAATCGAATTAAATTTTCCAAATTCGAATAATTAAAATTTGTTGTAGTTTCTCTATAAGTGGCGATAAACATAGGCCATTGCTCGGGATGACCAGAAAATTGAGGTAGGTCGTGTAATTTACGAAGTTGCCGACAATCGTTGGCAGGCTGTAGTGCTGGCGTATTCAAAAAAGTACCTGAAGTACTAGCAGGCGAGTATGTCGATGCAAATGGCGCCATTCTTGGCTGGGCTAAGGTATATATTTGCGTCGACTGTTGTTGCATAAAGTCAATTGAATTTGGCAAAAAAGACGAAGATACTCTTGGCGTGTATGATTGAGCGACAGAGTAAGGCAAGGGGTCTGTTGACATAAATGTTTGTGCAGCAGATTGGGGTGAAAAGGTTGGTGGCACAAATGCTTGTGCGGCAGAGTGGGGCAGAGAGGTTATTGGCACTAATTTTTGTCCGGAAGAGTAGGGCAAAGACGGTATTGTGGGCATTGATTGTGCGGCAGAATTATAGGGCAGATTATATTGTAATGGCATTGAGTACTCACGTGTATTGAAATGATGTTGTTGAACTGATACTGGCACGGTGGTTATTTCCGCTTTTGAATACAAGGCTTCGTTTGTTACGGCGGGTAGTGTAGTATTCGTTTCTGACGAATAGCTTGGCATGGATGTCACAACGGGCGGTTGTGAGACCGTAGGTGTTACAGCTGACAAGTTGACAATATTCATTAGCTGCTTCAAAGAGTTTCTAATCTCCAAAATTTCCTCCTTCAGTCCGGCCACGGATGTTTCACTCATATCTATCATTGTCTTTTCATCATCGCTTTCGGCTGAAGCAGAGATCTGGCTATTTGTTTCGTCAGTAGACATATTCTTTTCCTTTAGGCGACTACTACGCCGGGGCATCTAATTCTATTAAGAATAGAATAATAAAAAATGTTGCGGCAGCAACTTAAACTTCAAAAGAAACTGTAGAACAGTAATAAAACAAAATTGTCTTGTAACCAAACGTAGGCTGTTTGGCGCGTTTTGCGTGTTTTATTATCTAAAAATATTTTGTACATAGAATCAATTCAATACATTTGCTTAAAATAAAAATAATGCTTACTCTATTCTATGCTTCTGTCACTTGTCGTTTATTACAATTTCAAAAATAATGTTCCTGTAGTTCGTGCAGACAAGCGATTACTGCCAAACTACTCGCTACCGATTAGTTACAGAGTAGATCTATTGTTAACAAATAATACTATCAAAAGTAACTCTGTTCTGCCATAGGCCAAAATCAACTCTGTCTTGCTAATATTAAAATAACGGCTTTAAAATTCAAAAATACGATATTAGTTCATAACACTATGTTTGTGCTTAAATTTTCTGAAATGCTGCATAACAGAGCGTAATGGTCTGATATTGTTGTTTTTATTACATATGCAAATAATTGTGTGTTTATTTGTCTGTTTCTCATGAAGAGGTGATCTATACAAGATCTAGTTTTAGCGTTAATATCTTCTCTTGTATAGTCATTAATTATGCACTTCATTCCATTGGTTGCTTGCACTTCAAGGTAAAGAGTAAGTAAAGAACTCTCTTTTAGTATATCAATATTAATGTCACCAACAAGTATTACATTGTTTTGTCTCTTTATTGCTTTTAGTAATTCATCTAGTTCATTTATGAAGTTTATGACGTTAAGAGATGGAGGTCTATATATTGCTAACAGAGATAGTGATCCATAAGTTGTTTCTATGTTTATTTGCATTGATTCGAAAAATAGTGTGTTTGTTGTGCTTGCTGTATAACGCATATTCTCTCTTATATATATTGCAATACCTCCACCGCATCTAACATCTCTGTTCAAAAATATAGTCTCAAAACCATTTATACCATAAAACGTGTTTTCATCGTCCTTTATATTTGTCTCTACTAATACAATTATTTTAATTTTATTTATTACATTATTTATTGTGGTTAAGAATGAGTTAAAATTTTTGCGCATTGATCGAATGTTTAGATATATGACTGAAACATCATCAACATACATGCCTTTCCTTAAGATTTCTGCAGCTATGGGAAATTCCTCTTCACAATCCGAAGCTAACTGCAATAAAGTACTGATTGCTAGATAAGGTGCGCAATTCAATCTAAAAGTTACGGTTTGCAACTCATAATCAGTTACCTTACCTTCAGATGACCTATAAAGAATTCGTTGATAAGGAGTATGGGACGATTGGACACGGATTTGTCTGTACATCTTGGTTATGTCACAATTGAAAACAAACCTAAATAATCTCCAACGTAATGATTGTCTACAAAAAGACAATCTATCAACAGATTTATATGATGTCACTGCACTTGCCAATTTTTCTTGAATCTGGTAATTAATTGCATTGACGTGTACATTTTTTGGTGCCAGTATTGCGCGTTCTCTCAACCAATTGTGATTCCTGTAATTTTGAACAATATTTGGAAACACACTTTCAATCAACTCTTCTGTTGATTGGAGAATGGTACAAAAATTGTTCGGGAATGTAATCAATCCATTTGTATTATCGACTCGAACTTTGCCATTTCCAATATCTAACGATTGCTTCGAGAACCGATCTGCAGATTGGTCGTTGTGCAATTGAACGCGCATATTTATGTTCAATGTCAATTTTTGCACATGTCGCCACAGAAAAGAAGACTTTAAACATGAGTGAATTTCATCCGCCGGTGTTGACCGTGGAACCACAGGCAATATTTGACGAAAATCGCCTGAAAATAATATTAATGCACCACCAAAAATTTCTTGATTTTGACGTAGATCTTGCATTGTACGGTGTAATGCTTCCAGCGATTTTTTATGCGTCATTGTACATTCATCCAATAGAATAACTGCTGATTGTTGCAAAACGTTTGCCATCGCAGAATTTCTTGAAATATTGCAAGTGGGATGTTCATTGACCTGTTAATTTGCGAATAATTACATTTTAATTAATTTCGAATAAATGTTTAAGTGATCAATCAATAAATATAAGCTCACCTGCACATTCAACGGCAATTTTAATGCAGAGTGCGCTGTTCGTCCACCATCCAATAGAGTAGCAGCGATTCCCGATGAAGCAAGTGCCAATGCAATTTTTCCTTGGGATCGAATGGCTGCCAAAATCAGCGATATCACAAATGTTCTCGTTGCAATTCTCGATCAAATAAATCATTTATTGGACGATTGGGTGGTGGCAAACGTAATTGCCCTAATGCTTTATTTGCGATCGTAAGGCACATATCTTCAATCGCTATCAATGTCTCATTATACATTTGCAATGAAATCAGCAAATCAGCGTTTCTTGTATGATGACGCATTCGAATCAAATAGTCTTCTGCCATAAAATCTTTGTATTTATTCCACAATTCAAGTGGATTTGATGGGAAACATGTTGATATGATTATGGCATATAACATACGTATTTGATGTGGAGAAGAAGCAATCGATGCGTCGTGAAGCGTTAAGTCCCAATGCGCATCATTTTCAAGCAAACCTAATTGCTCGCATGCTTCACGATACGTCACACATAAATGACCATTTACTCTTCGCAAATGATGAAATGAACGTGGTCCAACAACATTTACTAACAACAACCGCAAGTAATAACATTCTGCATTGTTTGGATGAACTGTGGTATCTTCCCATGGTATCTGCAAGAAAAACACCCGGATGGCCATCAACAGGTGTTCCTTGTTTACGTCGTTGCCATTTCTTTGCAGTCCAAGTGAAATAATGCGTTACATCTGAATACAGCAATGTTCTGGCAAATTCATCGCTTTCGCACAATTGAAAGAATGCAGTTAATGTTGTTGCTGGTGGCTGTGCTGCTCTCTGCTGTACATTTGCATCGGTAAAATACACACGCTGGCCATTTTCAAGATGAACAGCCAAATGAGCAACAGCAGGATATCGCTCATGAATTGGAAATGATTAAATTCTCCAAAGAGCTTTATTAGTGCTAATGTAGCGGCCCATTTGATATTGAACGATTTCATCAATGCTATTGTCACCAGCTGCTCCAAAAACAGCCATATCACTGCCTTTATTCACATATTTGCAAATGTATTTAATCGACTTAACAGAATTACAGTACTCAACATTTATGTGAGCCTGAAATACTTTTGACAATAATGGAGAATAAGGCACAATCCAACGATTATCAACTTCAATGTCTTGATTGCGTATTTTAATTGTTGTTGTATAGCCATTATCCTCCGGTGACCGACGTCGGTACAACGGGTAACCGTCGTCACCTGTAATTGTATCCGAAGTTAATGCTCTTGGATATCGCTTTGAACATTTTCCATCGATCATGCATGGCGAATTTATATTTATTTGACCGCAAGGGCCATGGATCATATTTTTCGTGACAACTTCAAATAATTCTGGATCGCTTATTGCATCTGGAATTTCAGCTGATATGATGTTATCAATTTGATCGGGTGTTATTTTGCGAACCAGCCATATTAAGATATGCGCGTGCGGCAGCCCTCTCTTTTGCCATTCAATCGAATACATCCGGCAACGCACCTCTCCAAAAATTCGCAATTTGATAATCAAATCCATCAGTGCTTTTACTTTCTGTCGAAACACGCGTGCTGTTATATCATGTCGATCTGTTGGATTCTGACCATCAAATAAATTGTTTTTTATGTCATCCCACTGTGGATTGCATGTGAATGTTATAAATAGGTCGGGACGACCATATTTGCGAACGTATGACATTGCATCTTGCGTATATTCGTGCATGTGGCGCGGACTGCCAATATATGTCGATGGTAATATTGTTAAACGTCCGATATCATTAACATTGCCATCATTAACTATTGCATCTCGCAAGTGTATGTATTCTTCCGATCGCAATTTGGCTTGATTGAATCGAAGGTAATTAAGGCGTTCTGCTTCAATTTTCGCATACATGTCAATAGCGTATTGGTGAAAAAGTTTGCCACATCGCATAATAAAGTTTTCTTCTTGTGGGCGAATCATGAATCTATACGAATAATAATTCATCCCACTAACTTTTTTTTCTACGTCACGACCTATGATGAATACATTATCAGAAAATTAAAATCCTGTCTTCTTGTTATGAAACAAATACAAATTAAATTGAATTCATATATATTTTACCGGTCCATGGATCTATCATTCTTATATTGATATGGTAGCTGTCGTCACCTTTCCAGTGCAATAACGGATATTGTAATGCATCGTAGCTGCGGTGAAGCTCTGAAACACGCCGTAATTCTTCATTTCTTCGATGTAGCACAATATCGCGAGATTGAAACTGGTCTCCAACAATTACAATGGCCACTTCATCAATTGTTGGTGCATTAAATCGTCTCGCATGCTCTCCAAGGGGCGTTTTGTCAGCCCTAATAACGATTCTGTGATCATCAGATGGCATACGATCGAGAGCGGTTTTAAACAATCGAATTAATTCATTGTACTGATGTAAGCATGTTTGAAGTACAGAAACAATTTGTCGCCTTGTACGCGCAGCAACTGTACAACGCCGATCCAATTCACGATTTGCATCTCCGACAAAATAGATTTGCAAAAATTGATGTTCACCATCAGGATATGGCAATAAGGAACCAGATTGATGATAAATCTGTCCTTGAATCTGTAACTATTGTGAAATGTAATTAGATGCTGGGTTTTCATATGATATTTCGCATGAAGTAATCACCTTAAACGTCGGCATGAAATTGTCTGTTATAATTTTGGTCGCACCAAAAGAAGTCATTTGAAATGCCGCATTGTATTGTTGAATGTGAGACAAAAAATGCTTAGACGTTTGCGACGTTCCAAAAATGAATGAATGAAGTGGATCGGGGGAGATTCAAATGCTGGCAGTCTCACTTTACCATTGGCGCAACACATGCCAGGCGTTTCACCCTGAAATTTGGCTGCATCACAATATGGACATCTCACCGTCATTCCACCAATATTGGCATGTGCACTATAATCATTTTCGCTATTGTAAGCGAAAGCAGCATATTCCATCTCTTGCACAACACGACGTGAAAGTCCTGTCGTTCGTCGCGATGCTGGATTTAATGGATTTGGATATGCAGATCTATGACGACGTGCGTTTTGTAATTGTTGTACTTGATTTTGTTGTGAGCGTTCCTCTACACTTTGCATTCTCCTTTGATTAAATCTATAGGTAGAATTACGCGTACGTCGACCTATAGTTGATCGTCTTGTTGGTGGCAGTTTTTTTTTTTAATCTATATTTTTATTTGACATTTTTTACACTGAACACACTTGAAATCACTTTTTAAATTATTAATACTTACCAATATATATAAAACTCAGAGAAAAAAAAATCACTTGCAATAAAATTCCAATTAGGTTGAATTAAAAACCACCCTCATTACATGTTCTACAGAACGTATTCAGTAATTTTTTATTTTTTGTACCCATATCCAAGCAATGCTGTGTAACAAAGCAAAAATTTTTGATATTCACACAATTTATATCAAAATGAGTAATGTTCAGTAAAATCACTACATCTGGACCAAACGAAAATATTTTTAAACTTTTTTTTTTATTATGTTCTATAAAACGTATTCAGCCATTTTTTATTTTATGCAGCCGTTCTCGAGTTATGGAGTGACAATCAAAATGTACACTTCTTTTTATATATATATATAAGATAAGATTCCAGCTGGAATATATTCCGATGAGAGTTCCTTAATGACATCATCAGATATATATATATATATATATATATATATATATATATATATATATAGTATATGTGTGTGTATTTTTCAGGTAGAAAAACAATATGGATTTCTAGCTCTAACATTATCCTCAGCCCATATAATGTTAGTTTTCTTTCACATCGTTTGATCTCGAACGCCTCATACATCGGAAAATCCCAGTATTCTCAGTATTTTAGTGGTGATTCAATGAGAAAGGTTCGTCTTTCAAAATCAGCTACTGAAATGCATACTTCTTTTGCATGCATCTTTTTATCAAAGTAAAATCCTTGCACATCGATGACTATAAATCTATTCTCACTCATTGTTTTAATATAACTGTGAATATCTATGAAGGGTAGTATTCTTTTATTCTTATTTTTAACATTAACATTAGGAACAATGCGTATATCATAGTAGTGGTGTATAGATCTCCAAGTTGTAATAAAGTAGAATTCTGTGAGACTTTCCAAGAGTTCGTAGAAGAAATATGTGAAGGCAATTATAATATACTGATAATCGGTGACTTTAACATTGACTGGTATAAGGACTTTTATAAAGCAAAAATTTCAAGTATTTTAAACGACAATGGTTTGAAGCAAATAGTGAATTAGTTTACCAGAATAACAGAACATTCTAAAACCTTGATTGACTATGTCATAACAAACACAAAAAGCGTATCACCGAACGTTAATATAAATAATAAAATATCCGATCATTAATCAATAGATATATTTATTGAATGCGATAGCGAAATGCAACAGACAAATAGAGAAATAGAAGTATTTAAATATAACAAAACGAGATTCAAAAGTGAATTGAGCGCGACAATACAGTGTAATAACGAAATAAACAATATTAATGAATATGTTACTGACTTTGATGTCAGTTTAGAAAACGTAATAAGAAAATTTACTGTGAAAACGAGAATTTACGATAGAACAAATAACAAATGGTTCAGTAATGAGTTGAAATCTTTTAAAAAAGAAAAAATCATCAGATATCAGAAAGCGTTAATAGAAAACACTACTGATTCGTGGAACAAATATAAAACAATAAGAAATGCATACAAAGTGAAAATTGAGAACGAGAAAAACAATTATATAAACAAAAAAATATCGACAGCAAATACCCAAAAAGAAATGTGGAATAGAATAAAAGAATTAGTTATAAAAAAACCCAGAAATGAGATAAAAAATGTGATATTTACACAAATTGAGTATTCGAGCAATATTGAAATAGCAGAGAATTTTAATAGATACTTTGTAAATAGTATAGCAGACATCAGAAGCTCAATTGAATCAGTGCAATATGAAAATAAAATACCGATGATAAATTACAAATTCAGTTTTCGTGCAATATCTTTGATAGAGTTAAAAAGTGTATGTAAGAGTATGAGAAAAAATCAGACTATAAAAGGATTTCAAATGATATGATAATGGATAACTGGAACAAAACAGGGAATATATTATTAAATATTATAAATAAATCACTAGAGACTGGTATCTTTCCTGAAAACTGGAAAGAATCCATGATAACCCCTATAGAGAAAATACAAAACACGAATAAATGCGAAGAATATCGTCCGGTAAATACTCTAAAAACTTGTGAAAAAATTTTAGAAAAAGTTGTAAAAAAACAGTTGGAAGATTACCTAGAACATAAACTATTATCGAAATATCAGTCGGGCTTTAGAAAAAAGTACTCTTGTAAAACAACGATTAATTATGTTATAAATAAATGGAAATGTAGGAAGAGTGATAACAAGACATTGGCAGTATTTCTTGACTTCAAACGAGCATTTGAGACAATAGACAGAGATATTCTTATAAAAAAACTTTACAATTACGGCATTCAAAATAACGAATTGAAATGGTTCCAATCATACTTAACAAATCGAAAACAAAAAACAAAAGTTAACAACATCGAATCAGGTGCAATAGAGAACGATTACGGAGTACCCCAGGGTTCAGTTTTAGGTGCCCTTTTATTTATAATATATATTAATGATATGGAAAAAGTGTTGGAAAAATGTGAAATAATCATGTATGCAGACGACACTCTAATTTTCACCGAAGCAGAAAAGTGTGAAATATGTTACGAAAACTTGAAATATGATATACGAAATATAAGCAACTGGTTAAAAATGAATAAACTAAAATTAAATGAAAATAAAACAAAAATAATGGAAATAAACATGAACACTAACATACCGTTTACAATAAATAATGTAGTAATAGATAATATTTAATAATATTAAATATCTTGGTTTCATAATTGACAGCGAATTAAAATTAAAGGAACATATCGAATACATATGTAAAAAAATCGGTAAAAAATCGGGTTTTTCAAACGAATTAGAAAACAAATGTCAATTACTACATCAATAAATATATACTTATAACACTATAATAAAACCACACTTTGAATATGGGTCAACTATAATGTATACATGCTGCACAGATCAACAAATATCCAGACTACAAAAATTACAAAATAAAGCGATGCGAGTGATTTTAAAATGCAACAGATATACATCTATAAACTTTATGATAAATACACTAAGATGGCTTAATATTCACCAAAGGCTACAGTTCAACACCACAAACTTTGTACAAAAAATGAAGACGGGAGATGCTCCAGATTATTTAATCGAACAATTAAGATATGTTGGAGAAGTACAACCGTACACCCTAAGGAATGTCACAGATTTTAGACTACAAAGGGCAAATACAAGTAGCATGCAGAAATCACTATTTTATAAGGGACTGAATATATACAACACAATGCCAAATGTTTTAAAGAATGAACAAAATAATTATGTATTTAGAAAAAAACTTGTATATTTTATTAGGAATATTAATAATTAATCTAGTGTAATTCAATTTAAGAAATTATAAAGTATTACAAATACTACTAAATAAATAAATCTAAAGAAAAAAAATCTAAAAAAAGTCATTAAGGAACTCTCATCGGAATATATTCCAGCTGGAATATATTATAAAATTATGTTCGAAAAGAAACAATAAATAAGCAATCAACCAAACACAAAACACTTTTCATTATTAATCATGCATGCACTAATCCAATATTGCGACTCTTTTATAATATCTTTAATTTTATTGAATTGAAAATGGGTTTTAAAATATATAATTGCCCCTCCCGTTCTGTTTGAATTTGACAAGATAGCGCAATGTCTGTAGTTTCGAATTTGAATTTCAGCTTCATTTATGTTTTCTGTTTGATGTGTTTCAGATAGAATAATAAAGTCTGGTTCTATTGTTTGAACTATTATTTCTAGCTGATTAAAATTATTTATTAATCCCTGAATATTCGTATATATTCCACGTATCATACTTGGTGGCTAGGCATTATCAGATATATATATATGTGTATTTTTCAGGTAGAAAAACAATATAGTTCTCTAGCTCTAATAGCCTTTTTTTACTTGTTCACATTTTAGAAGAACGCGTGGAAGATGTTGAAAATGTGAAAAATGGTTTTCCATTGACAACATCTAACATCTACCATCTTCTTAGCTGTCAAAAATATAAAAGGTCACGCGCAACAAATTTTTTGTTAAAAAATATAAAAAAATGGATTTAAATGAAACGTTAATAATTGGAATAGCTGTTGCTTTGCAAGACCAAACCTAATTATTGATGCCGTGCACGGAAGTCGTAGAAGAAGAAGCCGAAGAAGATTTTTCAATGGAAATAAGTATGCCTGTTCCTCGAAAGGTGTGGATGTTCGTACGACATGCCTATGTATGCATTTTTATTTATAAATACTTATGTATGTATGTAGGAAGTCGAAATTTATCCTCCTTCCTAAGGGTTTTATGTTTTTATTTAATTGAAGTGGTAATGCCTAAGTAAACCCAGACCAGACGGTATACGTCCAAGTTGGGAAATACTTCTTTATTAATTTATAAATGCAAAGAGACAAATCGGGCTAAGAAAGTCTAAAAATGTCTACTTAGCCTATAGTTTTTTTAATTAAATAAAAGAATACGCTGTTGGTCTGATCTACTCAGTAGATTATAAACGAATGAATTTATTCTGACAAAAATGTTCTCACCTAGCTTATTAAACAAGTGCCAAAAATAATACAGTCAATCTTATTATATAAAACTAGAGTTGAGTACTCCACGCATGAGTGAAGTCCCAATGATTTACATACTAAAGACAAAGACAATAAAATAAATAAAAGGAACTAGTGAATCCAAGGCAACTGATATTCATATTAATACTCAAACTCCCAATGTACACGACTATATAATATAATGTGAGTACGTATGTATATGCCATGCTGTTGTTGATGCTGCGCAAAGAACGAGAATTAAACAAGAGAAACAATATCAAATAAACTCAAAAATATGTATTTCAACAGAACAACAGTATGCATCAAAGGAATAAATGTACGTGTTATGCTGTTGCTGATGTTGTGTAAAGGAACGAGAATTAAATAAAAGAAACGTTACCGAAATAACTCAAAAGTGTGTATTCCAACACAGCAACAGTATGTATGAAAGAAATATATATAAATGTTTGTCTCATATTACATTAGGGATAACCCAATCATACAAAGTGAATGTAATTGAATCTTAATAATAGAAAAATGATACTTACAAAAGAAATAGTAATACAAATAGTTATGAATAATTTAAGATAATGTTGTACTGCTACACACTCCCCCTCTGGCTCAGAAAACGTCCCGATGATGAGACAGCTAATATCCTAATCTTTTCGGCTGTTTTCTCTCACGTTGCGATCTTCTAATGGCTGGCTGATTTGTGTTGTTTACCATTGTCTGCTCGTAGCTTGTTGCATTTTCTGCTGGTGAACGATCTTGTTGCATGTTCTCGCAGTTAATAGTTCTATCTATTACGGTCGTTAAGTGGCTCGATGGGTCATTGTTTGCAGTACTAGACGTCAATATACTCTCAGTTGCATCAATCAATGATTCATTATTTGTTGTAGTAGGCGTTGAATTGTTGTTTGCTGCGTCAATCAATGACTCTCTATTAGTTGTAGTAGCCATTGAATTGTTGTTTGCTGCGTCAATCAATGACTCTCTATTAGTTGTAGTAGCCATTGAATTGTTTGCTGCGTCAATCAATGACTCTCTACCAGTTGTAGTAGCCATTGAATTGTTGTTTGTTGCGTGAAACGTTGCGTTGTTGTTTGTTTGGGACTTAGGTCGTCCCCTACGTCTTATAGGATAAACAGGCATTTGAGTTTCGCCCTTATATATTGTTAAATCCGATGCATGATATGTTGCTAAAGGTATGTTCGGGTTATTCGTTTCTGCAACGGTGTAAGAGGAGGATCCCCTCTTATCAATAACGACATATGGGCCATCTCTGTGTGGCACAAATTTTGATGTCAAATTGCTATCTTTCTTGCTTAAGATGTGTGTTGAAATTAGAACTTTATCACCAATTTCAATATTCTGTTGTGGTTTGCGTTTCAAATCTGCATACAGTTTATTTTTGTCTTGCATATTTTCTTCCGTTTCCTTGGCCAGTTTCAAAGTATCTGCAAGGCGGAGTAGATGAGGAGTTATTTGAGGTATAAAGTTTTCTGCATTTACTATAGCCTTCAAATCATATTCTACCTCAACTGGGAATCTAAGTTCACGACCAAAGGTCAGATAGGCGGCAGAGTAACCGGTTGATGCACATTTGGCCGTGTTCATGGCAAATCTTATAGAGGGTAGCTTTAGGTCCCAGGTAGTATGACTCCTGGCAACACAAATGGAAAGTTGTAGTTTCAGATCTCTGTTTTTTCGTTCGACTGGGTTAGCTTCTGGATGATACACGGGTGTGAACGACTGTTGTATACCTAGGCAATATGTTAATTTCTGCATTATTGCTGAAATAAATTGGGATCCATTGTCAGAATGCAATCTGCGAGGAACACCATATCTCAGAAATATTTCGTCTAGCAAAATACGTGCACAATTTTCGGCTGAGGCCACCCTTAGTGGGAAAAGTTCTGTCCAGCGACTACACAGGTCTTCGGCAATCAATATCCACTGATTGCCTTGTGGGGTAATTGGTAAAGGGCCGAACAAATCAACTGCTACAATTTCAAATCTACGATTACTGCATACGGTGTGAAGAAGACCTGTAGGTTTCATATTTGATGGCTTATACCGTTGACATTCAATACATGATTTGACGTTTTTCGTAATTTCAGCTCTCATTTTTGGCCAATAGAAATGGGGAGTTATGCGATTTATCGTCCTGTCAATACCATAATGACCAGCCGTCTGACTGTCATGATAATTGAAAAGGATAATACTACGCATAGTCTGTGGTACTACCAGTTGTCCATTTTCTGACTTCTGATGAGCAAAATCTATACAAGACCCCATCTAGCATCATGTAACCTCTGCTAGTGTGTCTTAAGACATTTTCGTCGTTATTCTCAAACGAATCTATAATTAGTTTTAATTCCGGATCTTCCATTTGAGCCTTTCTAAAATCACTGGCTCCTTTCCGAGGAAAATCTATGTGTACCGCTAAACATTCACATTTGATATCGGTATGTGTCTCAATTTGGCATGGTGGCCTTGATAGCGCATCTGCTACTGCATTTTGACGACCACGAATATATTCAAATTTTATGTTATAAGTTTGTAGTTGTAACGCCCATCTTGCCAGGCGGCCCGTAGGACTTTTCAACGCAAACAACCATTTAAGGGGTTGGTGATCAGTGAGGATCAAAATTTCTGAACCCTCTATGTATCCTCTAAACTTTTGTATTGCCCAAACAACCGCTAAAGCCTCACGCTCTGTTGTGGAGTAATTTCTTTCTGCCGGCAACAGCAGACGACTTGCGTATTCAATGGGATGTTCCGATTGTTTCTCCCCCTGGAGTAAAACAGCTCCAATCGCGTAGTTACTAGCGTCTGTTTTTATTATGAAAGGATGTCATCGTTAACTTGTTGTAAAATCGGTGGTGATATCAATAACTTTTTCATCGAGTTGAACGCATCTTGTTCCTTCTCAGTCCACCTCCAAACTGCATTTTTCTTGGTTAACTCCGATAATGGCTTGGAAATATTTGCAAACGATGGTATGAAACGTCTATACCATGAGCAAGTTTGTAAAAATGATATGACTTCCTTTGGATTTCTGGTCGCATACGAATAGCATCTGTCTTTTCGGGATCGATCGACCTTAAGGCCCTCGGTTGTAAGGATATGTCCTAAATACTTAACTTCAGGTTTACAAAAATAGCATTTCTCTCTATTAAGGTGTAGATTAAACTCCTTCAGTCTCCTAAACGTTTTCCTTAAATCCGCAATGTGTTTCAAAATCACCTGAACATATTATAATATCATCAAGATATGCTAACATTAGAATACTCGGTAGACCAGTTCTAAATTTATCAATTAACCTCTGAAAAGTAGCCGGGGCATTCTTCAGCCCAAATGGCATTCGATTGAATACGAATATTCTGAACGGAGTTGTGAAAGCCGTTTTCTTCCTGTCTGCTTCAGCTATTCTTATTTGCCAATAACCAGAACGTAGGTCCATGGTTGACATATATGGGGTTGTTCTAGCCGAATGTAAAAGATCGTCAATTCTAGGTAATGGGTATGTGTCAGTAGTAGTGATGGCATTCAAACGACGATAGTCGACACATACTCTGACAGAACCATTCTTCTTAGGTACCAAGACCACTGGAAAGGCCCATGGCGATACCACTTCTTCTATTATGCCTTTTTCTAGCATCTTATCAATCTCCTGCTTCAAAACTATTTTCATTTTCGGAGAAATTCTGTATGGGGGAGTTGATATCGGATCCTGAGAGCCTGTCTTTATATGATGCTCTACATGCGAGATTGGATCTTCTATGTCATTGAATATATCACCTTCAGAACACAATAAGTCATTCAGAACCTCCTTCTCATTTGCTGATAAACCAGAACCCTCGGTCTGGTCGCAATTTAATGTCCAATGAGTTAAGTTCAATTGGCTGGAAAATTTCATCACAATATTCATCCATTTTTACTTTCTTCAAAGGCGGAAACAAATTCGGTCGTTTTGGGGATTCATAATTCTCTGGTATAGAGTTTCCAAAAATTTTCTTTATACCTCCCGGTGAATATTCATTGTTACCTTTTTCGAACCACGACAAGAAATCTCTAACCTCATTCGGCATTACGTTTTCTGAAACAGATATGGAATTAACAACCTGTGGTTGATTCATTCTGAATTCAAAAACCTTGCAAGGATCATCTTTAAAATGCCATGTACGCTGATCTAAATCTAGTACGATGCCGTTCTCTTCTAGAAAATCAATGCCAATCAAGGTCCTATTACAAGTAGCCTTTGGTAAACATATAAATTTAATTTTTTTGTAACGGTCACCAATAATGGTTCCGACAGTTGTGGAATATACAATTTCATTCTTTTGACTTCCATCAGCCAACACAATTTCTGCACAAACTTTTGTAAATTCAATGCCCCGTTTGACCAGATTCTGATACAGAAGAAATCCTGCAACGCTGGTTCTAGCGGCAGTGTCAAAATACGCCTCTCCATTCAGTCCTGCGATATTAATCCTTACGACGGGAACATTTCGTCCAACCAGAGTGGTCCCAAATGAATTAAAATCAAGCTTTTCTTCTCCAACATTCACGTTCTTGTTAAAAGAAGGGCAATTCGAGCGGTAAAATCCTGCTGCTCCGCAACCGTAACAGCTGAGTCTTGTCTCAGGTTCCTTTACTTTTTTGTGCTTCTCGGCCTCAATTTTCTTGAAACAATTTTCTGCCAGGTGGTTCTTCTTTCGGCAGTATGTGCATCGTAACACCGAGTTTTGCGTGTTCTCAAGAGGTCTTCTTTTCTCTATCCTGTCCTGTTTGTTCTCGACAATCATCTGTTCTACTTCTCTGGCTCTACATAACAGCTCTTGGAAGTTAGAAATACTATCTCGGGATACTCTTTCTCTTATTTGAATATTCAATTGGCCAAACACCATATTAAGCATTGAGTTTTCGGTAAGTCTTTCAGATAGTTGAGCAAATAATCTCCGTTTTCTGCATATAAAATTATCTGTAGATTCGAAAGTTTTCTGCTTTTCTTGAAAAATTTCATTGAAAATGCGCCAGTCAGGTTTTGGTGGAGCAAATGCCTTTCGTAGAAGTTCAACTGCATCATCAAAAGTTTTAGCCTCATCTTGGACTCCCTGCCACCACGTAGAGGCGTAACCTTCCAAAAGTAGAGGTAAACTAACGAGTGCATACCGATCAGAAATATTTTCGGCCTCCTTATAGACTAGTATAGTGGCCAGAAAATCCTCAACTTGTGTGGAACTACGATCACCACTAAAACGTGAAGTACAACCGCTAAATGTAGATTTTACATCCTGTTTCGCTGTTAAGCCGCTTAAAAGCTGCCTGAATTGGACATCAGTCAAGACCATATTAACTGGGGTCTGGGACTGACTAACGTTTGCTGCCGCTAAGCCACCTTGTGTAGGATTGAATCCTGTGCCACCCTGAATTGGGTTCAATATGTCGTCCTGTATAGAATGCATGTCGTCTTCACAATCCCGAACGATACCCGTTTTACGTGGACTACGTATCATGTTTTCCAAATATAAAAATATTCAAACTTCTGACAGGGGAATCCCGCTTCTAAAACAGAATATCCCAGTAACGCAAGCAAAATGTGTATGCCAAAGACAAAACAACAACAGTTAACAACAATTCTTCGTAGGTAGGCAACAAGCAGAAAAAAAAATCCGCCGTTAAGCAACAACCAAAACAATTTCCGTAGAAGGTACAGGCAGAGCCACAATGGCTAGCAACAATTTAATTAAAAAGTTTTCTGGTATACTTCTCCAGAATTATCAAAAATATTAGCCACAAAACGTCTGACTCTACGTCGGGCCTATAAAATGCGTCTTCAAGTTCGGGCTCAAGCTATTGGCCGCGTATATCTGACTTTACGTTGGGCGCCAGTTGTAGGAAGTCGAAATTTATCCTCCTTCCTAAGGGTTTTATGTTTTTATTTAATTGAAGTGGTAATGCCTAAGTAAACCCAGACCAGACGGTATACGTCCAAGTTGGGAAATACTTATTTATTAATTTATAAATGCAAAGAGACAAATCGGACTAAGAAAGTCTAAAAATGTCTACTTTGCTTATAGTTTTTTTAATTAAATAAAAGAATCCGCTGTTGGTCTGATCTACTCAGTAGATTATAAACGAATGAATTTATTCTGACAAAAATGTTCTCACCTAGCTTATTAAACAAGTGCCAAAAATAATACAGTCAATCTTATTATATAAAACTAGAGTTGAGTACTCCACGCATGAGTGAAGTCCCAATGATTTACATACTAAAGACAAAGACAATAAAATAAATAAAAGGAACTAGTGAATCCAAGGCAACTGATATTCATATTAATACTCAAACTCCCAATGTACACGACTATATAATATAATGTGAGTACGTATGTATATGCCATGCTGTTGTTGATGCTGCGCAAAGAACGAGAATTAAACAAGAGAAACAATATCAAATAAACTCAAAAATATGTATTTCAACAGAACAACAGTATGCATCAAAGGAATAAATGTACGTGTTATGCTGTTGCTGATGTTGTGTAAAGGAACGAGAATTAAATAAAAGAAACGTTACCGAAATAACTCAAAAGTGTGTATTCCAACACAGCAACAGTATGTATGAAAGAAATATATATAAATGTTTGTCTCATATTACATTAGGGATAACCCAATCATACAAAGTGAATGTAATTGAATCTTAATAATAGAAAAATGATACTTACAAAAGAAACAGTAATACAAATAGTTATGAATAATTTAAGATAATGTTGTACTGCTACATGTATACATTTTAGAAACGCTATGGAGCATTTCGGGAGCAAGATGTCCCAAATAATAGTGACGAATTTTTTAAAGAAAACTTTCGGATCGAACGAGAACCCTTTTCCTTATTAGTTCAGAAACTAATAAAGAAATAAAATCTAAATCGACTCGGTGCCACTCGCTGTCCCACGTCGTATGAGTTCGAAAAAAACCCAAGCGTATATTCTTTCGAGCATCGTTAAGTGGTGGTTTTTTTTTAAGTTTTAATCGCTTTAGATGCTTTGCTTTCGAAATTACACGCTGCACCGTTCTTACACTTGCTGAAACACCAGGTTTAGCTTTAATTTGTGCAGAGGAGTCATGAGAATTTGATGCTGCCCTGAGAATAGCACGTTTATCAGCTGCCGAAAGTACACTTTTAGTTCGGCCTTTCATATTTTTTCCATAGTTTGACTCATCCCGTAAAAATTTAGATACCATATTTCGACTCCTTTCGATTCGTTCAGC
Source organism: Linnaemya tessellans (assembly GCA_951800035.1). Classification (NCBI taxonomy): domain Eukaryota; kingdom Metazoa; phylum Arthropoda; class Insecta; order Diptera; family Tachinidae; genus Linnaemya; species Linnaemya tessellans. Next base: position 30,286,732 of record OX637533.1, on the reverse strand, counting down.
GTTTTTATGGATCGATAGTCCAGCCTCCTTGTATGTTTTAATTTTTATTTTTTCAGCTTCCGTTAAACTTTTTCCTCGACCCACTTCAAAAAAAAATTTATAAAAATAGCTCAATTTGCAATAAAACAATTGTTTTTCGACTGCACTTGTTCACTTGTATAAGAAAACTAAAGTCTAAACTAAGGGATCCTATTTAAGTGACGCAAAAAATAAAGACAATTTTGGTCAATTACAAAACAAAATGTGAAAAAAATTATAACGGGACTTTTCCAGAATACAAATTTTATCTCAGAGCGAGTAAACATAGACACCTTTAAAACACAAAACAAACCACCGATAATTGTTTGCAAATATCGGAGAGAATTACACTTGAACAACATACAAAGGGGTGTGCTATTCATGTGTCGGTTAGTGTATCTGTTAATTCCCTGCCAGTTCATGGATAGATATGACAGTTGGAACGACATGCCTATGTATGCATTTTTATTTATAAATACTTATGTAAAGAAAAATACATTTTGTAAAGAAAACTTTCGGATCGAACGAGAACCCTTTTCCTTATTAGTTTAGAAAGTAATAAGGAAATAAAATCTAGGTAAATTACCAACAAAACGCTTTTTAACTTTTTGTATAATTAGATTTCGTTTTAAAGATAACCTCTTTTGATTTTTGATATTAGGTGTCCATATTATTTTATCCTTGGTGCTACTATTTTGACAGTACCTATTTCATTAAATAAAACATGAAGTTATAAATACATAACAAAACTATACTCTATGAACAAACTCCGCAAAATCATTTAAAAACTAAAACAAAATTAAACTGAAATAACAATAAATATGGAAAATAATGATAAAAAATAAAACTTGGAGTCCAAAAAGCATTTTGATTAAAGTTGAATTGAAATAAAATTTAACAAAACTAACTCTATGAAAAAATAAAAGAAAGAACAATTCAGCTAAAAGGCACTCTTTTAACAAAAATTAACAAAATGTCAATATTTTTTAAGCTCAAGATCAGACAACCTTAATAGTCTGTTTGTTGATGTCGAAATAAATTTTTCGTTCTTACAATTTCATAAAAAAAACAAATTCTAAAATTTTGTTTTGGTTTCAAATGAATTTGTAAGAAAGAAAAGTTACTTCGATATCAATAAACAGGGAGTACATACAATGAGAAAATTAAATCGTAAAATCAGAGAAAATACACTTTGTTGCAAAGACTTTTATTGGTCAGATTGTGCCCAAAGACAAAACATCTTTACCGGAAAGGCGCAAAGATCTTTAGATTCCCATGAAATATATACTTAAAATCAAAGACTTAAAATGTTGTGGCAAGGATGTACGTCTTTGGAAACACATGAAAAAAGTCCTTAAACTAAGGAAAAAGTATTTTGGCACAAAGACTTTCATTCGTTAGTCTTAAGACTTAAATTTTTGATTTTAAGTACAATTTTCATTGTAACAAAGATGTAATTTAAACATTATTACAAAGAAACGCAATTAAATTCAACGAAATAATTCTTTGAAATACTAAAGACTGATATGTAGAAATAAAGGCAATTTTCTTTGAAATCTGCTATATCAATTTATATTGATTAGATTTTATTTATTAAATTTATGTGTTAATTTTTTTTTATTAAAAATAATTTTAAAATAAATATTTTTAGTAGTTTATAAAAAAATAATAATTATAAAATGTTTTAAAAAATTAAAATTTTTCTGCAAAATTAAATATTTAATGAAACAAAACGCAGCATTTTTATAAAATTTTTTTATTTCAGTTTAATGTAATAAAAATAAAAAATAGTTCATATACAGCATAACTTTACTTAATTAATTAAAATCTAACAACTTTTTCACACGATGAGTTTAATATTAACTCCTGACGTGGGTATCTGAATAATTCAATATACAATTTATAATTTTGTGTGCCTGAAATTTTTCCAAAAATACTGTATTCATTTCTTGAACCACCAAAAATAAATTGTTCTGAGTTTCATAAAAGATTAATAAAATTTTCATAATAATATCGTTTTCACACTTTACATAAAAATTTTGCTCAAATAAAGCTCCGTTATATGTTACACTTTTAACTTTGAAGCCTCTTAATAAAACAGTCGTTAGATTTTTATAAAAATCGTACTGTGATAAATCACATTCTGATATTGATTTGAAATTACAAGCATCTTTTTCAAAAAAATTTTGTTCTATTAGGTTACTAGAAAATTGTAGGCTGTGTTTAATGGCTAAGGTGTAAGGTAAATTTACTCTGGAACTTGAGACATGGCTTTGTCGCTTTGATATTTGGTGTTTACTCTCGAAACGAAAGGTCCACAAATGCTTTAGTGGTCCCAACTGCTCGATTACTGTTGGATAATGGACCATAAAATGGTGTTTGGGTTTCAGCGTATCTTGAAATAATTCAACATATAGTTCGTTATGCTTGGAAATTAAATCTTTCAGAATTTTTATCGTACAATCATCAAAGTCATCTTTTGTAATTATGTCGGTTATGCGTATAAATATTATTAAAAATTTATAAACAGGATCATTACCATCAATCAAATCGCCAATCAAAAGTAAAATCACATTTAGGAAAGTTTTCATTTCAGAAGCGTTCATTTTAAAATTACAAGTTTGTATTTGGTTTTTTGTTATCGGTGCACTAATACTACCCACAAGAACAGGCCCATAATAAAACATTTGCTTTCTAAAATTAAACGCATCTAAAGTTAGGAATTTTTTTTCGAAAATAAAATAATTTAAAACTTTACTGATATTATATCTTGCTACACCAAGGTAAATATCATGCATAATGTCACATGCCTTATTATCTGTAACATGGAAATAACATAAACTATTCCAAACTGAATTTTCTTTAACAGCTGAACTTTTATCTGTAGTTGTGCATTCTTTAGAATACATGTTTTTGTCGCGAATATAGTCAATTTTTTCAGTATAATCATTTTGGCATTCCATTTTGGTTCTGGTGCAAATTCTACAATATCTATGACTGTTAAAACTTTTGGTATAGCCCAAAACTTCGTTGAGACCAAGGTTATCTCCTAAGATTTGAGCCAATAAAAAATAAATTTTTATTTGCTCATTCTCATAGCATATACATATCTATACCATTTTCAGCCAGATCTTGAAAAACTTCTTTTAGTCGCTGAAAAGTTAATTGGTTGCCAAAATTTTTGAAATCTTCAGAATTGACGAAACCGGCAACAAATATATTATTCGATTGTGGATGAGAGCCAAGTGCATCGTTTACTTGGATCGAATCGAAATAGATAAAAATTGGAAAAATTATTTTGTTTTGATAAACATTAATTAGTGATTTCCAAAATTCGCCTTTGATGAAGTGATTTTTTTTATTGGATAAATTTATGTTGTTGATATTTTCAAACGGGTTTCTTAATACACCAGGGGACTCAAAAAATGATTTTATTTGAAATTTTATGTCACATAGAGATCCGTTTACTGTATTTTCTTTGATAGTTGGGTAGCCATTAATAAAAACCTCATCTAGCTGACAACTAATAGAAAAGAGTTGCGGCTGTTTGTATATATTTTGTAATTGCAAATATTTCAAAAGTTTAAATTCAGTATCAATATTTCTAAATATATCTTCAGCATATGCATTAAGCTCATCGAAAGCCTTTCGTTTTTCGGGCATAATAAAAGGAGTAAATTGCTTGTATGAGTCTAAAAGTGGAGCAATAACAGAATCTTTTACATTTTTCAATATTTCTGGAATATTTTTTTTAACAATGTTTGATTTAGCATGAAAGCTTAAAACAACTTTTATAATGTTTTTTTCAATATTTTTTTTTAAATAAACTAAATTGATTTCATTATCCATAAAAATATTTATTGTATTTTGTGAACAATGTGGTAATTCGCTTTTTTCTTTTTTGTTTGGAGGTGGTTCAATGGCAACAGCATCATTAGTTTGATTTATGACAATGCAATTGTGCTTTTCAATATGTTTCTTAAACTTAAAAAAATTTTGAAATCTTTGTTGACATAACTTATACTTGCATTGATATTGAAAGGTATTTGGTGTTTTGTGATACGATTTTAAATGAGAAAGAAAATTTTCTGAACATTGGTAAGAATTTTGACATATAAAGCAAATATGCATGGATTTCGGTGACAACATGTTGTTTTTATTCATTTTCTGAGTTTATTTATAAATGTTCCTATTTTTGCAATTTTTTCATTTGAAGGAATTTCATATATATACTCCTGCAAAAAAATCCACACATATTTACTTTTTGCTGAATATTCTAAGTTGAACACAAAACAGCATTTAATAACTAAGTCGATAGCGCTTATCAATGTTGGAACTTTATATCCGTCTAAATAAATGTAAAATTCTTTTAAATTGTCAATTGTGTCGCCTATGGCTATTATTTTGGGTTGTACTCTTACTTTTTCATAAATTGCGACTTCCCGTAATTCGTCCAGTTTTTGTTGTATGTTGTTGATGTTATTTAAATGGATGATCATGTCGTGTTGTGCATCGGAAATTGATGGCTTGCATGTATTGCTCAAACGTGGAGGCAAAATAACAGCATGAAGCAAATAAAAGAGATAAAAATGAATTGAATCTGCAAAAAAAAATATAAAAATAAAAATTATTTAAAATGTCTATTGGTTTTTAAAAACTATGCAGAATATCGGTTTGCTTGCGTACGCACCTGTTTGCATATTTTTTTTCTATCATTTTTTCAAAGTAATTTAAATTTAGCTTATCCTTTATGTGTGTAGGGAATATGACAACACACATATCTGCTTCAAGTTGAGCTATTTTATTGAAAAGATTATTTTCCTTGCCAGGGAAAAGCCAGGCAAAATCTACATTGATAAGGTCGCAACCAATGGGATCCTTATACCTTGGCCAATTGTTAAAAATAGTGCTGAGGTTTTCTCTTTGTTCCTTCATTCGGAGTTCGCGTGTTTCTTTCCATATGTCGAGGAGATTGGATGGCTGATTGTTGATCAACTCTACAGAATTGCATTCATCTTGCACTGCATCATCAGTCTCAAGCCTAATCTTTTTTGTTGACGTTTTTAATGGCTTTCGCTTGTACATGGAATTGAAGTACCTGTCAAATATTTTGCCGGATGGTTTTTTTTTATTTTGCCTGGGTATATAGTAAGTTGATTCAACTTCAGTTGGAAATAATGCCACTATGGACTTGGAAACCATTAGCATGTGCCTCGGCTGCATTTTGATATTTTTGAGTATGAAGTAATCGACAATAATTCGTGAAATTGCCGACTGATCTTGTTCGTTTAGGTGGATTTTTGATTCATATTTTTGTAGCACATCTTGTCCAGCAACTGATGTTGAAAGTACTTCTTTTAAGTCAAATGTTGACTCACAATCATTTTGCAACCAATCAGAAATTGTTGAGCTGCTATTTGTCACTGTTTTGTCGCTACCGCAGCAAGATATTGCATCAAACTGAAGAAAAACAGAAACAGAAAAAAATTATTATTACGCCACGATAGTTAACAAACAAATAATTGATAAACTACCACCCTATACTTACATTATTTTGTAAACGCCACTTTTGCAAGTGGTAGCGAAATATAATTTTGCGGTTTATGTCACATCGGTTTATAAAAATTTCGTTAATCTCACAGGATCGCATCATTTTTAATACATTGATCGTAGAAATACCGCTTTCCGAAAAAATTTTGATTCCTTCATCATCGATGCCCCACTCACGGAGTAAACTTTCAAGTTCAGCTTCCATTTCTAAAAACTAATTAAATATCATGTAAAGGTAAAATAAATCTTAAAATTTTAGGTATGTTTCTTAGTATTTTTCCTTTGAAAACGAAAACAATAACAACAATATGATGCTACTGCGTAATGCTATTAAAAACACAAATAAAAAAAGATCAGAAAGCAAATATAAGAATTCACTTGAAATAGCATCAAATAGTCTAAGCCTTCAAAAAAACAAATATTGATAAAATGCGTGTGACCAAATATTTTCATATAATTAGAAAAAACAACACTTTACTTAATATGTAACTTTTTTAATTAACTTACCTCAAGCGCTGCCACGACGATTGAGCGTTCCTATCGACTGACTTACAATTAATGACAACCACGAACACAATTCTTTTTATTATTTACATATATTGTACTCAATCGGCTACACTTGTTTCGTTATGCATTCGTAAACAAATTTAACTTTGAAGACTAAATTCTTTAAAGATACAGACTTTATCTTTATTTTTTTTTTAACCGCTCTTGTTTACCGTTGCAAGCAAACATGTGTGAACAAGCAAACATCTTCACTTATGCATTGAAGACAAAATTCTTTGTAGCAAGGATGCTTAGCTTTAAAAAAACAAAGAAAAGTCTTTAATTTTAAATACGTTTTTCAATCCCTTATTAGCAAAGAAATTAATCGTTGTAGCAAATATTTTATCTTTACGGAAAAGATAATTTCTTTGATTAAGCTTCAAAGAATTTTAGTCGTTTGTGTTGAAGACGCAGCATTTGCTTGCTTAAAGAATAAATCATTGATGCAAGGATTTTTTCCTTCTAACAAAGATATTTTCGTTACAATTTTACAAAGACGTTTTTTCTTCGATTTTAAAGCTTTTAATTTTCTCAGTGTATTTTGTGGTCTTGATTTTAAAAATTATTGAATGCACCTGCTTACAAAAGTTAATTAAATTTTTCTTTCAAAATTTTTAAAAGTTCGGTTTGAAATGCCGCATTTTGCGAGGAAATGGTGTCTAAACGTTTCAGCATTTCACCGGCCTGTTCCTTTTTCTCTTTGTGATGCTGCTTTTGCATTTCCATGCGTTCTTGGGTTAACCTCACTATCTCGGAATTGGAGTCCACCCTCCTCTTTGTGGTAGGTTCGCATCTATACTACTGCAACTTGAGGAATTCGGATCGAACTCGATGAAGTCTGTCAAAGTTAGGGTTGCCATCCGTCCTCTTTTCCCCGGACACCGTCCTCTTTTTTTTAGATCGTCGGGGTCCGTCCTCCTACTTTTTTAACAAGTGTCTGGGGTTGTCCTACTTTTTACTGCTTTTCCATATTTAAAATATCAAAGCTGCTATATATTCGCTCATAAGTAACCAAGCTAAATTTTTAAAAACAAAACGCCCAAAATAATTTACAAATAACACAGATTTCGTACGAATCAATTTTCGTTCGAAATTGTGAAACAGGCAGTAAAAATCACTATTTTGAACAAAAAAGAGCTACAAATATGTGATGCGTTAGGAACTGCGTTGTCATCACTGTATGAATTGTCAAGCACTATATGAATATTTGAAAAAATGTGATAGACATGTCGCACTTGTTCAACAATACTGTATTAATTCAAAAACATCAAAGTTTTCAGGAGAGACAAACAGTTTTCTTAACGCTTAAGGAAGTTTTCATTAACAAAAATTCGGCAATATTTAGAAAACCCATCAATTATTGTATTGCGCTGCATAACCTTTTTATTTGTTCATTGTCTGCAGATAGAAAAGCGATTTTTTTAGTTACTATAATTTTCTTGAATTATTTTTGTTTATAAGAAGTAAATATTTTGAGTTGTGTTTTTTTATATGAAATTTATTCTGTATTTAATACAGATAAACACGAAATGAAAAAAGACTAAAGTAAACAAAGTTTTTAAAGCTAAATAAATGCTAACACCCGCTAAAAAGTTTAAAATATATATTTTATTAAATTAAAAAAGTTTAAAATATATATTTAAAGTTTTCGTAGTATGAATCGTAATCCCTTTTGGGGATTATGTTTCTTTTGACTAGATCCATAATATCCTTTCTTTTATTTTCCGACAGTGGCATCTTTTTTTTTGGACAACACATTTTGTTAATTGAACTAATTAGACTTTTTTATTTCAAATATTCGCTGATCAAAATTGCATTTTTTGCTATATTGCTCAAATGCAAAATGATAAAGTGATAATATTACAAGGTGTCATTAAAACCATGTCATCAAAACAGTAATAACTCAATAAAAAACAAAATTATTTCACGAAAACAGTAACAACTCAAAGAAAAAGTTAAGCATTATTTCCTGAAAACAATCATATTTCGAATTAAAACAAAAAATTAGCTTAGCCTGAATCAATTAAACAGTTGGAACTCAAAATACTACCTGACTAAAAGAAACTCTTATTATTAGAATAACAACTTAACTCAACATATTACTTTTTATAAGAAAAAAAATTCTTTCTTAAAGCCAATCAGTTCAAATAACTCAAAATAATGTTATTTTCTTGATTCACAGAAATAACCCATTTCAGCAGGAAAAAGGTCACAACATGTAATTTTATTAGGAATGAGTAGTCGGAATTATGGGAATTTTTAACCATAGAGACATAAGCGTTATGTAATGTTTTTGCCAAAAAGATAAAATAAAAAAAATTCGAGTTTATACAGTATTGTTGAACGAGTGCGATGTATTGAAATGAATATAAATTTTTTAAATAAAAATAAGTCATTTTGTATATATTATTGAGTTTTTTGATTTTTATATTTGAATTTTAGGCAAAAAAAGAGTCCTCTTTTTTGAGTCAAATGTCCTCCTTTTTTACGGTCGTTGTCCTCCTTTTCTAAAATTGGAAATGGCAACCCTAGTCAAAGTAGACATGTCTGAAAATATAAATTTGCTTTATGAAAATATTTGTACATAGAAACATATTCATGTATGAACATTTTAAAATGGCTATACTAAAAAATTTACTTACCAGTGCTTTCATGCATTACCATTTCAACATTATGGACTTTAAATGATCTCAAAATGCTGTTTACCTTCGAATAGTGACACCAACCTGATGGCGCTCCGCCTGTTGGTCCTATTTTGTTTTTTTCCTGCCTGTAAAAAATTATTACTAATTTGTGTCACCAGAAACAATAGTACTTAAAATTACTTACTTGTACTTGCGAGTTATATTATCTATATTGGTTCGAATATCTCCCCAAGACCCAGAAAATCCTCCTTGTTGCATACTTGAAGCAATTTCTTGATAGACATGGGAGTTCTTTCTGGAGCCCCTCAAGTCTTGAATATTTTCTTCCCACAAGTCTAGCAACAAACTTTTCATTTCCGGGCTCCATGCCAAGCGGAGGCTTGTGTTTTACTTTACTAACAACGAAAAAATATATAAAAGATATTTGCTTTTATTTAAACTTAAAAATATAAACTTAAGTGTGCCGCTCATTTTGTTGAAGTAAAATACATTTGTTTATGTTTCCGCCGTTTTATTAGTGATGACAACAAAATTCTCGAATTTAATTGTAATTTTTCTAGTGAGGACATTAAAATAATCGAAAGATTTAGAATGGAAAAAAATGAGATAGGAACATCTTTAAAAGATGTAGAAATATGTTGATTTTTAGTACTGTGTATTTCTTATGGGAATATGTTAACATCTTCGCAAATTGATGGTAGATGTTGCCTGGTGGTAAGAGCCTATAACGTTATCCTCAGTCCATATAATGTTAGTTTTCTTTCACATCGTTTTATCTCGAACGCCCTCATACATCAGAAAATCCCCCAGTGCTAACAATTCGTTATTCTTTTTACTTTTGCCATCATTTAAGAAAAATAGTATTTTTCTAGAATCTGTGGCTTATTTTCGCCAGCGCTCCTATGGGCTCTATTGTGTTGCTTAATTCTTATAACCTCCTCTTCTGATTCGTCACAAATGTCTAACCATTTTCCGAGTGTAGAGAACTCTATACCTATCAAAACGTTTTGCAAATATTTCCTGTGCTCTTCCGAGAACAGCATCCCTGGTTGTAATACAGTTTATCACAGACGGATTAAAATATTTCTCGAATATCTGAATCAACCTATCCTTGGAAACAGCTGTCTCCAAAATTATATGCCTATGGTATGTTGGAAAAACAATTTTAAATTCATATGACGAAACGTTATGTGGGTCGATGATGATTTGATTTTTTAATGCATTTATTGGTGTTTCCGTATGTTTAATGCAATTTACGAGTAAACTCTGGTTACTATGTTGTGTCGCTGCTGTTGAGTCTATATAGCATACTTCTTGTGGTGGTCTAGACAGCGCGTCAGCTACTACATTAGCTCTTCCGGGTTTGTAGAACAATTCGTAATTATATTCTACCAATGCAGCCTTACAATGTCTTAATTTCCTGTCAAGGCATGTGTAAGAGGTTGATGGTCTGTAAATATCTTTACTCTCGCAGCGCCGTATAGGTAATTCCTTAAACGCTTCAGGGCCCATACCACCGCTAGCATTTCCTTCTTATTTGTGGCGTAGTGCTCCACAGTTTCGTTTAGGGTTTGGGACATAAAAGTTTTTGGTTTCCCTTCTTGCTCTAACACTGCACCAATTTCATATTTCGATGCATCTGTGTTGAGCTGGAATTATTTGCGAAAGTCCGGGTATGCTAACATTACGTCCTCTGACATTAGTGTGGTCTTTATCTTATCAAATACTTGCAAAGCATAACTATTTATTAGTATCATTATTTTGCTGGGCATGGATTTGGACATGCGTCCCTCCTCCCCTCTCAAAAGAGCTGTTATGGGGTTTGCTAATTTTGCATAGCCGTTTATAAATCTACGATAAAATCCTGACATACCTAGGAACGATTTCAAATCTTTCAGTGTTTTTGGAATGGGAAATTTCCTAATTGCTTCAACCTTTTTCTGGTTAGCTTTTATTCCAGATACTGATATTGTAAATCCTAAAAATGCAACTTCTGGCCTCATGAATTCACATTTTGTCTAGCTGCACCTTCATGTTGGCTGTCTCAAGAGTACAAAATATTTTCCTGATGTTATCAAAGTCTGAACGCTCGTCCTTTCCAAATATAATACTGTCATTGATGTAAAGGTGACATATTTTCCCTATGTGCTCCCTTAATATGTCATCTAAACATCTCTGAAAAATTGATGGTGCTTTTCTCAATCCAAATGGTAGTCGAGTGAACTCATACTTTCCATTGTTTATCGAGAATGTGATTTTTTTTATGTCCTTTTCTCTCAATGGAATTTGATGAAACCCACTAACGTCCAATACGGTAAACAAATTTGTTTTCTCCTAATTGGGATAAGACTTCATTAATTTCAGGAATATGGTAACGATCTGGAGTAGTTACAGTATTGAGTTTTCTATAATCGATAGAAACCCTATATTTTTTTTAGTGCCGACGCGTCCATTTTTTCAGTACAATCTATTCAAATCAATTGTATTAAGACTTTGAAGGTCTACTGATACCTTGTTCAAGTAATTCCCGGATTTGCTGTTCGACCACATCTTTTGAATGTGCCGGATATGGGTAGCAATTTGAATAGACAGGATTGTTAGTCGTTGTTCTTATTTTGCCCTTAACTGTTGTGGTACATGTAAGTCGCTCATTGGGCTCGGCAAAAATATTGAAAATTCTGTAAGCAGATCTCTAACTTTAGTTTTTGTTTCTGTCATATGCTCTGTTCTTAATGGTATTCTGAGGTATGTGAGATATTTAAGTTTTCTTGTTCTTAACCCATCTTGTACCACTACCCGAAATCGTTTACATGTATATTTGGTAAATGTAATTATTTATCCAACAAAAGATTGTGTTGAACTTTTGAATTTCATTTTGTTTTCATTTAATATTAAAGTTAGCTTAAATTTAATTTTAGGTTGGTAGGTCGGTACGAACTTGTATAAAAAAGAAAAACTATCTTACAACGCCTGTTTTAAATAAAAGAATGAGGATGGTGGTGGTTCTTTGTTTGTCTTGTTGAAAACATCAACTTCATTAACAGCAACGGAGTACTTGGTACTCGGTTGCTGGTTCCTTCTAGCCTACTGATCACTAAAAACAAAATAAAAGTAAAATCGTGTACCCATGTTGGGCGTGTTGCACTGTTGCGAAAACGCAACGTTGACTAATGCAATTCACTTTTTAAATTATTTTAAATTCTTTAACACATAACTTTTTTATATCATTTTCATGTGGCATCAATGGCTCTTTTGGCCTTTTATTATCATATTGGTAATTGAACGCTTTCTTATTAATTGACACTGCTGTATCCTTCTCCCAGAGCTTTAAGAAGTTTCCAAAGTCCTTCAGTAAATCTTCCGACTGTGCTTTAATATACTCTGATCTTTATTTTACTCCACATTTCTTAATATGTTAAATTTTGAGTCCCAGCAGGAGTATTAAACAATCTTAAATTTTCGTCCAATTTTGCTACTTTTCGCAAGGCTTTCACACAATTATCATATAAATAAGGTTTAAAAATATCCTTCATTTCCTTAACCCGTCCATCAAGTATATTATGTAACTCTTTATATAAAAAATCTTTTTATATAGGTCTATATCCTCATAACCCAACCAGCAGTATGCCAGGTTGTTTCTATTTGTGTACCCTACTTAAAAACCCAAACTTACTTCCTTTCGTTTCCTCTTCCGGAACACTCCACGAGGCTATAACCTCTCCAGGTTGACCAAGAACTGCAGATTAGGGCGTATTATTCCAGAAAGATAGTTAGAAAGTTCGTCGTTCCAATAAGGTACCTAGGTTTCACTGTCCCGTTTACGAATAAACACGTACGATGGTAGATTGGGGCTTAACGCCTCAATCGGAGAATTATTAGAGGGAGGACTACGGGAGCCATTGACTTCATTGGCTAGCTAGGAGTCGGGTGGGGGAGTTCGGTCCTTACTAATACTCTCAGGATCACACAGGAGGAAAAGTTGTTTATTATAGACTCCCTTTTTATTTAGTGGGGCTCTTTAGTTTCTTTACGGCTGGAGATCAAATTGTATATATGTATTTAGATCTAGTTAATTTACCTGGTAGAGAAAGACACGAAGGCAACTGTAGAAAAGGCAGACTGAGGTGACTTACTTGACGGCGTATCCAAAGAAAATAGGAATTCATCAGCTGAAATGATGAGTCGCGTCCTTAACCCAACCTCCCATTAGTTCTAGAGACGATAAATTTTCCTAGAACCCCTTAGTTATACTCAACCGGTGTTTACTTCTTTGTTTCCAACCCGTACAAGGGAAAACAACGTGATTTAAATATGCATTATGCTAACAAGGATTTCTTTATTTATTTTACATAAGTACTTCATGAACAATTTTGATTATACAAGGATTAGAGGTATGCTCGCTGACACACAAAAAAAAACCCAAACAATAACATCGTTGTTATTGGAATTTGTATCCTACCGCTACTACTGGTAGACTAACAAGTGCACAACCCAAATTGTCTTTCTCAATCTGCGGTCGTTAATCAAATTATACACCCCTTTGACTAAGACGTGGGTGTCCCCGCAGGGGTTATATATGTATAGAATACTTTAGTTTTTCTTTTTCTTTCTATTACGAGTATATAATTTAATTTTACTACTCACCAATCCGAACGCAGAAAATTTCGAAGGCCTCCGGAACTCCCTGTTTCTCAAGAAAGTGGTGTCAGCAGGCTGAAAGAACAAAAGTTAATATAGGGTGTTGGTGTGGCAACGAATACACCGACTAAATGCGTTAAAGTTATTTTAAGTAATTGAAAAATGAAATATTGCGATCTACATTCAGTGAATGTAGAGGTCTACACGACACGAGGGAACTTTTAGGGTTTTCTTTTAACAGCAGGTTTACCAATCCCAGAAGTGATATATATAATTAAAGGATTTTCTTTTTAGAAACTAAATGGAAGCTTTACAACGTTATTTTTTTTTTGTTTCTTCTATAATTTATGGATTTAAAGATATCTCTGCTATTTAATAATTTTTCTTTTGCTTGGTTTTTTTTTTTTTTCTTCATGAATATACTATTTTTTCCCGGAAAAATTTTTTTTTTCTGTATGGTATATAATATAATATAAGATAATATAATATGTCAGGAATTTTAATTTTGTTTTTGGTTTCTTTTAGGATTTAGTTATACAATTTTACTGTATTTCTTTTCCTACTAATAACGATTTTTTTGTTTAGATTCTTGTTTAATATGGTGGGATAATATAATAATATAGCAAATTGGTCTTACTCAGTACTCCGCAACAGGTGGGACGGACTTACACTGTGCTGTGTGACTGGGGTGGTTATTGCTGGCTATAGTGCGGCTGTTGAAATTTTTGCTGCTGTTGAAATTTTTGCTGCTGTTGAAAATTTTTGCTGCTGTTGAAAATTTTTGCTGCTGTGGAAAATTTTTGCTGCTGTGGAAATTTTTGCTGCTGTGGAAATTTTTGCTGCTGTGGAAAATTTTTGCTGATGTGGAAATTTTTGCTGCTGTTGAAAATTTTTGCTGCTGTGGAAAAATTTTTGCTGCTGTGGAAAATTTTTGCTGCTGTGGAAATTTTTGCTGCTGTGGAAAATTTTTGCAGCTGTTGAAAATTTTTGCTGCTGTGGAAAATTTTTGCTGCTGTTGAAAATTTTTGCTGCTCTATCGGGCTGACTTAGGTTCGTTTTTTTTCTTTTTGGTTTTTTTACTTTATATATTGTTTAGCAACACATTACACCGCCATAGTTTATCTTTTATTTAGCACAATTTATATTTTATTTAGCACACTCAAAGTTTTTGACATTTTTAATTTCCTTTATTTTTTTTACCATTATTTTGCCCAACTTTACACCGCCACCGCTTACACAAAACAGGCAGCATACAAATTTTTTCACTCGCGACGACGCCTGTTTTTTCCTTCTCGAACATTCTATGAGCATCATTCGATGATCCCGTTATATATTTTTTTTTAAATTGGATATGTTCAGCAATCACACCCACAGTATTGCCAGTGCACAAAACTGTTCAGCACACAGAGGTGCTTCTGACGCCTCTCACATAACATTAACTCTAACATTGCTTTCACTATGTTTGGCCATTACAAACTAGACCAGAACGGTGAATTCACTAAAGGACTGGGCTAGAGAATCTCTTTAGGGACGAAGGTCCTTAGCATGATACACTCCAACTAATTTTCCTCGCAAATCCTCAAGGGTATAGTAATGGGATCCTAGTTTTTCCCGTACACGGCATTTGATAAACAGTGGTAGCAATTTGGCATTAATGCCTTTCGATGCATTACTCTGCGCAAAATTCCGTCTATATACCTCTTGGCCAACTCGAAAAACCACTGGACGAGAGCGAAGGTTGTATTGTTTACGACTGACCTCAAAAGCTTTGCGGATATTTTTTCTTAACTCACTACGTTGGAGTTGCAAATAATCGTCTCGCGCTAGGTGATAGGCAGGCTCGTCGAGAGCTTTTATATTCTTCAATAAGGCATAGGAGGTACCATGGGTAATCATGTCGAAGCCAAAGAGGGCATGATAAGGTGAACTTTGAATCGCTTGATGATACGAATTCCGTAAGGCACAACTAATTTTCGACAAATTCTCATCCCACATACTTTGATCGTCTTTTAAGTAAGCCCGAATGGCAGCAATTATGGATCTGTTTACTCGTTCTGACGCATTGCTCTGGGGAGAGTAAACCGCTGTGCACATATGCTGAATACCAAAACTAGTTAACAACGCTTTGAAATCATTTGCGCGGAATTGCACCCCATTATCACTCACGATAATCTCAGGACTGCCATAAACTTGGAAGATTTGTTTTTCCAAACAATTCATAATAGTGGTAGTGGTAAATTTCTTAAGTGGGAACAGCCAGTGAAATTTGGACAAGTGATCCAACACTATCAGGATTCCAATGTTTCCTGCCTTGCTTCGAGGATATGGTCCAAGCAGATCTATATATAATCGCTGAAACGGTCTAAAAGATTCGGCCGGTTTTCCCATTTCTGGTCTCAGAATAACGTTTGGGGCCTTTGTTGTTTTGCATACTTCGCAATGGCCTACATATTCTCGCACGTCTCGAACTAATCCAGGCCAATAAAAATTCCTTCGTATGAGGTGAATGGTTTTTACCATGCCTCCGTGGGAATTAATTGGTATCCATAGTTTCCAACTACCTTTTTCTGGTTCAACTTCGCCGGTGTAAGGTTCTGTTCGAATGTAAAGAAACTTATCTATGACTTTAAGATCCGGGTATTTACTTGGTTCAGCCGATATTTTGGTTTTCAACTGGGTATATTCTGGATCCATAAAATGGGTTGACTGTAAATCAATCTTTGGCTCCACTGAAACTATTTCGGATAATTCCTCACTAAAACAGCGCGAAAGTGCATCAGGCACTATATGGTCTTTACCCTTCCGGTGACTAATACTAAATTTAAAGGCTTGAAGTTTAAACATCCATCGAGCTAGACGTCCCGAAAGATTTGGTTGGCGCAAAAGCCACACCAGGCTTGCATGATCGGTAATTAACTCGAATTCTTGCAGCTCCAGGTAACATCTAAACCGGGCTACTGCTTCTATGGCAGCTAGACATTCACGTTCGGTAACGCTATAGTTTCTTTGAGCACTGTTTAATTTCTTGCTCATAAACGCTATAGGTTTTTCATTTCCCTCTTCATCCAATTGCACTAACACGGCACCGATACCATAATCGCTCGCGTCACAATGTAAAAAGAATTTTTTTGAGAAATCCGGATTAATAAGAACAGGGGCTGAGGTAAGACGTTTTTAATATCCTCAAAGGCTTCGTTAGCTTCTGGTATCCAACAGAATTTCTTTTTCTTAGTAAGGACTTCCGTGATTGGAAATACAAGGGTAGAAAAATTTTTCACGAACCGACGATACCATCCAGCTATTCCTAAAAATCCTCGTACTTGACGAATAGTTTTTGGCACCGGCCAATTTAAAATGGCAGTTATCTTCTCCGAGTCCGTAGAAATTCCTCCGTTACCAATAACGTATCCCAAGTAGGGAACTTGCGTGACACAAAATCGACTTATTGATATATTCAAAGTTAAATTTGCTTTACGAAATTCTTCAGCAATCCGAACTAATACAGACAAGTGTGAGGTGAAATCCTCTGACACAATTATTAGATCATCTAAATATCCAAATACTGCATGCCGCAAATCTGGCGGTATAATGTTATCTACTAATCTACACATCGTCGAAGGGGCATTACAAAGTCCGAACGGCATTACGGTGAATTGGTAAAGAGGGCGACCTGGTATTGTAAAAGCGGTTAAGGCCTTTGAAGAACCTGATAGGGCGATCTGCCAGTACGCATCTTTTAAATCTAACTTTGTAATAACGTTCGCCTTCGGTAATCTCGCAAATATACCTTCTATCGACGGAAGTGGATAGGCATCCTTTCTAGTTACTTCATTTAGCTTTCTAGCATCCAAGCAAAGACGAACTTTGTTGGGCTTCATAACTAATCTCATAGGTGAATTCCAAGGTGACTGTGCTGGTTCAATTACTTTGAGCGCTAACATGCGATCGACTTCCGCATACATAAGTTTTTCCACCGCCGGTGAAACCGGGTAATAACGTTGTTTTATTGGTTTGGCGTCTCCCACGTCTATATGATGTTCAATCAACCGGGTTCTTCCTAATCCCTGTTGCTCAAAATTGGGAAATAATTCAATTATTGTTTGTAGTTGTATACGTTGCTGTGATGTTAACGGGTAAGCATTTTCTATCGACTCTGAATTGAGAACATCTGCAGGATGAGTATTTGTTTGTCTCTCCATCTGATTACCAATTGACCCATCTATATTAATAACATCTACAGATTCAATAATATTCGGAATCAAGTTAAAGGCTTTCCAAAAGTCTATCCCTAATATTAGACGACGATTAATAGAGGGCACTATAAAAAGATTAATCATATGTTTTTGGCCTTTGTATTCCAATTCTACCAATAACCATCCTTTAACAGGTTGTGCTCGACCATCGGCCGTTTTGACTTGGGATCGACATTTATTAAAATTTTGACAATTTGAAAAATTGGTTTGTGCTAACTCTGCACCAATACACGAAATACCAGCTCCTGTATCAAGCAACCCGTATTCAGTGAATTCTAAAAACTTAACTTTGGCGTAATAACGATTGTCTCTGCTATCTCCAACAAAAGCAGACACTAACAACTTGTTACACCGTCTCCTCAGTTTATAAAAATTCCTGCTACGTCGTGTTGATCTCTTGGGTCTGGAAACAGATAGTACATTTCCACCTTGACTGTTGTTGGTCGAAAAAATTTGGTTCCGTTTAGCAATATAATTTTCCCATCGTACATGGTAAGGGAGAATAGGAAAAAGAATCTTGTTTTCATGTTCTTCCTCTTTATCATTAGTTAATTTCTGTTGTTTTATTTCATCATATAATTTAGGTTTTCTGAGAATAGATAAAGTTTTACTATCTTCCTTTGTTACGGTCTGTCTAGCAGTAACATTAGAAGAAATATCCTTCAGTTTTTTGAATTTGGAGCAGTCTTGGAAAACGAAATTCGTTTAATAGCACATTTAGAGCATTGAGGCTTATATGTGTCTTTGGCACCACACCCATAACAAAATATAGTGCATTCTTCTTCGCAGTCATACCAAAAATGATCAGGTATGTCACAATTCCAACAATTTTGTTTCTTCTCCTTCGCCACTACTGCATTAATTTCGTCTTTGCATGTAACATCCTCCTGGTGCTTTTCCAGTTCTAACTCTGCCACTTGTCGTCGGGTATTTTGAAAATATGGCGTTCTCATTGGTAGATTTTTACGCACTTGGTCCTCGTTAAAAAATGTTTCTCTCATTTGTACCAATCGTCGCAAATGCGGTATGGAATGCGCAGGGGTATATAGCATATCTTGCCGAATTTCCGGTCTAAGATTGCGACTTAGAATCTCAATGAGCTCTCCTTCCGGTATAGGAACTTGTAACCGATCCATTATCGAGGAAACCGCATCGAAAAAGTTGTCAAAAGTCTCACCAACTTTTTGTTTTCTACTACGTATTTCTTCTTTCAGCTCAAAGGACGATTTAAAATCCCGATACTGGCATGTTATGGCTTCACAGAAAGGTGCCCAGGCTGTCGAATTAGCTTGTTTTCGATACCTCCAGTACCATTCCTTGGCTTTTCCGTTCAACAAGATATTGAGATTCCTTTCCACTGGAGTAAAATCTCCATTAAAATGATCTAAAGTTAAAGATTGAACACGGTATAAAATCTCCTCAATGGTCAGACCTGATGCCGAACCATCGAATCTTATGTTCCAACTTTGTATAATGGTAGTCCATTTATCTGGATTAAACGCAGAATTTCTTGAGTCAGCTGATGGCGACAAACATGCTCTATTATGGCCATTATTAGAAAGGTGATTATTCTGAATTCCCATGTTAGGATTAGGTAGTATAGGTCTATTGCCTGACATATTTCTTTGTTCATGTGGTCGACAATTATTTAAGTTAGGTTGCGAATTAGGAAAGAAGTTGAAATTAGTTAATAATCTAGCCATTGTGGATTCAAGCATCTGATTAAATTGATTTATATCTAATGGAATAGCAGCTCCACTTTGATTTGTATCAGCGGGTTCATTGCGACTTGTGTCATTTTCTATTGAATGTCGCTGAGCCTGTGCCCCGTCTACTCTACTAGCGACTGGCACTTCCCTCTCTACTTCAATTAATGGTGCATGATTATCATCAAACAATCGTTTATTTTGACTCTGCGTGTTGTAAGTTCGCGGTATAGCTCCTCGACCTCGACCTCTAACAGATGATGAGGCAGTCTGTTGAGTCTGTCGACTAATTCCTTTTAAATCGGCTAGTTCGCATGGATTCTTGCAGGTAGGACAGTAAGATGAATTCGATAAGTAGTTTTCAATACAGGATCTATGAAACACATGGCTACATCGATTTATCCTTAGACAAGAGTCATACTCGGCCAAACTCGTAGAGCAAACTAAGCAAAGATCTTCCCCCGCAGCGGAAGATGTAGAAGCGGTTGGTTCATTGGGAGGTGTGCGTGGTAATGACATCTTGTTATCTTTACTAGAATAAAATTCTCCCAGTACAAAAGAAAGTGAAGTCCTGATCTAACAAAATAACTACTGAGCAATGAACCTGTAACTCAACCGGATATGCAGCTGAGAACAAAAGTTAATAACTTCTATAGAAAATCTAAAAAAAATTTAAATCTGCGATATATATATATAGTTGTAAATATATGTATATATATTGTTTATATGTATTTCCGAATAAGGTCTACTGTACGTATCTTTTTATAGGTTATCAGGTATTTATATTCCAATGACAAATGAATAATTAATAATGGTTCCGTTTCCCTTTTCGGGGTTGGCAACCTTGAAGCAAACACGTTGTATAAATTTACTTGGGTACAATCAAATAAGTCACCATAAAAAAAATAGTAATACTAGTGGACTATGGTAATGCAAAGAAGTAATGAAACTGAGTTATGAGATCCAATCCCTTCGTCAGACTTATATTCTGGTTTTGGAAAATAAACTTGGGACAGATATTCGCTCGATAGCAAATAGCCGTTTCCACTAAAATTTAATTCCACAAAACAAAAACGATTGCCTCACACAAGCCAGTTCCATCGCAACCTTTGCGATTTTGTCTTACCATGTTTTCTAAAATGCACCACATTCTGAAGATAGAAAATATAAACAGTTAACTCATAGGTCGCATCACTCGACACCTCTCAAGTCCACGAAAAATCCATACAAGGACTGTTTACTATTCCACTTCAAAATCCAAACCATTTCGAACACTCTGGTAACACATTTGGAAAAAACTAAAATACTAACTATTTTAGTAACAAAAAATAATAATTTCCGAAACAAAAGAACGCGTTAGGGCCTGAATTGAAACGTTACGTCGGCTTCACCTTGCAAGAACCAATCTCCTACTATACTTTGCAACGCAACAATCTCGGGATGATTTTTGGCCGTTCTGTGCCGTTTTTCCGTTTCGTGCCGTTTTGGGCGTCTCGTGCCGTTTTGGGCCCCACGTTGGGCGCCAGTTTATTATGTAACTCTTTATATAAAAAATCTTTTTATATAAGTCTCATAACCCAACCAGCAGTATGCCAGGTTGTTTCTATTTGTGTACCCTACTTAAAAACCCAAACTTACTTCCTTTCGTTTCCTCTTCCGGAACACTCCACGAAGCTATAACCTCTCCAGGTTGACCAAGAACTGCAGATTAGGGCGTATTATTCCAGAAAGATAGTTAGAAAGTTCGTCGTTCCAATAAGGTACCTAGGTTTCACTGACCAGTTTACGAATAAACACTTACGATGGTAGATTGGGGCTTAACGCCTCAATCGGAGAATTATTAGTGGGAGGACTACGGGAGCCATTGACTTCATTGGCTAGCTAGGAGTCGGGTGGGGGAGTTCGGTCCTTACTAATACTCTCACGATCACACAGGAGGAAAAGTTGTTTATTATAGACTCCCTTTTTATTTAGTGGGGCTCTTTAGTTTCTTTACGGCTGGAGATCAAATTGTATATATGTATTTAGATCTAGTTAATTTACCTGGTAGAGAAAGACACGAAGGCAACTGTAGAAAAGGCAGACTGAGGTGACTTACTTGACGGCGTATCCAAAGAAAATAGGGCTTCATCAGCTGAAATGATGAGTCGCGTCCTTAACCCAACCTCCCATTAGTTCTAGAGACGATAAATTTTCCTAGAACCCCTTAGTTATACTCAACCGGTGTTTACTTCTTTGTTTCCAACCCGTACAAGGGAAAACAACGTGATTTAAATATGCATTATGCTAACAAGGATTTCTTTATTTATTTTACATAAGTACTTCATGAAAAATTTTGATTATACAAGGATTAGAGGTATGCTCGCTGACACACAAAAAAAACCCCAAACAATAACATCGTTGTTATGGAATTTGTATCCTACCGCTACTACTGGTAGACTAACAAGTGCACAACCCAAATTGTCTTTCTCAATCTGCGGTCGTTAATCAAATTATACACCCCTTTGACTAAGACGTGGGTGTCCCCGCAGGGGTTATATATGTATAGAATACTTTAGTTTTTCTTTTTCTTTCTATTACGAGTATATAAGTTAATTTTACTACTCACCAATCCGAACGCAGAAAATTTCGAAGGCCTCCGGAACTCCCTGTTTCTCAAGAAAGTGGTGTCAGCAGGCTGAAAGAACAAAAGTTAATATAGGGTGTTGGTGTGGCAACGGATACACCGACTAAATGCGTTAAAGTTATTTTAAGTAATTGAAAAATGAAATATTGCGATCTACATTCAGTGAATGTAGAGGTCTACACGACACGAGGGAACTTTTTGGGTTTTCTTTTAACAGCAGGTTTACCAATCCCAGAAGTGATATATATAATTAAAGGATTTTCTTTTTAGAAACTAAATGGAAGCTTTACAACGTTATTTTTTTTTTTTTTTTTTTTTGTTTCTTCTATAATTTATGGATTTAAAGATATCTCTGCTATTTAATAATTTTTCTTTTGCTTGGTTTTTTTTTTTTTTTTTTCATGAATATACTATTTTTTCCCGGAAATTTTTTTTTTCTGTATGGTATATAATATAATATAAGATAATATAATATAATATGTCAGGAATTTTAATTTTGTTTTTGGTTTCTTTTAGGATTTAGAGTTATACAATTTTACTGTATTTCTTTTCCTACTAATAACGATTTTTTTGTTTAGATTCTTGTTTAATATGGTGGGATAATATAATAATATAGCAAATTGGTCTTACTCAGTACTCCGCAACAGGTGGGACGGACTTACAGTGTGCTGTGTGACTGGGGTGGTTATTGCTGGCTATAGTGCGGCTGTTGAAATTTTTGCTGCTGTTGAAAATTTTTGCTGCTGTTATAAATTTTTGCTGCTGTGGAAAATTTTTGCTGCTGTGGAAATTTTTGCTGCTGTGGAAAATTTTTGCTGCTGTTGAAAATTTTTGCTGCTGTGGAAATTTTTGCTGCTGTTGAAAATTTTTGCTGCTGTGGAAAATTTTTGCTGCTGTGGAAATTTTTGCTGCTGTGGAAAATTTTTGCTGCTGTGGAAATTTTTGCTGCTGTGGAAAATTTTTGCTGCTGTGGAAAATTTTTGCTGCTGTTGAAAATTTTTGCTGCTCTATCGGGCTGACTTAGGTTCGTTTTTTTTCTTTTTGGTTTTTTTACTTTATATATTGTTTAGCAACACATTACACCGCCATAGTTTATCTTTTATTTAGCACACTCAAAGCTTTTGACATTTTTAATTTCCTTTATTTTTTTTACCATTATTTTGCCCAACTTGACACCGCCACCGCTTACACAAAACAGGCAGCATACAAATTTTTTCACTCGCGACGACGCCTGTTTTTTCCTTCTCGAACATTCTATGAGCATCATTCGATTATCCCGTTATATATTTTTTTTAAATTGGATATGTTCAGCAATCACACCCACAGTATTGCCAGTGCACAAAACTGTTCAGCACACAGAGGTGCTTTTGACGCCTCTCACATAACATTAACTCTAACATTGCTTTCACTATGTTTGGCCATTACAAGTATCCTTATTTCAATAAACATTTCCCTAGTAACCGTAATTGTGCTCTTATCAAATCGTGTCGGTGGTCTAATGTATAGTTCTCTGTCATTTTGTTTCCGAACTTTATAACCAATTCATCATACTTTATAGCTTGTGACTTTATCGATGCGTAAGATATGAAATGTTTTTGTCCTAAGTGTGAAATTCGCCGCTTCAGCGGCAAATACACAGTGCTACGTGTATGCATACATGTATGCACTGTTGACTTTACAAACTGTTGCTACCGTCTTTCATACTTCATTCATTCTTGTAGATTTTGACGTGACAACATGGCAACGAAAAACGATGTAATAGCGCTGCTCTCAATATATGTGTGCACACAAGACGATAGTAGTGTCAGTTTTGACCAGCTTTGGTCTCTTTTCATTTTATTTTTATAGTTTTCACTTTTAATTTCCCATAGAGTGTTTTCATTGTGAAAAACTTCAATAAAATCATGCCAAAATTCAGTATTAAGTATTGCTATAATAACGACTTCACGCTACGAAATTTTTTAAGTGTATACTTCACTCCACACAGTCATTCTTGTTGTACATACTTAATAAACAATTTACATTTTTTAATTTTCTGCATACATGTATGCATACGCAGAATTTGGAATACATACCTGCCTACAGACGTTACGACCGACCTCATACTCATACAGGTACGCACATACCGTAGCACTGTTTATTTGCCGCTTTCGTGAACGTACTTCGTTAATTTACCTCCATTTATTAAATTGTGCCGCGAGTTTTTTACTATTTCACCACACCTGCCCAAATGAAGACGTAACGTGTTTTTTTTCAAAAAATTCTTTATGTTGTATTTTCGTTATATTAAATAACAACACTTTACTTTTAATATATTTAATACAGGGAGGATTGCTTTATTGAGTACTTATTCGTGCAAATCTCAAGCTTAGAATGACATAAATTTTTATTATTCTGACACGAGTTAGGTGTCGTGGCAGGGAGTTAAAAAAATTAAAATTCCTTTTGGTTTTCTTTCTTATTTAACAGTGAATTTTCCTTTTTTTTATTTTAAAATTTTTTTTTACAAGTTTCAAAGATTTTTTTCATTTGTGTCTTGTCGGTTTCAAATTCAATATCACTCTGCTCTCCCTTTGACGAATTCATCAATATATATTTAATTGAACAAATCAATATTGCTGAAACAGGGATTTAATTGGAAGTTGAATTTGTATGTTGCATCAATGTCTGGGTCATAAAGAACCAAACATCAACACATAAACAACAAAAGAATTTAAATGTGTGTGGCTGCTACAATGTATTATAATTGTTTACATTGAATTTGAAACCGATGAATAAGGGCTAATCCGCTATTTAAAATTATGAAGAATTTTAAGTATGTCAATAAATAAAATTATGAGGAATTTTAAGTATGTTAACAAAATTGATTATAAAGAATTTTGAGTGCCAATGAACCTATCAATATTGCCAATGTAAAATTAAATATGTCAGTGTACTAAAGTGAACCCAAATTGGTGTTTAAGTGTAATATTAGGGTGACGTTTATATATTGTTCTTACATTAGGGTGAAGCTTAAATATTGTGCCTAAATTAGGGTGACGTAACTCACGCGTTTAGACTTCAAAGCGAGATATAGCAAGTAGCGCCGTTGCTTATTCTTTGGTATTGCCAACATCTCCCCGTATTTTAGTAATATAGTATGGGGCCCAAAATGGAGGCTTACGACTTCTACTAGATCTGCGTAATTCCACATTAGATCTGACGGCAACAATTGGTACTTCAAGGATACTAGGGTTTATTGTTTGTTGATTGAGCTGAGGATTAGTTGATGGGTTCAGTTCAAAAAGAGGTAAAAAGCTGTTGCATTGATGCTGCTCATTTTGTGGTTCTGACTGTTGATGGAATAGGTTGATGGAATGCTGGATTATGATGATCTGTTGAGATAACATCAAAATTATGTTGTTCTACTTCTTGCTGACTAGTTTCCATTCTTTCAGATTAGTTTGTGGTTTCTATAGGATCAGAAGGTATTGGCTGTAAGTAAAAGTAATCTAATAATTCATTTGTTGGTGATAATTTTGTTTCGGTGCAGTTGGAAAGATCTGGTCTGAGTTGGTTAGTATGACTTCTGATACACGACCTTGAATTTAACGGATTTTTGAGTTTGACCTCGTACAGGACATTAAAAAGTTTCTTAAGTATTGTACCAGGTGTCCACTTTTCTTCATTTCGTTTATATATTTTTGCAAAGACTTTCTGCCCGATATCATAAGCTCTTGGCTTAGCACAGTGTTGATTATTAAATTGAGATTCCATTTCTTGGTTACGAATTAGTACGTCTGGGCTTGGTTTCTTTAGCATATCAAGGTTTATTCTTATTTTCCTTCCCACAAACAACTCAGACGGAGTCTTTCCCGTTGACTTGTTTGGAGTAGAGCGATAACACTGGAGGAACGCATTTAATTTTCGTTTTGCAGTGCCGGATCCTTCTAGTTTCTTCAGTGCTCGTTTCAGAGTATCCACGAATCTTTCCGCTTGCCCATTTGATTGTGGGTGGTATGGTGGCGTAAATACGTGTTTAATTCCGTTTTCTGAACAAAATGTGGCAAACGTGTGGCTAGAAAATTGAGTGCCGTTGTCACTCACAATCAATTCTGGGTTACCAAATGTAGATATGAACTCGTTAAGGCACTCAAGTATAACGGATGATGAAATCGATTTTATCTGGCATATTTGGGGCCATTTGGAATATGCATCTACCATTATAAAATAATAAAAATTGTCCACTGGACCGGCTATGTCAATATGTATTCTTTGCATTGGTCGATCAGCAATTGGCCAGGAGTGCAATGTCGTTTTAGGAAGTGTTTTCGCTGCCATTGAACAGTTCGAACAATCCTGAACATATTTCTTAATGTCTTCATCTATTTAAGGCCAATATACATAGCTGCGTGCTAACATTTTGGTGCGTTCAATGCCTTTGTGACCCTTGTGTAATTCTTTTAAGATTCTTGCTCTGAAGCATTTGGGTATGATGATTCTGTCTCCGTACATTACACAATTACTAGCTATGCTCAAATTTTCTTTCCGAGAAAAGTAACATTTTAAATTTGAATCAATAGTTTAAGCCCACTTACCAGACTTTATATATTTTATCAGGTTTTGAAGTTCATCGTCTTTTGTAGTTGCATCTTTTATCATTTTAAAGGTGATGGGTAATGCTTTGGTGGCATCATCAATGACAAGTTTGATGGCTTTTTCCAGTTTTACACAAGCTACCACTGTGTCTTCGTTTGATTTAGGAACGCTGTTTATTAGCCTCGATAAAATATCTGCAGCACCAAAATTATCTGTTGAAACGTATTGTAGTTCAAAATCATACGACATCAGTGTTAATGACCAACGTTAAAGGTGATTTGCTGAATGTGCAGGAATTCCTTTATTATTTGAAAATATGGCCAGTAATGGCTTATGGTCCGTTTGGAGAATAAATTTTCTACCGTAAATGTACTTGTGAAACTTGACGATAGCAAATACCAATGCCAAGGCTTCCTTCTCTATTTGCGAATAATTTTTTTCCGCCGGGGTAAGCGCTCTTGAGCAATGGTATATAGCCTTCTCACTTTCGTCTGGAAACACGTGACATATATATGCTCCTAATCCTTCATTTGAAGCGTCTGCAGCCACCTTTATTTGTAATCGCGGGTTATAATGGGTTAATAGCAACTCCGAACTCAATAGTTGTTTAAAACGTTGGAAACTTTGTTGACACTGTGTCGAGCAATTCCATTTAGCATTTTTCTTTAAAAGATTGTCTAACCCTTTCGGTCCGGTTTTTTATTTCTTAAACAAAAAACTTTTTGAAAAAAATTTTTTCATGTATGTAAAATACACAAGAAATGATGATGTTTTGCATCACTAATTTTCTCGTTAGTCCTTTAATTATCCTGGGACATATTGTCCCACCCGGAAGTTTTGTCCTGTTGTCCCACCCGGGTTTTTAGCGCAAATGGGATAATATATCCCACTAGTATCCAAAATTTGTACAAAAATATTAAAATCTTATTAATCCCTTTCGCGGACACCTTATTTTTAAAAGGACTTCCCGTGGGACACTTGCAGTATCTTCCTTATTTGGTAGGATAGAAAAATTCTGAAAACACCAAATTACTGGAAATTGGAAAATAAATCGATCTATAGAATAAAAACAGTGTTTAATTATTGACGTTCATAAACGTCATGACTCTGCTTGTATTCTGGAATTGATGTGCCGCATCATGACGTTAATAGACGTCCGACGGATATAGACGTCGTTGCTGATATACGTAAAAAAAGTGGTATGATGCTGCACATGACGTTCATATACGTCGAAGGCAGTTTTATCTTTTTTATAGTCTTTCAGAAAATAAAACAAAATTTTAAGTTAAAAAACAAAATAAAATTTAATTTTTTAAATTCAGTCTTTCATAAAATATAAAACTACTAAAAAAAAGAAACACAAACTCTTAAAATTCAGTCTCATAAAGTAAAAAAAAAAAAAATATAAAACTTATAAAAACCAAAATACAAGAAATTCAATAAAAACAATAAAATAAGTTTTAATTTATATGCCATTTTTCGAAGCACGAACCTGGACAAAGTGGAGGTTTTTCGTCACAGGTCTTGCAACGGTATGAGGTTTCTCGTCGAATATTTTCCTTCGCACACCATCTGCATCGTAAGAAATTAGATTTCTTTTTGTTTGTATTACATGGAATCTTTTCTTGGAAATGCTGGTTTTCACTTAATCGAAGTATTGAATCTGCAGGTCTTAATTGGGTAGTTGGACTCAACAAAGACATGTTGATTCCTAAAAGTGAAGAAATTACTTCCTCTCTATATTGTAAAAAAGATATTGAGCGTTTTGTGTGTTTTTTATAAATGTAAAAAGAATTATAGACACAGAGATCTAAGAGATCGAAAATAACTTTTTTATACCACCGTATGGTCTTTCGCGGGCACGAATAGTAACTGATCATTTGTTCACTTTTGTCCACTCCCGCCATATTACTGTTATATCTTTCTATTTCTACAGGCTTTATTTTCTCCTTTCCATTTCTTTAACTCAGGCTTATAAGCTGTTGTTTTGCATAAGACGTCTCTAGTATCTCTCCATTTACTTGTAAGTAAACATAAATTTTCTTATTCCTCCTCCATATATAAAATCACCTGTTTTTAACAGCAGGAGGATTTCCTTTCCTTTTTGATCTTAATGTTCCAGTGGTGTGTGTCTTATATTTTAGTAAATCCTGACCTAAATCAAAGCTATTGTAAAAATTATCCATGTATAAATGGTGGCCTTTATTTAGGTATGGAGCCATTAAACGCAATACCAGAGAATGCGTTTTCTTGTTTGTATTATCATCTTCATGATGTTTTCCTCTATATAATTCCAAATTTAGTGTATATCCATCCGGTGTGCACAGCTCGCAAAATTTAATACCATATTTTGCTTGCTTTCCTTTCAAGTATTGACGACAAAAAAGGCGTCCTTTGAAAAGTAATAGCGACTCATCTAAATATAGCGATTCTTCAGGATAGTAAGCTTTTGAGAAGTTATTCAATACGGTATTTATCAATTCGGATACTTTGGATAGCTTATCAGTTTCACTCGGATATATTTCATAATTAGAACAACGCAAAATTTATTCAAATTTTCTTCCAGACATAACAGAAGAAAATACTGGGTGATAGTACAAAAGATCTTTGGAAAACATTTTCCGTTTTGTTGGGAACTTAAGATGCCCTTGCAATAAACAGAGCGCAAAAAAATTTCCAATTTCTGTTTCATTGGTTTATTCAAATGATTTATAACGTGAATTTCTTGTCCTTTTTCCTAAGTTTTGAAACAAGGCTTGCCCATATTTGTTGGTACATTCAACGAAAGTTGAAACGATTTCAGGAGTCCAAAACTTGGAAAATACTTCGACTGGTGATGGATCTTCAGGTAATGAAATTTGTATACCTGTTTGACTTTTATCAAATTGAAAATCAGGGATACTTTCAGTATCAGAAGTCCAATTATCTTCATTTGCATTTTCGACACTTTTTTCATTTTTATCCAAGTTTACTTCCCCACCATTAACTGCAGTTTCTTCAGATTGTTCAACAAATTCCTCTTCTTCTGAACTAATAGAAAAGGTGTCTGAGCTTTGTCTTCCTGGTATATAATTTGGATCTTTCCCAGAATATTCTCCGTCATCTGCAAATGGATCAGATGAATCTGAGTCTATTTCAGAGAAGCTTTCACTAGAGTCTGCTTCAGCAAACAACTTCTCTAATTTTTTCTTTTGATTTTCGTATGCCATTTTAACCTTCTGTCAGTGCATAGTAAATTTTACATAGTCTGTGCATGGGGTCAACCTGACCCCACATATATTTAAATGCATTTTCTAAGCTTTTTGTTAAAAAATAGTCGTTTCTATTGTTATTTATTAATGAAAAAAAAACTTATTTTATTCAGAATATATAAGATTGACATTAAGATAATTTAAATTATATTATATTACATAAAAAATTAGCCAGATGCATCGTCTGACATGATTTCGTTGTTTTCTTCTTCAAGGGAATCCATTACTTCTTCGTTGACACAGTTTATGCAAACGGTTTTTATATGTGTTGTGCAAGAAGGCTGATTGCAGACATAACATCTTGTTCCTGTTTTTTTATCAGCGGATCGAGGGCAAATGTAACATCTTGGTCGCTTACTGACAGATCTATTCGCCGCTGTTCCTTCAGTTGTTGTGCTCTGTCTTATGTTTATTATATCATATCCAATTTGATGAATAGCAATTTTAACATTTTTTTTCATTGCCCGTGGGTTTGATAATCGGTGCAATATATGATCATTTACCAATTGCATAGCCAGCTCCTTCAAAAAGATTTTACGTTCATTGTTTTTCCGCTGAATATATAGTTGTGGATTAGCACATTTGTACAGATTATAAGCGGCTATACCTGCGATATCAATCATATTAAAAAATAGAACCATTGGCCATCGTTTGGTCTTTCTCTTGCAGGTATAGGTACGAACTAATTTGTCGAGTGTGTCAACACCTCCCTTTGTTTTATTATAGTCCAATATTATGTTGGGTTTATTCGTATCGAGGTCAACAATATCATCATTGTGTAGAGTGGATAGTAACAATACATTCTTGTTTGGCTTCGGAACATAACTTACCAAAGTCAGATGGTTGTCGAAGCAAAATTTAGAAGAATTCAGGTCTCGCTTCTTAATTTCGGCCTTGTTCGTAAATTCTTTAGGTAGATCTGGTTTATTTGAGCGAATTGTTCCAATTATTGTTGTTTTTTTCTGCAACATTTGTTCTGCTAATGGACAGCTTGTAAAAAAGTTATCCATCGTAATAGTTCGTCCTTTATTGATATATGGTGTAGATAATCGATGAACTAAATTTAATGCGTAATCAACCGAACGTATCTCATTCGGTTGTTTGCCTACATAAACTTCTGCTTTCAATGGGTACGAATTCAACGCATCGCAAATCCAAAAAATCTTAATCCCGTACTTGCCTGGCTTTGATGGTATATACTGTCTGAATGAACATCGGCCACGAGTTAATACCAATTGTTCATCTATAGTTAAGAATGATGATGGTTTATAAGGTCCTTTGATATTTGCCAAAAACATATTCCAAACATCATGGAAAGCTGCTAGCTTATCTTCCTTCAAACGTTCTGCTCTAGTCTGATAATTGTCGAAGCGCAGGAATCGTAAAAGCTGCTGCACTCTTTGTAATGACATTGCAGCCCGATAAAAAGGACGATTGTCTAGGCGGTACAATTCATCCAATCTTTCGTCCCAGTTTTTATGAACACCAGCGTATATAAGTATACCAATCAGGGCATAAATTTCATTTGAATTTGTATCATACCAAATACGTGCAGGGTTACTATTTATAGTGTAGAAATGGCGAGCTTTTCTATTTGTTTCGGCCACTATTACATTTATTAATGTCTCTGGAACTAATTTTTTGAATGCGGACAGATGAGTATTTATATTTACAGCTGTTTCTGCAGAAATTCCTTGTCGTTCTCTCAAGATCTGAAAGTCGCGAACTCTGGTTACATTTGGTGGACTTGCTCTCCATTTTCTTTTGTACTTTTTATTTTGCGCGTAATACCAAATTCCTTCTTCTTCCACTTCAGGTTCCTCATCAGTTTCAATATTTTGTACTTCTTCTTCTTCACCAGTTTCTATATTTTCTTCTTCGTTTTCTATATTTTGCAATTCAACAGCAGCTTCATCTGCTGCTAAATCACAATCAGAAAAGTCACTATCAATGTTATCATCTGCTACCTCTTCCTCATCAGATTCGGTAATGCTATCGAAAAGATTTCGAATATCCTGGCTATTTTGTCTTTTTAGGGCCATCTAAATAACAAAACAAATTATTATATGCATAGAAAATTACACTACATAAAGTAACCAAAAAAATATATATACTCACCTTATAATAATAGTTATTTATGTGAATATATTTATAATTATTACAGACAAATAAATTTATAATAAAAACACCTCTATTCATATGTGTTGAATAGAAAACACTGAATGTTTTCTATTTTCAATTTTTGCATTTGAAAAAGAAAGAACTTCAATATATTGTTACACGGGAAATCCCCTAAAACACAAAGAAATTTAAAACTAAATACAAAATGCATAGCAAAATAATTGGGGTCAGATTAACCCCAATGCACCAAAATATGCTTGACTTGCTTAAAACTGTCGTAGCTTAGTCATTTATAATGTTTTTTCGATTATTTTTTTTGCAATGTGTGAGTTAAACATTAGTTGAGGCTTATCTAGTTGCTTGGTATAGTAAGTTGGTGTAAAACCTTATTAAATCACTTTTACAAAGACTGGGGTCAATTTGACCCCTATGCACTGACAGAAGGTTAAACGCCTTACACATAAAAAATAAAATTTACCAGTAGATATCGCCAGCAAAAAAGTTAAAAAAAAATATATACTTACAAGCTAAACAATTACGAGTCTTTGCTTTTTCATGCGTCTACTCGTAAACACACACTTTTTGCTACTGAAGAAAATCTCATAGAAACAAGACGTCTATACACGTCATGGTTCTATGGGAAACCCCCAAAAAAATATATCGCGATTTTGTAACGGCTTTTAGTGTTGCTTTATTTTTTTTTTTTTGTTATAAACATGCAACATTGTTGCCTAACATGTTGTTATAAGCATAATAGTTGCACACATCACAAAAGCTAAGTTTCTCATCGAAAAATTCATTTGCAAAGATTTTGTTGCCGAAACATTTTTCGACGTCTATACACGTCATGTCCCACCAGAAGTCTTTGTTTTGACGTCTTCAGACGTCAGTGTCCGCGAAAGGGTTATAATTCATTTTATTTTTGAAATAAAAGGAAGTAATAACAAATAAATAATTAATTTCTTCTTATAAGCTTGCTTATTTATAAATGCAAAAAATTAATTATATGAGGAAACTAAAAAGTTTTAATTATGATAAGGAGTAAAACAATCAACATAAAGTGGCACTTGGCAATTTGAACATATAAATTTAGTTCTCTTCTCCTTCTTTATAGAACTGCATCTTACACAGCGCGATCTTTTTTCAGATGGAATAGGCATATGATCTCCTATATTAATAAAATTTCGCTTACGCTTTGACGGTCGCCCATATGAAATTCTTCTTTTTGTTTGACAATATCTTCTACCAGTTTCAATCATGTCCTCAGCTAGTGGAACTAAGAAGCTTATCATTTCAGTTTTCTTATGATTTAATTCTTGGTGCACTATCCAAGCATTTACTACTGCCATCATTAATATTTTGAAGAAAACTTTCTTCCACCACTTAGTAGATTTGCGATCCAAATCATATACACTAACTTTTTGATCAGCAATATCCACGCCACCCATTATAGACACATATGTTATGATAGCATCAGGACAATCCACTTCGAGTTTTTGGCCATTTTTTTGTTTTCGTGTAGTCTTGCTTGTGGTTGGATTCTGACAATTGGAGAGTACTGTAACTTCTTTAGAATCCATCCACCGGCAAGCAATAGTTCCGTGACAGTTTACCATAAATTCACTCTCATTTCTCTTAAATTTTTCTGTGAACTTCGGAACATTTTTCCGAGTTTTTACAACTGTTCCAACTGCTGGAAAATCAATAAAATTTATAAGGCGAGTGCTGGTAAAAAATCGATCAAAACTTATCATAACATCCTTCTCGCGTATTATGTTGCAAAGCTTTTCTACAACTCGTTCTCCTAAGGTAGTTTCAGATACCAAAACACTTTCCTCCCTACCGCTGTAGCTGTTTAGGTCATATACGAACCCTGTTTTTGAGTCACATCTTAGCCAAAGTTTAATACCGCGCTTGATTGGTTTTAGAGGTTGATATTGTTTTAGTGAAGATCTACCTTTAAATTTTGCCATTGATTCATCAATTGCTTGAAATGTTGACTCCGTTCTGGCACTAGGAAATGTTTTTTTAACACATGATACTATCTCTTCAATATAGTATAATTTTGAGCATCCATCCGGCTTTTTAGGATCATTGAAATATATTTTAGACATAATCATTTGAAATCGATCTCTAGAAATAGCATTTTTTATTGCTGGATTCCCAAGGGAACCGTGTACGCTCCAATAATTTTGTATCCTTGGCACTTTGTTGTAGCTCATAATGAGACAACAACCTAACACAATCATAATTTCATGCTCATCAGTTTTTTCGATTTTAATTTTTTTTTCTTTTTCTAACATATGCAGTCTCTTGTTTGTATTTTCTGCAATAAATATTAATAAGGACTTCGGCAAAAATTTTTTTAATATACCTAATTCTGTGGAAGAACGATTGGCATCAATTAATATTATGGGTTCTTTTACTTCTGGAATCTGCAATCTGGGGCGAAAGTCACAAAGTGGTCTTGACCACAAATATAGATTTACAACATTATCATTTGAGCTGTCGTCAACCCCTGATTCGTTGTCTATGTCTAATATGTCACTTAATTCTGATGACTCGTTTTCTGACTCTGAGTCACTGGATTCACTAAAATCAGAAAAGTCGGCATCTAAAAGCTCTTGCAGTTCTGGACGAAGGTGTGACATCTTTTCCTAGAAATAACACGAATGGGACATATAAACCCAATAAAAACTCCGAATGGTTCGATATATCCCATATCTGAAAATATGCTAAAAAAGGAAGCTGTACTTACCAAACTAAAAAAAATTTTACATTCAAATAATAAGTATCGTCAACTAAACAATTTTGCGAATTGTTATTGCGCCACAATTACAAATACTATGTTTTTTCACGTAAATTATCAACTGATGTTTTCTTCTCGAACGCTTCTCATTGTAATAGAATTATTTGTGTGTTTTAATACGTAATTCTTAAAATAAATATTAATTCTGTAGACTACATATAACAATATTGCTATTATTATTAGAGTTTTCATATATTCTGGCATTATATTCTTATAGTTGTTTCCATCTCCATTATTTACTATGTTTTCTTGGATTTTCACTTTGCTTTGTGGTTTACCCATTTTATTTTCTATTCTGTTGCCCCAAATAGGACCTACCATTTGTGTATTTTATTAATATAAATTGTTTTTTTTTTTTTTTTTTTGTTTTTACGTTAAATTGTAATTAATGTTTATTTAACTATACATATATTTAAAAATTTTGTTTATTTTTTTTTTGACAACTAATTTATTTTTTATAAGATTTTTTTTTTTTATTTCATGGCAGCGCGTTGATTTTGTTTTTTATGTCCTGCTGTTCTTTTTTAGTGGTGGCCAATGTTAGTTCTTTAAACAGGAGTGCCTTGGCTTTCCTGATTTTAAATTTCTTTCCACCTCTTTTCTTCCTTTGTGGATTAGCTTTTGGTATCCTTGGTTCCCAACGGTTGTTTTGGTTTTCGCCTTCTATATTCTTCAATGGAGATTGCCTTTGGTTCAGCCGTCCTTGGTAGTGGTGTGTATTTCGGCGCTGATTCGTCCACGGGGTCTTGATTGTACTCTTGTTGTAGGTAGGTCTCCCAACGTTGAAAAATTTCTTTTAGTTCTTCCATTTAATTTGGTATTTTGTTTTTGAATTTTTTTTTTTTTTTGGTTTGGTTTGACTGCAGGATTTTAGTCCTTAGGATCAGAGGATCTGGTCCGTTTGCAGGATCGCCATGTAATGTGTGTCTTTATTTTGTGTTTGGAGTTTTCCCTGTAGCCCTTTATTTATTTTATACAGCTGAAGGGTTCCAGCTCGACACTAAGCGTTCAAAGGAATGCCGAAATATTTGAGACTTAAAAAAACTAGGCAGGAGTGTGCCGGATTACGTTAAAAAATCAAGTCCGTTTTATTTCAATTTTTCTTTGGCTTATATACTAGTTTTACAAATTTAACTTAGCCCTTCTAACTTATTTTAATATTATTAAATATATTATTCGTCTCTTTCACATTTATGAAAATGTGAAAGGATTCGAATTACTTCTGTTTACTGACCAATCATAGAATATTGCATTGGAATGCACTCAATTTATTTAAACACTTGAATTAGTGTCACTCAAAATATTCTGATTGATCAGCGTTTTGTAGTTTCATTACCAATTTGATATTGGTGAGAAAGAATAGTGTTTGTGTGTTACACTTTGTAAAATACACTACAAATCAGCGGTATGCATAGTACATTAGTGAAGCACACTACATCATCAACTAAAATGTTAAAATTTCATTAAGAACATACTCAGATTTAGATACCGTTATTTCAATAATAAATTATCTCTCTAAAGTACTGCTGGGATATTTTAAGGTATAATTTTCTTAATTGGAAGAATAAATAGGATTGTTCGAACTTTTTCAGGGACGTATTATCCCAATAGGACCGAAAGGGCTAAAGGATCTCTGAGTTTACGCATCTCAGGAAGAAATTTGCTGTAATAATTAACTGCTCCCAAGTATGACCGCAATTGACCAACATTTTCTGGAGGTGGTAGTTCACAAATTTGTTTGATTTTGTTTTTGTCTGGAGATATACCATTGTTATTGATGTAATGTCCAAAATACGTACAGGAAGTTTTGAAAAATTGACATTTCTCAAAATTTACTGTCATGTTATAAATTTTTAATCGCTCTAAAACTTGATTTACCAATTCTTCATTTTGCTGACGTGTTTTTGTTGCTATAACCACATCATCCAAATATGGGTAAGCGTCTTCAACCCCTGAAAGTATGGTTTGTATAGCCTGCTGAAAAGCGCCTGGTGCCGATTTTACTCCTTGAGCAAGACGATTAAAAGTGTAGAGACCACGGTGGGTATTAACGACCAACAGCTTCTTAGTCTCGTCATCTACTTCTAGTTGCATGTAGGCGTTATTTAAATCTATAATAGAAAATGATGAGCAATTATTGAAATTTACAAATATATCATCTGGTAGTGATAGCAGAAAATTGTGTGGCTCAAGTTGGTCGTTGAGGCCTGTATAATAGTCGCCACAGATTCTAAGCATACCAGATGCTTTTTTTACCACGACAATTGGAGCGGACCAGTCTGAATAATTTATTGGGGTGATAATGCCTTCTCGCTCCAATGTATCAAGGGTTTTATCCATAGCTTGCTTTACAGCGTATGCAACTTGTCGTTTAGGTCGAAAAATTGGAGTTGCGTTTTGTTTTAATGGCAAGTGTATTTTAAAATTCTTCACGTGTCCAATTTCCTCCCTAAAGACCTCTGGAAACTGTTTACGTAGGTCCACGGGTGGTAGTGAACCTTTGAGATTTATGTTGTTACACGATGTACATGTATCGATTGGTTTATCCCACAATCGAAATTGATCGATAAGATCAGACCCATAAAGATTCAAATTTGGAGTTGAGGAAACCAAAATGTTACAAATAATGTTGGTGTTATTGAAAGATACCGCTGCTTTAAACTCCCCCAAAAGATGTATGCTGTTGGATGAAGCATCATGGGGCATTAAGTTTGATGTGTGTAATGAGGGCTTACCAATTTTTGTCCATGTTTGCTTGGAAATTATTGTAACATCTGATCCTGTATCGTGTTGTAATTTAACACTTACATTGTTGATAAGTAAAGTGACATACTTTCTGTTTTTAACTGAAGCTTTATCTGTGTGCACGCTTTTAATAAATTTGCTTTTGTTGTTGAAATTTTTACTTTTGTTTCGATGATTTTTTTCAGGGAAACATGAGTAAAACCCTTCTTTATGGCCTATTCTATGACACTGACTACATTTGTGATTTGTGTATTTGCAGTCTCGAACGAAATGCATTAGTCCACATTGCCAACAAGGGCACCTTGGAACTGGTGTTGTTGTGTTTTCTAACATTTTTGAAGTTTTTACCGTGTTAATATTTGTAGGGTTATTATGTTGAACTATGACATCACGTTCTAAACATTCCATACGTTGAATTTCAGCTACTAACTTGTCTATTGTTATTGGTGCTGCTTCAGTTTCACCTTCCAGCAAGGTCAAAAGTCGCGCCTTTATTTCTCTGTCCTTTTCGCTCTTTAACCCATTTACAAAAATCAAACATTTTAAGTTGTCAGCAGTGCATTTGCTTAACAAGAAATTTTCGCAATGGCGGCATAACTTACAAAGTCCTCTATTTCACCTCTAACATTTTGCATGCATTTTACCCGTAGACTGAATAAACTTTCTTTTCTTCCGAATAATTTTCTTAAAATTTCTAGAGTCTCTGCAAAATTGACATCTCGAGGCTTTTTTGGAAGTAGATAATCCTTGTATTTATTAAACACTGTCGTACTTACTTTTCTTAGCAATAACCTAACTTTTGATGTGTCGTCAAGTTCTTGTGCTTCGGTTTCAAAAATGTCTTCATATCTGTCATACCATGTTGAAAATATTTGGCCATCCTCTGGATCATATGTGAACTCCCGTATGTTTTTGGAGATGATGTCCATTAGGGCCTCTGGTGCTGTAGATGAACTAGTTGCAGGTGTTGACGAATTTGATGCGGCTGCGGAAGTACTCTGTGACAGGTTTATGATCATTTCCATCAACCTTTGCTGTTTATCCATCGATTCCTGTTG
This sequence comes from Linnaemya tessellans, assembly GCA_951800035.1. Taxonomy (NCBI): domain Eukaryota; kingdom Metazoa; phylum Arthropoda; class Insecta; order Diptera; family Tachinidae; genus Linnaemya; species Linnaemya tessellans. The sequence goes on along the minus strand of OX637533.1, from coordinate 30,248,188 downwards.
GCGGACCAAAATTTCGCCCACAACGTTGTCCAAAGATCTTGTTGCCATATTTATGAATATAAATCCTTTTCACCTCGTCGCCAGTTGTTGTATTTTCGTTATATTAAATAACAACACTTTACTTTTAATATATTTAATACAGGGAGGATTGCTTTATTGAGTACTTATTCGTGCAAATCTCAAGCTTAGAATGACATTTATAAATTTTTATTATTCTGACACGCGTTTAGACTTCAAAGCGAGATATAGCAAGTAGCGCCGTTGCTTATTCTTTGGTATTGCCAACACTTTACAAGTTTTGCAACAAACAGTGTCCAACATTGTTTTGACGTCCTAACTGCTGCTGTCTGCTTACTATAAGCATTCCACTGTTGCACTTTCTTGAAGTGTTATGGAGAAAATCTCCTTGTTTTCTCAACTCGTCTATTATCTTCAATCGCTCTTTTGAATTGATACCAAAACTTAAAGCTGCTTTAACTTTTTTTGTAATTTATGTTTTGAGTAATATCGAAAATAAAATAAAAAAAATCTTGAATCTAAAGTAAACATATTAAACGAATTAAAATTACCTTTTTTAACTTAGAACAATTCAAAATAAAATGTTCCTTCATCGTATTTTATTCCCTTCAGGATATGTTGAATGATGTTGTTTTCATCGTTTTTATTCCCTCCAGGATATGTTGAATGATGTTTTTAATATTATATGTTTGTTGTTGTGGTTGGTTGTTGTTGTTTCCGATGTTTTTAATTGTTTTACATATTATTTTGATTAAATATATTACGGCTATTATAACAAGTCCCATTATGGATAACATTTCTACATAGTTTAATTTGTCATTTTCTGCATTGACACTGTAATCATTGGTTACTAGTTTGCTGTTCTTCAAAATTTCCACTTATTGTTTATTTTCGTTGTCTTCTGATGATTTTCCTACTTCATATCCAGCTATGAGTAGTGGAATAGTTTTTAGAATTTTTTTTTATTTTAATTTTACATTCCAAAAAAATAGATTTATTGGCTTTATTTTTTTTTATATAAAAAAATTTGTTTTTAAAAAAATTGTCTTTTTATGCGTTATTTTTATTTAATTGTCTTCTTTTTTCACCGCATATTAAATAAAAAGTCTTGTCACGGTCGCCATATGGAAAGTAAAAGAAAAACGTCTTTTTCTGATGAATGATAAATCTGAACTCTTTTACTTAAAAATTGTATCTTTACTTAAAGCTAAAATTAAAAGTACAACTAAGCGAAATTGAGGGTGAGAGAAAATGCACAAATATTTGCAATTCATGGTGTCATATGAATCCATCTCTTCATTTACTTAAGAATGTGGAATTCGTTGTTTAAATAACTGAAGTTTTAATTATTAAGTTTAATGACATGCGTTTTTAATGTGTCAGCTAAACGTTGTGCACCTTCACTACAGTAATGATGTCTGGGAAGTTTTGTATGCAACATTTTGCAATACAGTACACACTCGGAAATTCGAACCACTTTGTATTTAGGGCGATTCGAATTTCCGAATTATTCGAATTTCTGGACTGTTTTTTAATAAAAAAATTTAGGTAAATTTGACCATAAAGATATAACAAGCTATGTTTTCTTTTTCATTTTATTTTATTTAACATAAAAACTATAAAAAACTTAACGAAATATAAAAAAAAATAACAAATCCAGTTCATTTGACTTTAGTATGCATAATATAAATACATACATAGTATACTTATGATTAAATTAAAAAATAAATTTTTTTAGAAAGGTTAAAATAATACATATTTTTAATTCTCACTCAGTCTTTATTAATCCAATAATCAGTAATATTAGTCTGTTTTTTAGGTTTTTGTATTTCCGACAAAACAATATCATTACGAAAATCTAAAAGATTTGACAAGTGCTTAGTGGAAGACAATTCACTGCTTTTGCACTACTGTATTAAATTATTTACACTTGCAGTAGCTTCGGAATAAGAAATATTAGGTGAAACTTTCCCATTACTATCTTCATCTGTGTCTAAAGACAAACTTTCGCTGTCAAATATATGGAAAGGTTCATTCTCAAAGGCATCTTCATTCCATCTTTCGATTTCTCTTACAGATATAGAATTATTCGGATCAATTTGCGTCAAAATTTATTGGACAACGTCATTATAGTTCTGATCTTCTTCCAGCAACCGTGATAGAGGCACTCATCACTACTATCGTATTTGTCAGAGTCCCAATTGAACAACTTTGACCAATAATTTTTTAAAGCTGTTGAATGAGATTTTAAACTTTAGTTTAGTCCACCATTCTCAGCAATTAGTTTGATTAGCAATTTATTTCTATAAACAAGTTTGGTTAGCTTTATTGAATTTTGGTCCATGGGCTGCAGCGCTGCTGTAACATTTGGTGGAAAGAAGTACGCCACTATATTCCCATCTTCGCTTTGCAATGCCTCAATGGGTGAGTGGGCGGCGCAGTTGTCAATAAGTAAAAGGGCTTTTGGAGGAAAATTATTTTCCTCGGAAAAACGAAAGATCTATTAAAAAATATTTTAGAATTATGGAAGTTATAAATATGTATAAATAACTAGAATGCAATCACGTTCATTTATTAAAATAAAAAAAAATTAAATAATTTGCAGTTTCGCAGATTTGAACTTATAGCCTGTTGAGAAAATTAACATCCTGTAATACAATTTACTATTAAAATAGAAATTCATACATAATGTATAAATAACGTTTGCACTTACTTCATTAATAAAGATCTTGTGAAACCAGTCATAAAAGATCCGAGATGTCATCCAAGCATTTTTTGAAAAATCGTAATGTAGTGGGTTGTTAATTTTTTTGAAACACCTTGGATTTTTGGCTTTTCCAATAACCAATGGCAACAACTTACAGGAACCATCAGAATTTGCTCCAAGTAAGATAGAAATTCTTTCTTTTTGGGTTTTGTGTCCCGGAGCACTTTTTTCGGAAGCTGAAATATATGTTCTATCTGGCAGGCAGCGGTAATATAGCCCAGTTTCGTCGACATTATATATTTATCGCGTTTTATTTATTAAACGAAAAACAATGTCAATTAGAATTTAAATGTGTATTTAAAAAGTTTATTTATTTAAAAAATATAAGAAAGTAATATGATTATATGTAGTTATCAAAGAAAATTTGGCTCAAACGTCTTGCGCGCACTTCTTTACTCAACAGCGTCTTCGTCACAACTAGTTCGATTTCTTTCGTTTGGGTTTACTCACAACTACATTCCCACATATTTGAGATTCCACTAGGCCCATTTCTGCGATTTTAGCACGAAGTCTATCAATCCATGCCGCTTTTTAAATTTGGTAAACCATCCATCGCTTGCCCGAAAGTCATTCTCAGCTTTATCGGGATATTCTTGCATGAAAATTACTTAGCTTTCTCCTTTAATATGGGTCCATTAATGTCGCCTTTTTTCACGTTGATTAAGAAACCACTCATAGACACGACTTTCCATTTTTTGGATATTCGGCACTATGTAAAGTTTTATTGGATACATGTTGATAGTGTTGGCAACAGCATACAATATTGATTTTCTATTCGATTTAATACATATAGCTAATGGTAGAAGTAGTTACATTAAAGTCCAGTGCTAAAAGCTTTCCTTGAACGCCTTTGTCAATCTTTTCCAATATTTTTAATTTGTCTTGTAAAGACAAAGTGTTTTTTTTACTTTTGTTTGGCATTTTTAGTCCACCGTATCACATATACAAACACCAAAAAACTGACTTTTAAACTCTAACAACATCAACAAGATCTGTAAATCATCTATTAAAATGGGATTTCCCTTTTTACTTTGTATTTGGTTAAACTAAATTGTCAAAATTTTAGTGTTTACAAAAAAGAAGAAAAAACCGCTCGGAAATTCGAATTTTGGATTCGAGTTGGAATTTCTGAGCGTATACTGTATATGCAAAAATGTTTTTTTGATAGCTTACTTCTCTACAGCATTTTCACGTTGGACAATATCAAAGGATTTTCTAGTATTTAACGCTGTTGTTTTTTATGTGGATGTATTTTTTGTGGAGTTGGCATTTTCATTTGTAGAATTGATTGAATCCGGAAAGTATTCAAAGTCGGTGTTAGCTATTGAAATGGCTGTAGTTTTTGTGCTTTTCTTTGATATGTAACATTTAGCAGAAACATTACACGTTTCGGATGCAGTTGATGAGTTATGTTCGGAAGTTTTTGATAAGTTCAAGTTTAGTTCTTTGCTATAAATTGGCGATGAAATCTTGCTAGACGACACATTACGTGTCGATGTGCAAGGTTGGGATTTTAAACAGGTTTGATTTTGGCTTCTTTCTTGCGGTTCGAACATATTCAGTATTTATTGGTAAAGAAATTGGATTTGAAGGATCAGCAGCATTTAACGATGCTTTTACATGACAAGTTTCATATAATATTGATGATAAACAGCACCTCTTTGGCAAAGAATAATATATCGAAACCGGATCAAGGATGCTATAGAAGTGGAGCTATCACACGATGGATTTGTAGGATCAGTAGCATTTAACGAAGCTTTTACAGGAGAAGTTTCACATAATATTGAAAAATCATTTATCGATATTTGTGCAGAAATTGGATCTAAAGGACCAGCACGTTTTAATGAGGGTTTTGCAGTAGAACTATCAGATCATGTTGATGAGGAACGACCAGTTTGGGATGTATAAACTCTTCGAACGTCAAGCTTGCTTATGACTAGTACCAGTTGCATTTGCGTATATGTTGACGACAATTTATTAAGCAATGATAAATACCTATATTTGCATCTATATTCTGGAACATAATTTTTGTCATCTGAAAAGTAGCAGAAGTTCTTTGGCATATTTCAATGTTCAACGAAGACAATCTGCAGAATCAATCTCAACTAATTCTTATTGCAATAATGCTGGCTAAAAACCATAAGGAATAACAACTATGTTTATTGTTTATAATGTTTATTTCACTATACATTATATGTAATTATAGTTTACAAAATGTTTTCTTTATTCTCTTTTGTTTAGGAGTGGACTGTTAGATGCTGATTTAATGGCTTCAGAAAACTAACTGAACTGAGTGAAGGGTAGAGAATATAGAAAAGCTATAGAAAAGAATATTGCATGAAATGAAAGTGTGGGAGAGTGAGTAGAGCAAAATATGTATGTAAAGGAAAAAACACATTTATCCTTTAAAGAATATTAAAATGATTATTTATTAAGTTAGAAAATATGATAATTAATTAAAAAGGGTTTGTAATATAAAGTTTTATTTCTGTTCTTTAAGTCAACCGTTTGTTGCAAGAGCACGACACCAACTAACTCTCGCTCGATCAAGTTGCCAGATCTTCTACTTCTTCCTCAAATTTCAGTGTTGCTAACAGTCGGCCGTTCCTGCACATACGGAGTGACATCACTACGGCTTCCGCATTTTTATTTGGCACATTCTCTTCCTCTTCAGTTAGCATTTCCTCTTCTTCTTCGATCAGCACATCCTGCTCCTTTTCATCAAGCATACACCACTGTTTCAACTTATCGGATGCATAAACTCCGGTGTAATGGCGTTTTGTTCTTGTGGCACCAGGCATGTCAGTGATGACATAACGATCGTTATCCAGAACACATTTAATTAAGTAAGGCCCTTTGTACTTGCGCTCGAGCTTCCTCGATTCGCCACTGCTTGTTGCTTCGTTCTCCGCCAAGACAAGGTCGTTGATATTGTATTTTCGTGGTACCGAGTGTTGGGTATCATATTTCGTCTTCACCAGTTGTTTTGCTTTGTTTATTCGTTCAGCTGTTGTTTCTCGCAATTCATCCAGGTTTTCTTGATTATCGGCATGTTCATCATGAAGAATTAGCGTCATTTTATTCTTTAAAATATCACGAGGCGTGAAACCATATACCAGCTCATGAGGTGTCTGTTTTGTTGTCTTATTGCGCATTGTATTGATTGACCACTGAATATCACGTAGATATTCATCCCAACGTCGATCATTCCCACATGTAGTCTTTAGCATCGAAAGTAGCGTTCTATTAGTGCGTTCGGCATGTCCATTGGCACGAGGGGTTCTCACCGCATTCTGGATGTGTTTGATGTTATAGGCTTCGCAATATCGACCAAATTCTTTAGAGGTAAAGGCAGTACCTCGATCACTGACTATACGAGTCGGAACACCAACGTAACTGCTCACATCGTCGAGAACAGCCAAAACATGCTTCGTTGCAGTACTTTTAACAGCCTTCACAATCGTATATTTTGTAAACGCATCTACACAAACGAGAATATGTTCATTCCCGCGTTTACTTTTCGGAAAGGGTCCTAAATGATCCAAATGTAGCGTATGAAACGGCACAGGTTGAATACCATCGTAATAAAACACGCCTTCTTGTTTACCACCAGGTTTCTTATTGAACGCACAGTCAACACATGTTTTGATATAAGATTTTACGAAATTCCGCATTCTGGGGAACCACATATACTCTTGTATTCTTTGCATTGTTTTGTCTAACGCCAAATGACCAGCCTTGTCGTGGTTATTGTTAACAATTCGCCATCGCAACGATTTTGGCACAACGTAGAGTTTCTTTCCATTAACGCTTTTATACAGTCTTCCATTTTGCATTTCATACTCTTTTATCGTCACTGGATCTTTCTCTTGGAACTTCCCGATAATACGTTTGATGTCTTCGTCTTGTAGCTGCATGCTATAGAGATAATCTTCTTCAGAAATATTCGCTGCCATCACCATGAGCGATGCACTATCAATTTCGTGTGGTTCTTCTACTGGGCAACGGCTCAAAGCATCGACGTGATTCATATGAGTACCGGCACGATGTTCAATAGTAATTTCGTAATCCTGTATACGTAACCACCTAGGTAGGAAGTTGGACCAGCCACATGGAAGCGGCTCCAATATCATCGATAGCGCGAAGTTGTGCGACTCTCTCATCAACGACATCAATTATTAGTTGTCCCTGTGAACCAGCGACATCTGTTGGAATGGGTCCTGATTCCAACATGAAGGTACCTCCAGAAGATACTTAGTACGTAGTTCAACAATCTGACTGATATTCGGAAGTTATTAATATCAGCAGGGACATTTTCTTGCGTTATTGAAGCATTCGCAAGTACTGCGCGCTGCATCTCGCTCAAACGGACAGCAGAGGCGTAACCAATACACCGTGAATTCCATTCTCTAGCTATTTCGTTTGGTTGCCACTCTGGACCCACAGCCGGATCCTCAGTATAAGCGACGTCGCAACTAATTCTTTCAGCGGCCAGAGTAATGTTCGGATATGATGCAGTTAAATAATACTCATTCTCCATATCTTCAAAATAACCATTTTGGTCATAGTCATAATCCTTCAAATTAAATTTTGATTCCACACTGCTTGGAATACTAAAGTTACCAAATCCAGATAAATACAGAACAATTGATTTTGGCACGATATAGTTGCCCTCAGTATAAATCATCTCTACCAACTCAAGTTCAGATGGAGTGAGCGGGTAACGATTCTTCTTCTTAATGTACAAAACTCTAGTCCATGCGAAGACGGTGATATAATAGTTGTACATTGATAGAGAAATAGATCTCTTAAAATTCAGAGAATGGGCGTACAGGTTTTCATAACTTTCATTAATCAAAGGTGTCAATCCTTCAAACCCCGAAAAATGATTTATCTCCTCAGCTACAGGAACTAATTCCTCAGCTGAAGCAGGTACGAATGCCTCCAAATATAACGGATCATTCTTCAACTCGGAATTCGTCTTCGATAGATGTTGTCCAGTTGGCGGTTCCCTTGCCACAACCGGAGCGCGGACGTTCTCCCGAGGATTGTTGGAAATTCCACTCTTGCGGAAAGTGGCGTTATTTCTATTTGGCGGACGGCGTTGATTATTGCCCGCATTACCTCGATTACTGCTGCCTCTTTCGTAGTTGTCTCTGTTATTGTAATTATTATTACGACTTGGGCCTGGTCTTTCATCATAATATTGTTGCTGTGAATTCTCGAAACCGTGTTCATCACTGGCGTTTCTTCTATAATAATTATTATTATTATTTCTGCGGTTCATCTTGAATACGTCTTACGATTATATTTTCTCTTTTTATTTTAAATTTTAAATTTGCCTCTCCAAGGTCTTTGATTTTAAAAAGTTGTTTTCTTTATAATTGTGGGGCTTCCACTTCGATTTTGATAATTCGCTTATTTGTTTTGTGGGGCTTCCACTTCGATTGTTTGATTTAAATTCCTTAAGTAAAAAAGGGTTTGTAATATAAAGTTTTATTTCTGTTTTTTAAGTCAACCGTTTGTTGCAAGAGCACGATACCAACTAACTCTCGCTCGATCAAGTTGCCAGATCTTCTACTTCTTCCTCAAATTTCAGTGTTGCTAACATATGTATGTATGAATGATATGTGTGTAGGTTGTAGCTATTAGGAATAGGGTTCACCAACATCCCGGGCGACCCTGAAACAATGTTTCAGCAGATAGGCAGTTTTACAATTTTGACTATTGGCCTGGTCATCGTTCCGTTAGGGGTTTGGAAAGACACCGCTCGTGTTAGCCCGTCTTTTCCTGGAAAGGTTTCAAGCACTCTAGCAGTAGTCCATGTGGATGTAGGTGTGTTGTCTTCCTTCACGAGAACTAAATCGTCTTTCAGGATGTTAGGTTGTACTTCGGCCCATTTTGATCGTTGTTGTAGAGATGTTAGATATTCTCGGCTCCATTTGCGCCAGAATCCTTGATACATACATTGTACGTGTTGCCAATAGTCCAAACGATTGACATTAATTTCCGTAAGATTGCCCTCTGGTACCATGGTGGTGGGCCTGCTATAGGTGTGCTGGTGATAGGTATCCAATAGCTGTGTCTGGAGCGGCTCCAAGTGGCCTGGAGTTTATTACGGCCTCTACTTGAGCCAATAGTGTATGCATTTGCTCGAAAGTTAGAGTAGTAGCGCCAACTACGCGTCGTAAATGGAGTTTGACTGAGTGTACCCCTGACTCCCACATGCTACCCCAGTGTGGCGAATAAGGTGGAATGAAGTTCCACTTGATGCCTTCTTTGGATAACGTTTCTGCTACAATTTTGTTATGATTGTCTGCATATAGATGTGAGAGCATTTCATCCAGGGTACGGCGAGCCCCAACAAAAGTTTTTCCATTGTCGCTGTAGATCTGCTTACATTTACCACGACGAGACATGAAACGGCGTAGAGCTGCCAGAAAACAGTCGGTAGTCATATCAGAAACCAGTTCAAGGTGTATAGCGGATGTTGTCATACAAATGAAAATGCAAATATAACCCTTCGAAAGTTTCGAATTGCGAGCACGATGATGTTTTAGCGTGAATGGACCTGCGTAATCACAACCGGTATTTAAAATGGACATGCTTTACGGACGCGTACCTGGGGAAGGTCAGCCATTTTTTGTTTAGTTATATGCTTCGCATATCTAAAGCATTTTAAACATTGATGGGATAATTTTCGTATCATATTTCTTGCCCCGATGATCCAGTATTTTTGTCGTATGATTACCATCAGTGAGGATACTCCTGGGTGCAAGTTGTTAACGTGTTCTTCATGCAGTATAAGCCATGTTATATGATGATTTTTTGGAAGAATTACTGGGTGTTGGGTATTGAATGAACATTCGGAGTTGGAGATTCGTCCTCCTACTCGTAATAATCCATTTTTGTCTATAAGTGGTGATAAGGGATTCAGTTTAATGTTGGTGTCAATTTTTCCTAATTGAGGAAATCCGTGGTTTGTTTATAAAATTCGGTCTGCGCCATTCGTAGACAGATAATTTTTCCATGTTGTATTTCACTAAAGGTCAAATTTCCCGAAGGAATTTTAATTTTATGTACGTATAAGTTGATGAAACGTTGGACGTACGCTGCAATACGAGTGAGCTTATACCATTGTGAAACTTTCATAAGGATGGTTTGTAGTGGATGAATGCTATATTTCATAGAAGTACATGTGGTAGCTACAGTTGTTGTAAGATATTCTGAAGATGACCTTAATGTTTCCAAAATTGTGGACGTTCTGTTTTCGACAAATGTTTTGAGTTTACTTGGCTGTAACGACAACCAGGATAGCACGACGGTAGAGTCGCACCATGCGTTGACTTCAATTTCTTGGTGTGGCAGCGATGTAGTTATAGCCTTTATTAGCCGCGTAAGCAACAAGGCTCCACATAGCTCTAACCGTGGTAGGGAAATTTGCTTCAGTGGAGCTACACGAGTTTTCGATGCTAACAAGTTTACGCAAATATTGCCTTCATTGTCCTCGAATCTACAATACACGACCGCCGCATAGGCCTTCATGGACGCATCACAGAATCCATGTAATGAGATTTTTGATTGCCTATTCGGAACATAACGGGGTATCTTCAAACCTTTAATGTTTTGCAAATCTTCTCGATATCTCAACCAAAGTTTTGCTAAATTATCTGGCAGCGGCTCATCCCAGGCTAAGTTCTGCAAACATAGTTCTTAAAACAATATTTTAAATTTTATAACAACTGGGGAAATAAGACCAAGTGGATCGAAAATTCGACAAACATCCGAAATTAGTTTACGTTTTGTGGCGACCGTTAATACGTCCATAGTGACAATGTATCGGATGATATCCTCTTGCGAATTCCAATAGATGCCGAGAACCGAGAAGAGACGACACTTCTTTATCATTTTTCAGAAAACTAGGTGTTTCTTCACTTGACGTGCAAATAGCGCTACAATTTGACACCCATTTGCTTAACTCCAGTTTGGCCTTTGCGAGTAAATTGAGAAGTTCTTCCCGTTTGCGTAGAAGATGGCTTTCTGAAAAGTCACCCGTCAACACGTCATCAACATAAACATCTTCAAGCAAAATTTTAGAAGCCAATGGATGTGATTGAGCAATCGTACGGCCAGGTATGGTGCAGGAGCTGTTCCATACGTAACGGTAGATAGTTGAAAGTGTTTAGGAATATGTATCATCAGGCCCCTCTCTCTATAAGATCCGTTGATAATTGCGATGATCATCTGCGACCCAAATCTGTCGAAACATCTTAACGATGTCTGCGGAAAAAACGTATTTGTGTAACCGGAATCGAAAGCAAACTGCGAATAAATTGCGTTGAATTGCAGGACCAATATGAAAGTTATCATTCAAAGAGGCATTTCCGGCGTCTTGAAACGAACCATCAAATACAATGCGCAATTTCGGACCTACAATAGGATGGTGTGGGAGATAAAATAGGCGTCCATCGGTGACATCTATTTTCTCAGGCGGTATTTCTTGCATATGTCCCAACTGCTGATAGTCATTCATGACTTTACAATACTTCTCTTTAAGTATCGGATTTCGAGAGAGTCTTCGTTCGGTTGATTTAAATCTGGCAAGTGCCCCTTGAAATGTGTCCTTAAACGTAGGATTTTCTTCCTTAAACGGTAGTTGCACAATATAACATCCATCTGGATGGCTATTATGCGTTTGCTGAAAATGGTTTTCCACAAAGGTGCATTCATCAGATGGTTTTTTCTGGGTTTCGATTTCTTCGATTTCCCAAAATCGATATAATGATGGGTCCTCATACATGACATGCTGTAACATTACCTTGGTTGTTTCGAACATTTACCACGGCTGTGGGTAGAATGTGAGTAAGATGCTTTTTCATAAACGATGCAATATGAGGTTTAGTCACTACCGTATTTAGTGACAGGCTGTGAACATTGAGGTTCAGCTGAAACAATTTTACACGAAAATAACTCTGACAGAGCTGCAACATGCTTTTGATCAAAATGCAATAATGTGTGATGAACACGTTGACAAACCCGGCATTTGTGTTGTGATTTGCAGGCAAGACCGGAATGGCTTTGGTGCATGCTATTAAAACAAAGGTTTTTCTTTTTAACTATAGAACGACGATTCTCAATTGTGAGTGAAAGAAAATAAGGACATTTATACGTATTATGGTCACTAGAGCCACAATCAAAGCAATTTTACCTTGTAGAATGTGAACAAGCCAATGATCACGCTCATCACAATCTATCGCTTTCAAACCTCGTACGACTTCATTGGAAGTATCAGCAATTTTCCTTAATAATGTACTGTTCCCCTCCTTCATTGAGGGTAGATTCATAAATGTTTCTATATAAGCTGTGACTATATGACGAGGTCGGTCATAACGTTCTTTAATCCGATCCCATGCTGTAGTGTAAGAATCCTCCGAGATTTGAATATGCCTGATGAGGTTTGCTGCGTCATCTTTGACTAACGACTTTAGGTATTGAAACTTTTGAATATCTGACAAATTCTGTCTAGCATCGATTGCACTAGTGAATAAATCTTTGAAGGCCGGCCACTCCTTGTAGTTGCCGGAAAATGGTTCTATTCTGATTTTTGGCAAATCATCATTGCGTGACGTAGATGGTGCCTCTAAATGTTGTAATAACGTAGAATGTTGCTCAGCTAAACGTGAAAACATCTCTAAATGGGGAGCTGGCGTCGGTGCTGCGTAATTTGAAGATCTCAATATACGTTTAAACCACCCAACGCAATCTAAATATTTCTCTTCGTATTCATTAATCTCTGTTTCCGGATCTACGAAACCTACTTCCTCCTCATAGTTAAACAATTCGCCTGTGAGACATTGTAGCTCCTTCCACGCAGACTCTAAACGAGTTAATCGCGCTTCAACTTGATCAACGTCTAATTCCTCTGGGGCATTTTGCGTGAATGTATACGCTCTGGTAATTGCGCCTTTCTCTAGGCGGCGTTTCGATTGAATAGGCTTCATTTTATAATAAGGTGAAAATAAATAAAATGTGTACCTACAACTTTATTTATGCGTGTCGCTTAACGCTTGCCGTTGTGGTTATGTTTCTTGTGGCTTTGATTTTAATTGCTTGTGGTGAATGTTCGCTACTTTAAGAATTGTTATAACACACTTATACAAACACACGCAAATTAAAGTTTTTACTTTTTTGGTTAATTAAAAAAATAAATTTTTTAGACGTCTATGCATCTTTTTTATTTTATTTTTTTTTCTTAACTCTAGTGAGTTAATCTTAATACATATGTTAATACTTAACTGAACTTATAATTCTGAAATATGTTGCTTAAATACTAGAAGATACATACTATCTTATCAACTAAATAATTGTAGGCAGTTACCTACATTTTAACATGATAAACCTTCTTTCTTTGTTTTCTTAAACAAGATTGATCATGTTTTATTCTGAGGGTGTTTACAAAAGAACATTTAGATAATGTTTTTACAATTTACAAGTACATTTAGGTAAAGTGTCTTTGTTTCTTATGATTGAACATGGTTTATTATCTTACAATTTAGAGAAAGTGTTTGTGTTATGAATCGTTGCTTATACCTACATAGTTATCGTTTGTCTGTGAGGGTATTCTACCTATCGTTCTTAACTCTCCCCTTACTTAAAAATGAATCGTCCCGATTTATATTTATTTAATGTTTATTTCTTGTCTGATTTTTTCTAGTTCTCTATTATATAAAGCCTGAAGATTTTTTTGTGTCTTAATTTGCCTGAGGGTTATATAATACTTTGTTACCTTCAGTATAATATGTATAGATATTAATATGGTGATAATTATTAATGTTATATATAAGAAATATTTGATAGGGTGTCTTTCTATTGGGATTAAAAATTTCTTTAATGAATCAATGTTACTGAATGCGAATTCTGAAGAGGATGTCATTATTTTGATAATCTCTAAGTCATCGTTATGTTTGTCGTGTACAGCTTCTATTATGCTTTTATGGATGTTTATGTAAGTTATATTATTAATTATCACTTTGTCCGTATATTTTACTAATATAGTTCCTTTTACGAGTTTGTTGTTTACGGTATTTGTACCGTCCAAAAGAATGAATCCCTCGTCTATTTCTAGTAACGGATAATTATATTCTTGTATTATTATGCATTTAGCTTTCCTATTCTCTATTAATGGTTTAATACAGTCATCATTTATTTTGTTGATTTTACAAATATTTTTGCTCAAGTAATTTTTACAGTTATTTACTCTCGTATAAATATTATTGCAGAGAGCAATTTCTTTGTCGGTGGATACTTTCCCATGTTTAATACTTATTGGTGTAAATTTAAACAATTGGCAGTAGTTATTTATAAGTGGATACTTATAGATATTGATGAAGGTGTCATTACTTCTTGCAATATAAATGTCAGAATATTCCAATATATTTATAATTGGTATGAACGATAATTTCTGTTCTGATACTTCCTTTACATCGTCCAAGCTTAGTGATTCTGCTAGATATTCGTTACTTTTAGCAGCGTTTATAGTTCTTACTAATGTTAATAGTTGTTCATGAATTTGTTCGAGCAGGATGTGGCTTTCTGTCATTTGGCCTTGCATGGAATCCAGTAACTTTTCAAATCTGGAGTTAATGAATTTTTGTTTTTCATTATTTTCAATTAAGGCATTTTTTTTCGTTTCTATTTGAATTACGTCATCATGGTCTGGTATACCAGTGATAAACTTCAGTGTGGATCCTAAGAAATTTAGTCCTCGTTTCTCAATTCTATGTTGATTAAGTTGGTCAATTAATATATCTATTTTTTTTATCCAGATGTGTCCTTCTATGGTAAAGTAAGAATATTTGTTACGTATTCCTTCATATGTCGTATAGATTCTTGTTAAGTTGGTTACATGGAATAAATACGCGAACTTGTCAAATAGGAATACGTCATCTGTTCTTGTTAGAATAAACTTTTTATTTGTTACGTCTTCGATTTCAGTTATTGCTTCTGGTGTCTGGAATGATATTGCCAGTGCGACTAATATCAGGTATACTTGGTTCATTTTTGTTAATTGTCGTATTTTTTATATTATTTTTATGTATAATTTTTCCTCCTTGAGTTAAAATCGTGTCCCCACGGTCTTCCTTAACAATTTCTTTCTTGTATCTGGGCAAATTCTTGTTTCTGATTCCTGTGATTTTTACCAGGATTTGTGTACCTTCTTCAAATATTCGGTGTTTTGCTTTCCTATTCAGTCTCTCTAATACTTTATTTGATGCTTGTCGTAATTTTCTTATGATTTCTTCCTTGTTAAATTTTATTGTTCCAAAATATACTTCCCTAGGCCTATATCCTGTTACGGAGTGTATTGAATTGTTAAGCTCCTTGATGGCTTTGAATATTTCGTCTTTTGTTGTAGATGAATTCTTTATTTTGAAAATACGCGTTAGCTCACTTATAGAGTTATGAGCTCTTTCTACTTGTCCGTTTGCTGATGAGCGATGAACTGGTGTCTCTATTTTTTGCACATTATGCTTTATACACATCTGTTTGAATGCTGGCGTGATAAAACTTGCTTCGTTATCGGTCATGAGTCGTTTGCATTCAGGAAAGTTATTAGTAATTATTTCTTCCATCTTATTCTTTATATTAGCTTTAGTACTAAGTTCGTGAGCGACTATATATTTGGAAAACTTATCTATGGTTACTAAATAAGTGACTTTATCATTGTAGTAAATATCTGCATGTATGTATTCCCTAGGTTGTGTTGGTATGTCTGAATCGCGAAGTGGTTCTTTAGTTGGATTTCTTTCATAACGTCCAAATAAACAAGCGGAACAATGGTTATTAGATTGCTTGGCATCTTTCTTTATGCTTGGCCAATAATATTTTTCAAGTATTTCTTTTGTTATATTATTAACCCTTTCACCCCGGAGTTTTTTCTTGAAGTGTGGTGCTTTTTTTTTTAATCTGACAAGCAATTCAGTTATAAAGCAAAAGTATAAGACGTTTGTAATAAACAAAAAGTCCAGGATCCTTCACGTTATCCTGGGACATATAGTCCCAATAAGGTTTTATGGTGGGATTATATGTCCCAATATAACTAATTGTTATAATAATTAAACAACTTAGATTTTTTATTTGTATATACTTTTATTAAAAAAATAAAAAAAAAACCAAGGAATTCAACGTCTAAACGAACAAATAAAAATATAACGGCACTTTAAAAATTAAAATATGATTAATTTATTTATGAAATGATGCAAAGCATGAGGGGCATAGTGCATTATTGCATCCTGAGCATAGGAATTTGGTTCTTCTTTCCTTCTTGAAAGACGTGCATCTCACACAACGACGTCGGGAGCTGGTTTCAATAGGCAAATGATCGCCAATATTCAAAAGCTCCTTTTTCGGGTATTTAGAAGGCCTACCACCTGTTCGGCGGGTTTTTAGTCCTTTGTGTTTCGTTCCTTCAGCAATAAGTGCTTCAGCCAATGGAACCATAAATTGAATTAATGATATCTTACAGTGATGGTGCTCTATATATACAATCCAAGCGTTCACGACAGAAAGCATTAAGATCTTAAAAAAAACTTTCTTCCACCACTTTCTGGACTTCCTGTTCATATCGTATGTTGCAGTTTTTTGATCAGCGAGATCCACACCTCCCATCATACAATTATAATCGCTGATAATCAAGGGACAATCCACATGCTTTCTTGTGCCATCTTTTTGCTTTCGTAGCACCTCAACTGAATCTGGCATGTGGCAATTGGACATGCACAATACTTCTTTAGAGTCCATCCATCTAGTAGCTAACAAACCAGTAGCGCTTATTTGAAATTGTGATTGCCCACGATCCAATCGTCCTTCAAAATTTGGAGTGTCTTTTCGGTTTCTGATATACGTTCCAAAAGCTGGAAATGGAATGTTCTCAAGCAGAGATACTGACGTAAAAAATCTGTCGAAAATAATAGCTACTTCCTTATTGCGGATTGTAGATACCAAATTGATTATGACTCTTTCGCCAAGAGTTCCGGTGATCATTTGGTTGGTTTCTTTTCCAGTATATATATTTAAATCATAAGTATACCCAGTTTTAGCATCACACCGCATCCACATTTTCACGCCACGTTTTATGGGCTTCATTGGCATGTACTGTTTTAGCACGGAACGGCCTTTGAACTTCGTCATGCACTCATCTACAGATTGAAAGGGGCTTTCACTTCGCGCTTGCGCAAACGTTTTCTTCACACAAGCTAAGACTTCGGACATGTAATAATCTTTCGGGGCCTCACTTGGTTTATCAACGTCATTGAAATATATCTTAGATGAAAGGTGAGTTGGTCTAATGCTAGCTTCTATGGCTGTTGTGAATGGTAAAGGTCCTATTTTATTATTTTGTTTCATAAGTTCATTAATCTCTAATTTGTATTTTTTATCTCCTATGGAGTAGTTTATTTTTTGTATTTTTTCGGGGACTATAAACAATTTTTTTCCAATGTCTATGACTGCTTCTAATTGTGTTATGCCCTCAACTCCTAACATTAAGTCGTAGTCGTCATTAGTTTGTAATTCAAAAAATTCTAATTCCTTCTTTAATACACTTATTTTTTGTTTGTAATTTAATATCGATTCACCGTGCATGGTAATCATTCTAAATGGTTTAGTCTTAATTCTATTACCTAAAACTAAATTTTTATTAATATAGTTATGGGTTGCACCGCAATCAATGAAAATTTAATATTCTTTGTTACCCTCATCTTTCAAAAAAATATAGTACAACCCGTCTATTAGTTTAAATTCTTATATATACTATTATTAGAAAATGAATTGCTACCTTTTTGTGCTGTAGTGCTGGTATTATCGTCTTCTTGATGATTTGTTTGTATTCGGTTGTTCCTCTGTATTTTATATTGTTGTTGAAAATTACCGCTTTGGTCTCTCATTCTTTTCCAGGGTTGACTATGGAAACCTTGTTGTGGTAGTTGTTTGGTGTTGCCCGAAGATGTATCCATTGGCTCTGGTCTAGATACATTCTGATGTTGCCAATTCGGTCGTTGTAAGTTGAATGGTTTGTACGACGGACGTCTAAAGTTGTTATTTTGCTTGTTGAACTGTAGTTGGTCTTTCTGGTGATGTTTTGGAGGTTGTAATCTGCTTACATTGGATGTCTTTCCTAGTTGAAAGTCCCTATGGGTGTTGTCATGCTCAATTGTCTGTGCTATGGCATAGGCGTGCTCCAAATCTCTAATGGGATTTCCATATAGTGTTGATCGTATGAATTCATTATGAATTCCATTCTTAAATGTCCTTACTGCGTCTTCCATAGCGTGTGCAGTCATGCAGTTTATAGATTCAGGTGGGTCTCCAGACATGGATATTTTTGCTGTGACGACAGTTAGGGCTTTACTTACGTCGTCGTGAAATTCGGATAAGGTTTTTCTCCCTTGAGTTAGTTTAGTTAACTCATCTTTGAGTACATACAGTGGACGTTGGTCACAATATGTGTAGTCCAATCTGTTTATTATGGCCTCAAAATTAAAAATGGTGTTGTGGTTCAATAAAATGTCGGCAGCAGGGCCGGTTATTTTCGATTTAATTATTGAAAGGGCCTCTACGTATCGATTTGAATGACAGTGTTGGCTGATGCTATCCATTAGTCTCATTGCGTCTTCTCGCCATAGACGGTACTTGTTTTGCGTGCCGTCAAATGTGGATAGGGCTTTAAAGATTTCCAAATTTATTTCGTTTGGATTATTGTAGATGGCAGTCCTTGGTTCTAATGCTTCGGCTTGGGGATAATTTACTGCCGGATTCGTTGGTATTTGGTCGAGTCTACTTCTTAGTGCCGCGTTTTCTTCCATTACTTTTTCTAGTGTTGCTTGCAAATTAGCCATTTGCTGGATGATTTGACTCAAATCTGTTTGTGCCATCTTTTCCAAATCTCTATTGCTGTCGAATATATTTTGTCTGAATCTTTTCATTAAAAGTATTGTTTTAAAGATTTTCTTCACTATGTAACTGCTTTTCACTTAATCCTTTTTATGAGGATTTAAAAATTTTCTTTTTTGTTTTCACTATGTGACTTAATCCTTTTTTGACAAGGAGGTTTGGTCCGCTCTCTTAGAGTAACAAAGTATATGCTACTCCTGGCAGGATCGCCAATTAAAGTTTTTACTTTTTTGGTTAATTAAAAAAATAAATTTTTTAGACGTCTATGCATCTTTTTTATTTTTTATTTTTTTTTCTTAACTCTAGTGAGTTAATCTTAATACATATGTTAATACTTAACTGAACTTATAATTCTGAAATATGTTGCTTAAATACTAGAAGATACATACTATCTTATCAACTAAATAATTGTAGGCAGTTACCTACATTTTAACATGATAAACCTTCTTTCTTTGTTTTCTTAAACAAGATTGATCATGTTTTATTCTGAGGGTGTTTACAAAAGAACATTTAGATAATGTGTTTACAATTTACAAGTACATTTAGGTAAAGTGTCTTTGTTTCTTATGATTGAACATGGTTTATTATCTTACAATTTAGAGAAAGTGTTTGTGTTATGAATCGTTGCTTATACCTACATAGTTATCGTTTGTCTGTGAGGGTATTCTACCTATCGTTCTTAACTCGCATGCGTCAATGCTTTAGCTGGCGCACAAGCAATTGATGTTGCTCTTTTTGGTTTTGAATAAATTTTATTGCTGTTGTAGTAAACACAAGCAACCATACGTTTATATTCTCTAAGATAATTTCTCTTATTTATTTATACATATATGAGATTAAGGAATTGTGTTCTCCTCTCCTTTTCAATACCACCACACGAATTGAATTACCCAGCCAGCATTTACATATAAAAATAAGCGTTTTATTTTTATATGTAAATGTAAGCAAAACACTGATAAAACGCTGCTGTGACCTTTACAAAAGATATCAAAGCAAGGGTTTTATAATCGAAAAGCACACAACTTTATAAGCGTTAACCCTCTCATGCACTAAACTCTGTTAAAGCAGCTAGATTTTTTTTAAACATTGATTATAACTTGGTTAGGGTCAAATAAGGTAACAAAGAAAGACGAATTAAAATTTCGGTCGAAATGTAGCTTTTGAAAAATGTTGTATGTATACAACATGATACATAAACGAAGTAATAACGTACTGTTTAACTAGAAAAGCCTACGATTTTATAACTCTTTTGCAGCGTAATTGACCAAAGAAAATTAATCGTTTAACAATATCTAATATTTATTCAGTCTTTAGATAGATATATATGTACATATTTATATTTCATGGAAGTCTTTGAAACAATTTTTTTAGGGGTAAAGCATAAAGATACGTTGCACTTTGTGCAACACACAGTTGTAAACCCATTTTTACAAAATTTGCAACGCGACAGTTTTGGTTTGTAACATGGTAAATGACTAATACCATCGTATCTAACGTCTTCTACTAGAATTTGCGGTGAACTACACTTCGAAGTCACAGGAGACATTTGTGGGGAATCTGCTGGACGACAACGCTTCCTTGGACCGAAAGTGTTCGTATATATAAGGCCAGTGGCAACTTTAGCTTGGAACTGTATAAGAGTTAGCGATTCTTTACCACTGATTTGTGAACACTGGCAGTGACGCCTATATAGAAGCCAACTATTAGTAACAGCGGAGTTTAACACCCAAAAGAAAATTCGCATGTAGTATTTCCGGGAACGATGATTTATTCTGTACAGCTCACACAGCATATCCGCTAAGTCAACCCCTCCCATAAACTTGTTATATTGCTGAACAACATTTGGAAGTGGAATTTCCACAAATTTTTTTTCTCTTTGGTTCCATCGGCGACATGAAGATATCGGTTCAATGCAATAGTCCGTGGACAGCAGCTGCACTGTTTTATTATCAAACCATTTTACCACTTTTATATTACTCTCCAATTCTACTCTATAGTCATATGAGTCACGTCCTTTTTCTTTTAACTTTGCATCAGAGTCTAGGCTTATCTTCCCTAAACGGTTGCTTCGCACTATTCCAGTCGCCACAAAACCTTTATCTTTTAGAGTCCTCATCAAGTGAAAGGATGTGAACCAATTGTCAAAAAAGACTTGACAGTTTTGTTTCTCTGGTAAGCCCTTTAGTAAGTGAATGATAATATCAGAAGAAATACCTAAACCGTATTTGGGGCAAGTTTCTTCTCTAGTATACATCGCGAAGTCATATATTATTCCCGAATTTCCACATCTTGTGAACATTTTGAAGCCCCATTTATGAGGCTTTTTCTTGTTATATTGCTTTAATGTTTGCTTACCTTTGAAAGGTATAATCTGCTCATCTATGCAGTGATGCTGCTCTGCAGGAACTTTAAGGCAATTTTTTCGAAAGCTTTCTAAAATCGGTCTAATTTTTTGAAGTTTATCATATCCATTCTCACCTCTTTTTTTGTTTTCACCAGAAAAGTGTAAAAACTGTTTTAATTTTTCAAAGCGTTTGCCAGTCATAGCTGCATCTATTAAAGGAATCCGGAACTCTGCCTGCCATAGCATTCTCATTTCAGGATATTTGACGATCCCCATATAAATGAGGATTCCCAAATATTGTTCTATTTCTTTGAACGTTGCATTCACCGAAACTCCGCATTTTTGGACTGAATACAAATTAGTCTCGTCCAAGATTTTGCTCACCATACTGTCATCGAAAAATAATTTAAAGTATTTTAATGGTGAATGTACTTCTACGCCATTGTCAAGAGATCCAGCCCATTGTTTTTCATAACTTTCTATCTTACTTTTTCTCCACCTTAAGCTTTTCAGATCCACTTTTTGAAACTCCGACTCCATAGGAGACTCCTCATGAATAATAGCTGTTTCCTCCTGTTCTAAGCATTCCGCTTCTATTTCTTCGAGGACTTCAACACTTATATCTGCAGCTGTTATTTCTTCACAAAGATTATTGTACATACTTTCTTTGCCAATAGGAATTTGTACCGAAGAGTTTTCTGGTTCTGCTTCAGCATCCGAGTCATCCCAATTGAACTCCAGAATATGATTTATCTCTTTTAAAGTTAAGCCCTTTTGCATGTTCATGACAAATAAGAGGTTCAAAGCAACGGACTGAAAAATGGTCTAAAAGAAGGAAAAATACAATGCAAAATAGCACGAATAAAGTCACCGTTAATGCACCATGTTGTATGTGTACAACATATGAATTAAAGCTCCCAAAAATTAACAGCATACTATTTTTACCTTTTATTTATTATATTTCGCTTCTTTTTAAAGCAATTTAATGAAAAAAAAATTGTCACTAAAATATTTTTAGTTATTCATTAACATTTACACACTTCTTTTTTAAAAAAATTCGCAAGAAAAAAATCTTCCAACTTCAACACACAAAGCACTGACTATGAAGCAGAAAATGTTTTTGCTTTGATTGTTTAAAAAAAAAATTACAGTTAGATATGAGAAATGAGCTCTTAAATAGTAATGTTGTATACAAACAACAAATGCATTAAAGGGTTAAAAAGACGATTTAAAAATATGTTTTCTAAGTAACTTAATTACACGTTTTATAACTACTTAAAAAACAAGTTTTGAAAATGCTTAAAAAGCACGTATTTTTAATGAAATTAGTAAGCGTTTTAAACATTTACTTTGTTTTGAATATGTTTTTTTATTGATACATTTAAAAAATCATTTTTAATATAAATTTTTTTTCTTAATAGAAAAATATTAAATTGAAATATAAAAATAGGAACTTCATTGTTGTTTCATTTAAAAAATCATTATTAATTAGAATTTTAGTTTACATTTCTTGTTGTTTTAATTTTAATACGATTTTTTGCGACCTGGAAATATGACTTAGAGGCAAACACAAAGTCCTCTTCCTTGCCTCCATTTTCAGCGAAAGTTTCTGCAATAGAATTTAAATATGAATTTAAAAATGTAACTAGAAACCTATTAAACGTATTTCACTTACGACGAATGGCAGTGGCGACAGTGAAGGCCCTAATGCACTTCTTATCTGCAGTTCCTCACCAGGAAAAGCTCTCAGCAACGTTGTCAGTCATAATCTTCTGCCACGCTTTCGTAACAAATTTTCTCAAATTGGATATTGACAATCTTTTTAGATCTGCCTTCTAAAAATAGAAATAAAATCGACATCAGTATACAGTCACCGGACATTTCAAATTTAAATTCTTACCAGCAAGGAAAACTTATCCTTATCTTCCATTATAGTTTTCTCAAAATTGAGGAAGTCTTCAATATTAGCATACGGCTTGATTGGTATAATAGTAGCGTTATTATGTGATACCGCTTTTTTAAGTTCAATGATTTCTTTGCGCATCCCCTCAACATTTTCTGTTAGGCGCAGCAATATTAGCTTTTTCCTCCACCTTTTCAACAGCCTTTTGACATGCGTCGCTAATTAATGATTAGTCTGAAATATGCTATAAATCTAAAATATTTAATTAGTTATAAATCAGACACAATATTACAAACATTTATGGCAAAATGTTTACTTACGATTGTTCGGGCAATTCCAAAGGGTTTGAACAGTCCCGAAGTTTTCTTCTGTTTATTCGTTCTGCTTTCATTTTTGCCTTTTCCATAAACACCGAAATTATCAATACACCACTCATTTTTAATTATTTTATAAAATATTTATTAATTATTATTTGGTTGAAACAAACTCTTCTTCTTTACTCATTAGTGACATAAAAATATTCTGTTTATCGACTATGAGTACGTAAAAGTAGTTCTTGTGGCGAGTACTCGATTCACAAAAATTATCGCTCAATACTTTTGGTATGTATTTCTGCATAATTTAAGAAATTATAAACAAATATTTTTATGAACAATTATAAACAGAATTTTTGTTTTCATTTTTCTTTAAAAACATGCAATTTCAAATGCATTTTTAAATATTGCATGCACATTTTAATAGTATCGGGTAGTCAAATGCTTGGCCAGTTTGTATCACTAATTCACACTGAAATGTAAACCATTCACTTAAGCATGACAATTTTTGTTCTTTCTCACGTTCCTTTAAATAAACTTTCATTACTTTTCTAGAACACAGTGAAATTGTATATGTGAAATTAAAAAGTTTTTCACTTTCATTTTGTAGTGGAATATAGAACACAGGCGTATATGTAATTATATCCGGTTTGAATGACCAAATTTATGGCTAAAAACCATAAGGAATAACAACTATGTTTATTGTTTATAATGTTTATTTCACTACACAAGTTAAAGGATTTTAAGCGGTTTTATTAAAAAAATATAAGTTGAGGCGCTCACAACTGCGCCTTTGTTTAAAAAAAACAATTGAAATTTAATTCTTATAAATTTTAATTACCTTTAATAATTTTAACAATATAAATCAATGGGACAATAAAACTAAATTTCACAATATGAATTAATGAAAATACAAAATTAATAATTCAAGAGATCAATTTAAAAGACAAGCGATTCTCGAGACACCGTAGCTAATTGTTTCCAGCCAACTTTGTTGGCTCGTTCGATTCCCTGATCACGTTGCAAAAACATGCGCGATTATGCAGACGCTGATCATGCAAAATTATTTTCCCATCATTTCAGCAAGAAGGCAATTTCGTAATTGGATCGGAAGCGCGTGTAAAAACAAAAATAAAGAATGAGCTTAAGTTGCTAAATTATTTTTTGGCGACAGCGTCGCCACCGTTGTTAACTCCTCTATGGTTGGTAGTTGGATACTTAGTTTTGGGAGATTTAATTTTTTTGTTTGCTTATACCAGAGCCATCCGATGCAGAAGATCATTGAGGCAATAATCATAACGTTAATTCCAACGGTACCATTGAATCTTACCCCTAACTGGCTTAATCGGTTTATATTATTGAGGCTTACTTCATGGACATATTTGATGTCCAGCAGCAGGTCGTCGTGTGTTATGTTTGCTAGCACTGGCGGTAGGGCTTGAATCTTCGTGATTGAACTGCTTGTGTAAGTATGATTCTTTATCACTACCGACTCATTGGAGAGTTGCAAAAGATAGGTGCCATTCAGAAACACAGTTTTGCCATTTGACTCAATCGAACCCTTGAAGTTGGTCACGTAGATAACATCGTCACTCAATAACTCAACAATCTCTTCTTGGGTATGTCTATATTTACATCTTGCCGATCCGCCTTTAAGAATGCGGTTGAGGCAGTTATCCTCTTCTAATTTAGTTACGGATGATCTCTTGCAGACTGTCTAGTTACTTATTAAAAGGCAGTTACCTTTGATACCGTAGGTCTCATCTTCACTAACGAGCACCCTCTCAAACGGCAGATCTATTTGCTTTCCTTCATTAATTGTAGCTCTAGTGAGAAGCAAATTATAAAAGCTTCTTTCGAGTTTTGGTATTAACAGAATGTACAATAGTAAGGAACCATTTGTGTAAATTGATGGCGTTCCGTATTCCACTGCTTCTATTGCATTGCCATAAGGCAACGTTTCCAGCTCGTCAATTATTCTATTTATCTCCGTTTGGTCTAGCAGATTCGTGTTGACAATACCACTCTTAGCCAGCTGACAAGCGCGAACAATTTCATTCACTTCGTCCCTCAGGATAATGACTTCGTTGATGGTACTTTGCTCCATTAAGGTGTAGTCTTTACCACTCGTGATATTGTTTATTCTGGTGATGATTTCATTGATCTTTTTTACAACTTGGTTCGTCGTCTGCCGAAGCTCTTTATTAATCTTGTATTGCTCATTGTTATTTACGATGATGCTTTCTTGACTCTATAGTATATTATTCCAGTCTGTTGAATCAGGACTTCCAGCGACCCATTTCCAAGCTGATCCGATCCAATCGATTGATCTAAGTGTCCTTCTTTTTACATTTGTCAATTCATTAAGGCGTTCTTGCATCTGCAGCATGTGGTGCAAAATGAATTCTTTGTTTTTGCTAGGCGGAATGTGCGTTTGAATAAGGGATGATATGTTTGCAGCCATTTCCATGCACTGTTCCAAGTTGATGACATGTACCAATTTAAAGTTCCCATCGACTATCCATCCATTGCTAATCTTTAGTGAAACCAGCAGTGTTTTATATTGATAGATTTGTACACTATTCGTAAAAGCAATCAGGTTGAATGCGGTGAAGAGAATAAACTTGAGATGCATGGTTATAATAACTTAATTTCTGAAAATAGTATATGTAAGTTCATTATATCGATAAAAATGATGCGATGGCATGACGATGAAATGTTTAGATGACCAATGGTTAATTTTAAAGGTTTATTTTATTTAAAAAGTACCCTTCCCCTTTTTTTATTAAGAAAATTTAAGAAGCATTGGTTAATTAAGTGAGACGAAAAAGGATCTATAATTATTTATAAAACAACGTTTTTTTTTGGACTTTGCCCATTTAAATTTTTTATGTGTTCCTTGTGAATTTTTCTTCCACTCCTTGTTACCCTATTATCTTTCTCAACTATTTCTTTTCTATATAAAGCTTTGTTTTTTCCCTGAATAGTTTTAATAGCTACATAGATTCTATCACCCTTTCTATATATTTTAGGGCTTTTTCTTATTTTATTCATTCTTGCATTCGGAGCTGCCATATTTCTTTTAAGCAAATGCCTGAGATTTGTATTAACTTTCTTTTGTTCTGATAATAGATTTTCGTAGTTTGTTCCGACATTTCTGTTAAAAAATAAGTCACGGGGTCTTTTCTTTGTTGTTGAATGGATAGTATTATTGTACCTATCGACACAGATTTCGATTAATTCCTTTACTGATAGATTCGGGTATTCAACTCTTATGCCCGTAATTTCAACAAATAGATATCTATCACTGTCAAGTTATCAACCGCGTATTTAAAATTTCGCAGTTTTAACTCGTCGGTAGCGTTACCGACCAGATAAACCGTGGTTTATTTTACCCCGACCATTTCAGCTAGTTAATCGTCAGGTAACATTTTTTTGTCAAATAGTGTTAGTTTCATAAAAAGATAAAATAAAATTAAAATAACAAAATATGATTTCGGAACTTCAAGAACTAAGAACCTTAAGGAATATGATTAGAGGAAATGCCCAAAGAAGAACACACAAATTCAGAGAAAGAATCGACCACTTTCAAATTTGGAATGACTTGGAATTTATACGAAGATATCGCCTTTCCAAGAAAAGTGCAACAATGATATTAGAAAAAATTGGATCAAAACTATCACATAGAGTAGCAAAGTAAGTTTTAGGAAGCATAACCTAATTTAAAATTATTATTGCAATTTATTTATTTCTTCTTTAGGAAAACTAATGTTTCACCAAGCCTTCAATTGTTAATTGCCCTAAGATTTTACGCTTCTGGAAGTTTTCAACTAGTTGTAGCAGATTTTGGAGGCATTCACCAAACTACCGCAAGTAAAATTATTCGAAAAGTTTCTGCAGCTATAAATTCATTGTATGATTTATATATAAAACATCCATCAACAGAGAAAGAAATTTTGAATACACAATCGGAATTCTATAAAATTGCAAAATTTCCAAGATGCGTTGGTGCTTTGGACTGCACCCATGTTCGATCTCAAATTCGAAAAATCTCTCGGCGATCTTCCACTTGCAGCATTAAACTTTTCGGCTAATTTGATACAATTGATACACTAATTGTATCAGTGTAGTTTTTTCTCCCTCCGAGAAATTAGCGCTTCTTTTATTATCTTTTACGGACATTTCTAAAGAAAACTCCAATTTGTGCTTTAATTATTGAAAAAAATAAAACTTGAAAGCATAAAAAAAATGCAAATTGTTTGTTGTGAAGTAAACGTCAAACACCAGTGCTACCACTTTTTTTAACTAATGCAGTCGGTAGATACACGTAGGTTAAAAAAACGATAAAATTACCAGATTCATTTTATCGGCTAGGTAAAGATAACTAAAAGGTATAAACACTCAGAGATATCTATCAGTTGAAATTACGGGCATTAAACATCTATAGATTTCAATTATTGTTGACTGCAGTCTCTCAACTTGCCCGTTCACCTCACTTCTTTGTACTAGCGTAAGATATAATTTAACACCCAGTGATTTGATGAAAGTTTCTATTAAAGGGCTTAAGAAGCTGCGTTCGTTATCAGTGACGAGAATTTTTGGCACTGTGAAATAATGCAATACTTTAATTAATTTTTTCCTCACCTGTGCCAGCGATCTATCCTTAATACTAAAGAATTTAGCGAATTTTGTAAACTTATCTATGCAAGTAATGAATTTTTGTCCCTGAATTTCCATAATGTCCATGTGAAGAATTTCACATGGATATTTGGGATCAGGTGTTTCTTGGTGATGTATTTGTGGAGGTTTCCTGTCATACTGACATCTATTACAAACGTCGCAGCTGGCAACGTGTTTCCTTATACTAGCACGCATATGCGGAAAGTAAAATTTCTCTAAAATCTGTTCACCATTCTCCCTGGAGTTCCGATGCGCTCTTCTATGTTCCGTTTCGATTATTTCAAATTGACGTTCTTTTGAAGTAATGTCTGTGACTAACTTCTGCGTAATTCTTACTTTATATCTAGAAAAATGATCAATGTAAATATCCTGTATAGCACCAAGAAGACCTCCTGGTGCTTTTACTCCGTTAAGGATATTTGGGCGAAGCTTTTCTTTTAGCAGAGTTACAAGTTTTTCCTTAGACCAATTTTTTGAGGACATAAAATGTCTAGTATATCCACGGTGTGGTTCCTCCATTGCTTTCATGTCCATTCCGATTCCTAGTATCATCTGGTTTCTAAAGACGTTTATGGGTACATCTATATGGGGTATCAAGTCAGAAGCATCTTGTTCTGCACTGTGAACTGTTGCCGCTGATGAAAGATCATCGTCTTCTCGACCCTCTGAAGCAGTTAGAGTTTCATCCGAATTCGTAGCCATCCCTTCACTCGCCGTATCAGTGGAAGAATGATATAAATGATTTGAAATGGTTTTTAATCTCGAAAGGGCATCAGCCACGTGGTTCGATTTACCAGGCTTATAAATCAATTCGTGGTTATACTCCTCTATACGTGTCTTCCATCTTTTTAATTTTGCATTAAAATTCCTATTTTCAGTATAGATCTTAATCTTTTTTGCACCATATAAATAATTTCTGAGATTATCGAGAGCCCATACAATGGCTAACATCTCCTTCTCGTTTGTAGCGTAATTTTCCTCAGTTTTGTTAAGCGATCGAGAAATATACGCTATGGGTTTGTCCTTGCCGATTTCACCTTGTGACAGGACTGCACCTAACGCAGTATTAGAGGCATCCGTCGTTAAATTAAACGGTTTCTCAAAGTCTGGAAAAGACAGAAGTTCGGCTGTAGTTAACATAGATTTAAGTCTATTAAAAGACTTCAAAGACTCGTCGTTTAAGGTGATTGGCACTTTCTTTGACTGACTGGCTTTTATTTGGGCATGTTCTCCTCTTGTAAGGTTCGTAAGGGGTTTTGCCACTTCCCAGAAAACTTTTCAACTCCTTCAAGTTCGTAGGCGGTAATAGATTTTCAATGGACTTGACCTTGGCAGGATCCGGTTTGATTCCTTCAGATCCAACGATATATCCAAGAAATTCCACCTCAGTTTTCATAAAATGTGTTTTATCGAGATTTACCTTTAGATTAGCTTCACGAAGTCTCGCAAAAATTGTATCTATATTCCTCAAATGATTCTGTATATTTTCGCCAATTACAATTATGTCGTCTATGTAGACGAAACAAATTTTTCCTATGTACTCGCGTAGGACATCATCTATCATTCTCTGAAATGTTGCCAGCGCATTCCTCAGGCCAAAAGGCAATCTCAAGTATTCAAATTTACCGTTTTCTGTTGAAAAAGCAGTTTTTGGGATATCCTTTGGTTTCATGGCTATTTGGTGGAAGCCTGAAGTAAGATCAATTGTTGTGAAAAACGTTGCTTTACCTAAACTAGCTAAAGTAGATGTAATGTCTGGAATTGGGTAGGTATCTGGGATGGTTACAGCATTTAGGCGTTTGAAGTCCACTACCATTCGATATTGCTTTTCACCATTGGGTTTTGGTTTTTTAGGCACAACCCAAATAGGCGAATTGTATGGACTTTTGGAGGGTCTTATTACTCCCTCTGAAAGTAGTTCATTTACCTGCCTCTCTACTTCTTCCCTCATAAAGACTGTGTACGGATAGCTCTTCGTATATATTGGCTCCTCCGTACTTGTCCTGATTTCGGCCTGAACGTTTGTTGATGCAAGTTCGCTACCATCGAGTGGTCCAAAAAGTGGTTTATATTTATTAATAAAATTTTCTATTCTTGTCCTAACTTCTGGTAAATACTCCTCGCCTAATATATAATTTGACTCAGTTGTTACTTTTTCTTTTAATGGAATTTTAAAACAATTTCTCAAAACTAAAACATTTTCCTTTCTATCAACTAAAGCACCTAATTCTTTAAGCGTGTCATCCCCAATAATTCCATCAAATGTTTTCAATGCTGGCAATACATAAAATTGAATAGGTTCACTTATCCCTAAAAATTTAAAAAATGGTCCAATTACTTTTCTATCTATATTCACATCTCCTCCTACTGAACGTACTTTTATTGGTTTTTCTAGCGTTATGCTACCGTATGATAAGCGTGGGCTGCAAAAGTTCTTGTTAGAGCCCGTGTCGATCAAAAAACATAAAATATCACCAGTGACAGAAGAGTATTCTATATAGGGCAAGCTTGAGGGCTTTCCTCCATAAAATTTACTTCTCCTACAGTTTCCTCCTGACGAGCGTATTCTTCCAGCCCATTCTCAGCTATGTAATCCGCATCAGAAAAGTCCTCTATGTGATACAGTTTAGGCTGTTTGTTGCCTGTACTTACTTCGAATGCACCTCTTTTTTCAACTGTCCTTGGGTTGTTGATGTAATTTACCCGTGGAGACTGTATTGTCCTATCAACTTCCATCGGTTCGTGTTTTATGGCGGGATACCGTGGGGGTAACGCTGGCTTATTGTAATTGGAATATGCCCGAAAGTTAGAATAGTTGTTGTTATGTTGCCAATTCCTTGGCCTAAAATTTTGGTTCTGCCAACCCGATCGCGTAGGAAATTATTTTGATGGTCTTGAAGGCCCAGGACGATAACTTGTTTCTGTGGAAATCGAATCTTGAGGCTTCGTCTTCGCATAAATTATATTATTTCGCATTGTTAAATTTTGCAACTCTAAGCAAGCGGAGTATGCTTCAGGGAGCGTTCCCTTCAGCGTAGTGAAGGGAAAGTATCCTTTTGATTTCAGCCCAGTCACTGTCAAACACATTATAGGACACAAGAGCTGTGTCTGCAGCACCAATAATTTTTTGGCGGACGCTCTGTATGATTGCACGGTAAATCGGCTTATCCCGTACAATTTCAAAGTCTTTCAGTATGGTTTCCACAGAGTGAACCTAGGAAACATACTGAGTTGGATTGCCTTCGAAAGTCCTTAATTCCTTTACGCTATCAGGAAGGCGACTTACATCTTTTAACTCGGTTTCGGTTCGTGGCCGTTGAAGAGGTAATTCGTCCGTGACCACCGGGGCTGTCGTGGCAGCTTGCCTATTTTCAATGCGCTCTAACCTACATAAAACATGTCCTATTGAGCTGTTGTTAAGACTCGCTTCTACTGTTCCTATCCGAGTTTCAACCGACTTGAGCTGTTCCTTAAACTGATATATGGCTCCCGTCATATTCGTTATCGTTGCCCTCATTTCTTCCATTATTTTGATTTTTATTCTAAACTGACAATGTGGAAAAAAAATTTCACTCACCTGAAATATCCGGAATACTTTACTTTGATGGAGAAGATCCTTGGTCGTTGCACAATTCCACTTCACTTAAAAAACTTTTTATGCTTTCCAATGCAATACTTTTTATTGTCGTCACCAATATTTTCTTGTTCGCACCACTGCCAATAGAGTCCCTCGTTGGTTTCAATGGTTGTGGTTCCCTTATCCCTCCAAATAAAAACTCTGTAGGCCAAAGACTTTGTGTGTTTGAGTAGTACGTATACCCGCGTTATTTTATTTCAAATTTAAATTTAAGTAAAAGTTAGGAAATTACGGAGGACACGTGCGGTCTCCTTTAAGCCAAAGTTAAAAAAAGTATAAAAAAAAACAAAAGTACAAAATTTCGTGTTCGGCACTTGAGCAAGAAAAGTAAAAAAAAAGAGAAAGAATAATCGAAGAGTCCACCGTCACCTCACATCTTGCCGCCGTTCGTTGCCACGACGGCTTCCAGAGAATATCGTGTTGATCAAAACCGGGATGCCAGATGAGCCACTTTTCCTTTACAATGATTTACACGGGCTGTGGCGTTAACATACCGCCGACCTTGCAACATCGTGCAACATAAACCCTGGGTTCACATGAAATAAAGGATTACTTTTCCAAATTAGCGTGTATTGAATATTTCATGTAATTAAAGAAAATATTTCATGTATTTAATTAAAAAGGAAAATCAAAAGTATAATAATGAAAAAGAGACAATTCCACTGTTTGGTTTAGGGCCACGTGTGATTATTGGCCATTATGCGTTAGCTATGTTGCCTTCCCCAAAAAAGGCTTGGCCAAACACGGTATCCTGCACATTCAGGAACCCTGGCTTGCCCACCGCTGGACCCATCACGTCCGCACCCAAGGTTAAAAAATAGTCCCTGCGCTTGTACCACGAGCGGTTAGCCAGGAAGTCGGCGTGATCGCTGCGGTACAAACGATCAACCGTAGCGCTCGGGTTGCAGCCGTAAATTTTGTCCTCCACCAGCAGCTTCGCAACGAAGTGGCCTGGCGACTCGCGGTGTAAGAAGGTGAGCGTTGTCTCGCCCTTGTGGAGGACGCACTTAAGAGCCACGGCTTCTTTCCGCATTATGGTGGATCTGGCTGCGGACGGATCTAGCAAGATCCGAGTAAGAACGGGGCGGGAGCTGGATGTTACTTTGACTCGTACTACAGCGCTCATCTTCTCCCAAACGCAGTCTGCGGGCATGGGGTGGAGCAGGGAGTTGTGGTCTTGCCTGCAGCGACGTTACCGGTCCAGGCTGGGGCACCCAATTATGCTGTGGGACTGCGCCAAGCAGCTATAGCACAGCGCGAGTCGGGCCACGATGCGTACTTTTTCATCCGTCGGTACTGTTATGAATTGCGAGCACTGACGGATCGCGTGAAACCGATCGCACAGAGGGCACTTGTAATGCGAGTTGAACGCCATAATGATCTAAGAAAAAGGTGGAAGTTTTGAGACACGATAGAGACACATAGGTGCGGATTTAATTGTGGCAAGGTGGCAAACATACTAATTTATGGATAGGGCGAGTGATGACGCCATTTTGAGTCTTTACGTCAACTACCCGTACTTTGTTGTCAGAGCCATAATAAATTTTGGTTATGCGCCCTAGACGCCATTCTGTTGAACAAGTTGGCTCACTTTTTAGCGCCACCAAGTCATTTAGCTTAAGATCGACTTGTGGCGTTTTCCACTTGCTGCGCTTGTGCAGTTCCCTCAAAAACTCCTCTTTCCAGCGCCTACAGATTTCTTGTTGAAGAGCCTTTACTTTGCGCCAACGGTTAGTAATAGGTACCGTTGGAGCCAGTTCCTCAGGTTCAGCGGGGGAGAGCAAAGGTGAGCCTATTAAAAAATGCCCCGGAGTAAGGGCTGACAATTCGGTTGCACGGTCGGGTAAAGGGCCAAGCGGACGCGAGTTAAGGCAAGCTTCAACGCGTGTCAGAAGTGTGGCAAACTCCTCAAACGTAAATTTCAGCTGACCGGCAGATTTTTTCAGCAACGTTTTTACACTTTTAACACCCGCCTCCCATAGTCCGCCCATATGAGGTGCGGCAGCAAGAATGAATCGCCATTCTAAATGTTGGTGCCCATATTTGTCAACAGCTGAGTCACGAAGCTCATTTACAAATTTATCGAAGTTTGATTTGATCTCCCGTGCGGCGCCGACAAAATTTCGACCGTTGTCCGAAAAAATACAGCTGGGGCAGCCACGGCGAGCATCAAACCGTGATAAAGCAGCAAGAAAAGCAGGTGTAGACAGGTTGGTAACAGCTTCAATATGAATCGCTTTGGTAGCAAAACAGACAGAAAGACACACATAGCCCTTGGTCATACGGCAGTACCGACCGGTAAAACTTCTTATTTCAAACGGGCCGGCAAAATCAACTCCCGTATTAGCAAAAGGGCGACTTAAAGTTGTTCTTTCTGGAGATAGAGACCCCATAATTTGCCCTTGAAGTTTCTTACGGTGCAAAACGCAGATTTTATAATTATGGACTACTGTTTTGACCAGATTCTTTGCTTTAAGAATCCAGCACTCCTGTCGAATAACGGACAACATAAGACGAGGGCATGCGTGATGGACGAACTTGTGTGTGAATTCTACGTAGAAGCGAGCCAGTCTACTACTGTACGCCAATATAATAGGGTGACTTTCATGGTATGACAAACAGACCGATTGGGCAAGACGACTGTTAGACCTTATAACATCATGTTTGTCTAAATAGGGTGTCAGAGTTAAAAGTGGGCTATTCGAATCAATTGGTTTACTTAATTTTAAGTTATTAAATTCGCCTGTACTGTCAACATAAGTGAGTTATATGGGCTGTAGCTTCTTTGAATTATGCCATCACTTAATAAGTTTTCTATTTCTTTATTGATGAACTCAGTATCATTCATATTACCTGGGTATTGCTTTGTCAATATGGGTTCTTTAGTGGTTGTCCTAATACTTGTTTCTATTGTTGTTGTAAAAGGTAAAGGACCTATTTTATTATTTTCCTGCATTAATCTTTCTATTTCCTTTTCATACTGTTTATCTCCTATAGAGTAATAAAATTTTTGTATAGTTTCTGGGACAATGAACAATTTTCTTCCTACATTTATGACTGCGTTTAGTAATCTAATTCCCTCAACACCCAGCATTAAATCGTAATCGTCGTTGTTACTTATTTCGTAAAATTCTAATTCTTTCTTGAATAATTTAATTTTTTGCTTGTATGCATGGTGATCATTCTTAATGGTCTTGTCCTACTTCTAATTCCTAAAACTAGGTTTTTATTAATGTAATTGTGGGTTGCACCACAATCTATGAAGATTTTATACTTCTTACTATCCTCATCGTTCATAAATATGTAGAGCAACCCATCAATTAGTTTAAATCCTTATATATATATATATATATATATATATATATATATATATATATATATATATTATATATATATATATATATATATATATATATATATACATATATATAATATATATATATATATATATATATATATATATATTATGATTATAAAGTGACTTACTACTTTTTTTTGTTACAATACTGTCGTTGTCATCTGCAGGTTGAGTTGTCTCTGCTCTGTTGTT
The DNA here is from genome assembly GCA_951800035.1 of Linnaemya tessellans. Taxonomy (NCBI): domain Eukaryota; kingdom Metazoa; phylum Arthropoda; class Insecta; order Diptera; family Tachinidae; genus Linnaemya; species Linnaemya tessellans. Next base: position 30,213,024 of record OX637533.1, on the reverse strand, counting down.
ACGCTGTACCTTCTGGGGTTGGTGATAAGTTCCACTCTGGTCTCAGCCTTTTCCAGGGTTGGCTGTGAAATCCTTGCGAGTTATAATGTGCTTGCCTTGCGTTGCCAGAGGTGGTGTCCATTGGTTCTGGTCTAGGGGAATTGTTTTGTTGTTGCCAATTACTTTGGCGTTGATGTTGATAGGATGGTCGTCTATAATGTTGATTATTTTTGTATGGTTGTTGCTTTTGTTCCTTCTGGTGTGTTCCAGTCTTAGGCTGCCTATTTTCTTCACGGTGTGGATAGCCATGTTGAAGATTTCTGTGGCTATTGTCATGTTCAATAGTCTGAGCTATGGCGTAGGCATGTTCAAGGTCCTTGATGGGGCTTCCATATAACGTCGAACGTATGAAGTCATTATTGATTCCATTCTTGAATGTTCGCACCGCATCTTCCATGGCGTGCGCTGTCATGCATCTGATGGATTCTGGGGGGTCCTCAGACATCGCAATTTTTGATTTAACGACTGTAAGAGCTTTACTTACGTCGTCGTGAAATTCTGATAATGATTTTCGTCCTTGAGTAATTTTCGTTAATTCATCCTTTAATACGTATAGTGGACGTTGATCACAATACGTGTAATCCAACCTGTTAATTATGGCTTCAAAGTTAAAAATCGTATTATGATTTAACAGTATATCGGCTGCTGGACCAGATATTTTTGATTTTATTATTGACAAAGTCTCCACGTAACGGTTTGCACTACTGTGTTGGCTGATGCTGTCCATTAATCTAGTAGCATCTTCTCTCCATAAACGGTATTTATTTTGAGTACCATCAAATGTGGATAGTGCTTTGAAAATCTCCAAATTTATTTCGTTCGGACTATTATACGTGGCCGTCCTTGGTTCTAGCGCCTGTTCTTGTGGAGGAACCACCACAGGACTTGATGGCATCTGGTCGAGCCTGTTTCTTAGTTCCATATTTTCTTGTTGTATGTTTTGCAAGGATATTTGTAGGCTTGCCATTTGCTGCATCAATTGATTTATATTTATTTGTGCCATTTCTTCTGAATTCAATGTTCTGTTTCTGTCAAACTTGCTAACTTTTAAAGACATAGTTCTTTTCATTTATGATTAATTATATTTCACTGCGTTTATTTTTTATTATTATTTTTTTTTCTTCCTGCTGCGACAGGATTTCTTGATCCGCTCACTGAAACAACAAAATATATGTTGCACCTGGCAGGATCGCCAGTTAAGAATCTTTGTTTTTGCGTTAATAAAACATTATTTATTTCAAGATACCACTGTATCTTGAAATATTCTTTATTTAACACTTCTTATGAGTTTACTTATGAACTGAAGAACGAAAGCATTTACATTTCTATTTATACTTTCGTTCTGTATATCTTAAATTAGTTAAATGTCTATTGTCTAGAGATAACGAAAGTATTTGCATTTCTATTTATACTTTCGTTTAGTATATGATAGGGATGAAAATACTTAGAATTGTTAACTATATATTGTCTAGACTCTAGAGATACTCATGCCATGTTATCAGCGAAAAGGGTTTCCGTATTGATACCATGCTTTGAGTCTGACCTTCAATCGATCATATTATTACTGTAATTAGTTTGGTTGTTATATTTTATGACTGTGTTGTTTTTCGTATTAGTCTGGTATTATTTGCCAGTACTAATTACTTCGTCCACAATATATCTTATTTCTACCCAACATACCAAATTTGGAGACTTGGCAACTACTGTGAGTTCATTTTCCTAAAAGAGTTGGATAGATAAAAAATAATGAAATCGGTTTCTTATGGACAATAGATACAATGCCAATAGAAGTTACAAAAAAGGTAAAATTTTCAGCGTTTTCTTGCAGCTGTTTTTCAAAATCCAGGAACACTTTTAATTCTTTAAATGGATGTGCAGGCATTATGACTCGTTTAATTTTAACTTTTTCCTTTTTTAGCTCCTGAACCTCTTTGCGCAAAGTTTGTAATTCATTTGTTAGTCTAGTCAACATCGGCTGAATTGCTGTAACCACTTCATTGGCTATTTCTGGAATTAAATAAAATACAATGAATTTTAAATATAGTATGTATATTTTATATATGTGTATTAAATATTACCTTTTGATATTGGCAAATGCATTTGCTCGGCATTATGTTGGTTTATAATATGTCGCTCCAGGGTGCCCGTGTTTCGTTGCGCTACTGTATTATTTTGCGAACTGATAAAGTAGTTGTTGAAGTTTTCAGACATGGTGAATAAGTGGTAAAAAGCCTATATTTGTGTCATTAGAGAAAGAAATGATTTTAATTATTTGATGTAAAAAATGCTTCTGAGTAGTTTCTGAGAGAGATAATTGATTTGTTTGCCATATATTTAAGAATGAAGATTTCAGTGGATGGTGAAACATTGGTTCTAAATTTAAAACTTTTGCTCCAAACACTTTTACTTCTCCCGAACATTCAATTGATGCCACTCTGAAAACGTCTTCTCCAACGAATGGTGTCAAAAACGCATTGACATCTTTTGGTTTACTATTACCATTTTCTGAATATTGGCTATTTGCAGAAGCACCAGCACTATAATCTTCTATTTTAAATTCTTCTGGCTTCTTGACCTCTTTTTAATTATTGTATTCTGATATTTTTGAGCTTAAGGTCTCTTTATTTTAATTTAATTTTTAATTTCAATATTTCGTCACTCCTTTGTGTGACTTCTTATTTTATTTTTAATAAGGAGTGACGAAATATTGAAATTAAAATAAAGAGACCTTAAGCTTAAAAAATCTTCTATTTTATTTCTTTCACACTGAAATCTTTTTCATTTTTTTCTTCCAATTCATTTGTCTATATTTTTTTATTATTTAAAAGAAGATTAATTATTTCATTTGTTTCTCTTCTTACACTTTTTTAATATTTATTAGGCATGCCTGATTTATTTATTTTTCGTTATTTAAATATTTATACCCTTTAATATATTTTTATACGCACTTCACTCACAAATTTCAAACCAAATGAAGATACAAAACTTTTTGACATTTAATGCATAGCACATTATTGTTGATGGTTAAAAAACGTTTGTAAACTCAAATTTTATATATAATATTATAAATTAATTTAAGAAATGCTTACATTTTACTGTTTTTGTAAGCTTATTCTCAAGCTGCATTGAAAAGGATTGTTGGGTAATTTTCTTTGTTGCATTCTTACAGCAGTATTCACAAAAAATAAAGTAGACTTGATCAACACTTTAAAATAAATTTTCTATGAAATTTTTACTTTAAAGCACACTTGAAGTACACATTAATTTTTGTGAATACAGCAGTTAATCTTCTAACTTGCACACATACGTCTTAAAACCATGATCAAGTAAATTTCAAACACACACTAACTATTTTGCTCCTTATAACAAAACACCCTACCATCAGCAATGGTCGTCTATAAACACACACACCTACATATACACATGTTACAAACCTATCACCCAAACGAAAAATGCCGGCTGTAGCGTAGGCATGAGCCAAATTTTGTATGGAAAAAGTGGCCCCGAACCAACCAAAACATACTATTCACTTTTCTACAATTAACACACAACTCACCTACACTTCTTCTTTGGTTTAGAAATCTATTTATATTGTTGATTGCCAACATTATTTTATCATGCCAATATGATAATGCTGTGTACACTGGTTCAACAACAATATGGGAGTAAATTATATTAGCCCAATTCACAATCCTGTGCAAATGGTCTTGCATTATAGCATTTGCAAATTGAGAGAGTATTTGAGAGCATTTTCAATGTATTTTGTTGGTGTAGAGTACAATTATTTTGCTCATGCTACGATGCTAGACTACTTGCTCGAGATTGTGAACTGGGCTATTGTTTCGTTTATTGTATACAAATAATGCAATATTGTGCAGACTTGAGCAAATGTATATTTTAAACAAATTTTAACTATAGTCATTCTTTGTGATTACGATCCCTTATACATACATATATGAATTGTATTTACATTTTATCAAATGTATTTTATTATTTTAATATAAAGCTTTAAATAACTATTAAATTAAGAATTAAATTAAATTAAATAATTTAAGTACACTAAGAAAATTTTACAATGTTGAATGTGATTGCACAAGATAAATTTACATATGTACATATATAAAGACTTTGAAAACTGTTTAATATATTCTACTTTGAAATTATGTATAAATATTAGTTATGTGGATTTTCCATTTTTTTAATCTTTTAATAAAGTAAATATAAATTAAACATAAAATTGTGTTGTTTTCTTACAAAAGTCAGAAAGGCATAAATTCAGTACTTTGGCCTGGGTTTAAGGTAAGTTAACGTATAATTGGTCAATGTTATAAAGTGGCCCACCTATTTAAAACACAATTGTGCAATTTTTCCTACTGTACTGCAATATTACAACTCTCATGTCTGGGCCGGTGCTTCAAAGTCTATTTTGAAGTTACTCGACCGCGTACAGGAGAGGGCGATGAAACTCATCGGAGACAGTAGGGTAGCCAACTCTATTGACTCTCTTGAGCATCGTCGCAATGTGGGGTGCGTATCGTTGTTCTATCGTTACTATAATGGCAGGTGCTCTGGTGAAATTAGGGAACTTGTTCCCGAAACCCATTCTTTCGTACGCTCAACACGTTTTTCATCAAGAGCGCATGCGTTTGTGGTCGATATTCCAACGAATCGCACTACGCATTACAGAGAAAATTCGTTTTTTGGCCGAACAGTCCGTATGTGGAACAAACTACCCGCAGATGTCTTCCCCGCCACTTACAATTTGAGCAGATTCAAATCGAATATCCACAGACAATATTCCCTTTATCCTCCTTCCCAAAATCTATTTTCCCAGTTCCAGCGCAATGCACTGCATATGTAGGGGTCATCCCCTGAGTGCTGGTCCTACTCCTAAAAAAAAAAAAAAAAAAATATATGGGGAAAAATTAGAGAGAGATTTTTATTGTACAACCAAAAAAAGGCAATATGATGTGAAATGTGTTATTTTTTAAGTGCAGACAGAACGCTGATCGTTTACTCTATTGCTGGTCACTGGTCATTTTCTCAGAAATTTACTATGGTTAAATACGTTGCTACTTCTGATGCGAAGGCATAAATCGTATACAGTTGGTCACAGTAACGGATAAAATCGGGTTAACAACATTGCCGGAATAAGGTTTCAGTCACCCTGCCGGCATCAGTGCAATATTTTGCGAAGTATAATACAAATATAATTCTAATGAATAGAGAAAAATCTAAAATGTCAGTAGGCTTTAAATGTTTTGTTAAAACCTAATATGATGCCACAATTAAGGAATGAAATAAAAGAAAATTTAAGTAACTATTCGGTATGAGCAAGCATGTACATTAATTCTCACATTGTTCTTTCTCTACGATAAACTAATGTTTGCTTTAAGGAAAACTAAAGAGCTAAATTGGTATACGTGGCTGCCCGCTACACGCAAGCATTCAAGTAGGATCTCTGAGATCCCGTTTTGAAATTACCGTTAGCTAAATTACTTGCAATTAGAGTTAACGCTGCTATCAATAGTGTTAGTTTCTAATTATTTAAACAAAAGCTATCATATTTTAAAATCCTATATGTGCCAGTTGTCATATTTATAGATTTGTGTGCTAAAAATATTATTTACATATATTTATGTAAATATTTATATATAAATATTGCTGATATTTATATTATAATATTCTGTCAAACGTTAAGTGAGTTAAAATCTCTGTGAGTAATAATTACAATATATTACGGTTCAAATATGCATATACCTTCAACGCCCTCTAATTTTCATAAATTGACCTATTTTACGACGAAATTAATTTAATTAAAAGCATATTGCTTCAAATTTGTACAAAGTATGTCGTGAGCGTGTGAATGTGGAGAAGGTAAAAAATGAAGAGGTCGATGCTCACGCAAAGTTGCTTTAAGGCCGAGACACATATCGGTCATACGTTATACGTCGCCTTTTTCAACTGACATGAACGTACTAACGGAAAAGGCTGGCACAATGAGTACTTTGTTGACGGATATAAAATCAATTGTATGTCCCCCATTTTATTTATTTATGTTGAATTTTTATATTTTATAAAATTTTTTGTATATTATTTAATTTTTCCTGAACAAACAATACAAAAAATTGATTAAAACAATTTGAAAAGCTCATCGATTTCTGTCAAAGTATTCAACGTACGTCAAAAGTTAAAAGTTGGTCAACTTTCGTACTTTGCTTTGACGCAGAAGTACTGAATGTGGCAACTCACATAAGAAAGCATGTATTTCAACTCAGCTGTCAGTTCAAAAAGGCGACGTATGACGGATTCTATGTGTCTCGGCCAGTGTTGTCAGTGTCATACACAATTGTGGAAACAAAACTCACATATACGCTTACGTTCTTTTATTTTGAGAGCGTAAAATATAATTGTTTACTGAGAAACACTCTCATTCAGGGGGAAGTATCGCAAGTCCTGTTTTGAGGCGTCTAACATCTTTTCGAAAATTTCTTAAAGTTGCTTTAAATTAATTCATAAGTAAGACTTTTTGTAAAAATTGTTTCTCTTGTATATAAACTAACCAAAGGTTCAGCTTAAAAATGGAGAAATATTTTAAAATTAAATATCTGAGCACTTGGAAACCCTTTTTTACACCTTTCAAATTAGAAGATATTATTGGTAAATAAAAGGATACTCTTAGAAAAGGTCATTAGTTAGGCCTCGCAACAGCACATTTCTCCCGCTGGGAATGTAATACGCCCCACACACGCATAAATTTGTTTGCAAACGAATTTAAATTTAAGTAAAAATTTAGCGTGTGTGGCATTGTTTGCAAACTTATTTCAAATTTTCAATAACTTTTGAAAATTTGTTTGCAAACAAATTTATGCGTGCGTGGCCAGCTTAAGAGATAAGAGTGATCTCACCAACACAATCGTATTTGACATCACTGCTTTATAGTGTTTTCACGCTGAAAGTTGCAACCTAGTTTTAGCGTTAAAACCATAAACATCTGAAGTGGTGTTCACATTGCAAATTGTGGTTTTAACCAGAGTATGAAAATAAACAAATCATAACATTTGAAGTTGTTTTGATTCTGTCTTTGCAGTGAATAAAAAAGAAACAAAATAGAAATAATGAGAATATCTTTGCCAAAGTAATTTGTTTTTTTATTTGTACTCGACCAAAACACGAATGTTATTTAAACTTACTCAGCTAGAAAGGAAAACAAAGGGAGCAAAACCGAAAAACTCAAAACAAAAACTTTCCGCAAATGTTTGCAGAGTGATTTGATATAATTTGATTTAACAGCGTACAGTGGTAGAAATCAGAAAATGAAAAAATTGCTGTTACTAAAAAAAATCACATATTGATGTGAGGTTGCCACTTTTACATAATATTTTACATTTAATTTTATATGAAATTTACAATAAATACATCATTAAAATAATATTTCTGCGATGCTTAAACCAGAACGAACTATTGGCAAATGTGTCTGAGTTGGTTTTGTACTTCAACGTAAGATTGTTGCAGTCAACTAAAGCAAGGAAGATGAGTGAAAAGAAAATTATTTGTTTTTTACTCTTTGAGTTTTCAAATGAATGTGTTTTGTTTAGTTCATGCAACAAAACTATTGAAAAAAGTTGAATTTATCTTTACATTCTACTAATGTTTGCAAAATGTTTCGTTTATATTCATCCTCTGGTTTTAACATACATGCAGTATATGAGAATTTGTAACTTTCAATCATCTTTTCTCTGGCATTTTTTAGTTCCTTTGGCTGCATCCATTTTGACAATCTTTTTCATAATATTTCAGGCGTCAGTATAATATATATGTATATATATTCTTATTAACATAAACAATACCAGCTGTTTCCAATATACAACGTGGCAGCACTCAACTTAGCACATCCAAAAACAAGCAAAACTAGATTGCATTTCGTAAAACTTACTAAACACCAATTTGAAAGTGCCAATAAGAAAATAATTTTGTGTTGAGAGTAAATCCCTTTATATTATCAAAATTTACTTAGGAATATATAAGAGAGATGTATATATTTATGCTCATATTAATTGAAATGTGAAGTCATTAAAAATTTGGAATGAATTGTGTGATCAATTAAAAAGAATGTTATGAAATATACTGTTTATGGTTGAAGTATACTGATGATTCGGTAAAGCTCTAATGAAATGTATATACACATTAATAACTAAATTTCATTCAAATTAAAAAAAAATAACTTCGGTGATAAACTCGAATCCTTAAAGCGGAGTCAAATAGAAACCGTCATACGTTATGCGTCGCCGTTTTTAACTGGCGTGAACGTACTGACTGAGAAGGTTGGCAAAATCAAAACTTTTTTGACGGATAATAAATCAGTTGTGTGTTCTCCATTGTCTTTATTTACGTTTTACTAATTTTATAAAAAAAAATTTATGTAATTTGATTTTTCCTGAACATATAATACAAAAAAATTAATGAAAACAATTTGAAAAACTTACTGATGTCTGTCAAGGTGTTCAACGTACGTTAAAAGTTGGCCCAGAAGTGCTAAATGTGGCAAGTCACATAAGAAAATAACCAATTTAATTCAGTTGTCAATTGAAAAAGGCGATGTATTACGTATGACCGATTCTATGTGTCCCGACCTTTGATGAGGTCATACACGACTCCATAATACTGACGCAAACAATTAGGGTTCAATCGTACTGGCAACATATGCTCTGCCATCAGGCTGACGCTATATTCATACCTTTAAGGGGTTTATACACGGTCAAAATGCTTGCTGTCAAGTTCGTGTGCTTGCGGGCTTGATGATACGATGCCTGATGACCCATCAAGCATTCAATGAAAATATAATTATAATGAAAATTTGTTCGTGTTTGACGGGTAAACACGTACACATATACATATAACAAGTGACAGCAAGCATGCCAAAAATCAATTCAAAATTTTTTGATTTTCCATCAAGCATCGTTGGTGTCACACAAACTAATGAATTTTCAACCATGCTGAACAAGCATTTTAACCGTGTCTAAACCCCTTTAACATTTTGCTACCAGTGCGCAGCGCATTTATTGCTGATATCATATAATGAATAGATATAAAGATAAATTTTCACATATCAACGGAGTTAGCTTCACAACACAAACCGGTGTAGTTAAAAAATTAAATTGCTTTAATTCGCAACGACAAACTGTACAATCGCTCCAAATGCCTACAAAATATATATATGCTGGTACATACACCTGATGTCGCGTTCATGCGATAGTTTTGTAAAACAATATTTTGAAAGAGTTCTAACAATTTTTCTCAAGAATGTAAAATGCAAAGATATTGAATGTGTATTCAGCCAATTTAAATTATTTAACTTAAAAGTGTTTCGTTAATATTCGACGAGTTTCGGACTCCTATCAAGATTAGTCGCTTGATGTTTCATCATCTGGCAACATTTTTTTGTTACGCAAAATAACGAATAATCTCCACATCTGGCATCCATTTTGTAACCCGCTAAAAATTTATTCCAATCAAGGTAAATCTGCCTTGATTCCAAGGAAGGATTGGTCCATTGAATTTATGTAATTACCACAGTAATTACTCAATCATAGACAAGTATATTCCGTGTACTCAACGATTCAATTATAAAACAACTGCATAGCTGTGAATATGTGGCCTCCTTGTCTGATTATTTCTCTTGTTGCTCATAAGGCAACGCGATTAAAGTATAACGCGCATTGTACTAAAAATGGTTTGCCGCTATTAAACGATTTCTGCTTAGTTGGATCTGTACAGAAAAGAATTCACTATCCAAACACATTCGCCCGTAAATGCATACGTAAGTATCTACATATACATATAGTGTTTTTGTATTTTAAATATTCATTCCTAGGAACTTCATTTGTATACAAAAGGAACTCTAGCAGAGTATACTCCAAGTCTTAGCTGTATTCCACATAATTCGGTTCTCAATGAACCAATGTAAAAATTATTTGAATGAAGTGCTGTTTTCCTTATGTTTCATGGAGTACCACATTGCTAGCCGCTAAAAAGTCCATTCAGTTATGGAACAAGTTATGCTCCACGGCGTACCATTTTGCTAGCCGCTAAAAAGCCCATATTGCTATAGAATAAGTGCATAGGTATGAGTAAGTGAGCTGCCCTGATTCTTTTTGTGGTTTGCTGATAAGAAATTTGGATTTGTCTTGCCATATTAAGCAGTCCATCAGCGGGTTACAAGTGGAGAAATCGGATATGGTGAGTGATGATACTATAATAATATACATACTTTCTTGTCGTTACCAAAAGCGGGATGGATCTACATACATTCATACCATGTAGGTTTTCTTTGCGTATTACCGTCGATAATCATTGTACTTAAATTCACGACTTCAAGATATCGATCCGTATGCTTTGTATGTAATAACTGCCTGTTTTTACGAACATTTTTATTTGTTATGTTGTCAAGTATGTCTATATGCCTGCATTTCATTGGTTTTTACACCAAATCATCAGTAAACTTAACCTAATTCCAAAATAACAAAACCTCTTAGCTTATACATTAACTCCCAAAAATGAATTGAGAATTACACAAAAAAAAAAAAAAACAGACAGTAAAAATAAGAAATTCTTAAATTTATTTCGTTTTGGATTAGGAACTATGTACATAGTTTATAAAATCTGCTTTACAACAAAATGTTTTATTTATTTTTAAAATAACATCTAGGAACAATTTTGTTGTTTGGTCAATTATAAAAGTACTTCCCAATTTTATGTTCGAGTCATTCATCAAATATGTCGGGTAAGAATTGAGGATCGAACTTCATGTAGTACAATAAGTTCTGCGTGAAGTTTTACTGATAATAGACAACTGTTAAGTGTCTGAATATATGTGTCTACATAGTTAAGGTAGTTAATTTAACATAAGCAATTTTAGCAAAAGAAGGTTTAATCCATAGTGGTTTAACACAAAACTTAATAAAAAGCAATCCGATCGCATCAAAAATAACAGGAAACGTAAATAATAGTTTTCGCAGAAACTCAAGCTCAAAAACTGACAAAATGGGCCTAAATTCTGCTACTCTATAGCTTTCATTATTGTTTTTTAATTATCTTTATTATATTTTGAAAATACATAGTTTATCCCTTTCTGGTTTGGATTTTAATTGTAGAAAGCGCTTCCGATGTTCATAATATAACTTAGCTAAAGTGTTTTAAAGTTGTGTAATATCGTAATTAATTGTGGAGTTTTCTCGAATTGGGAATTAATTGTATGTTCTATATTTCATTTATTTAGTGGGGCCTTTTTTAGTTTAAGAAATAAATATAACATGTGGTTACTTACTACACATTTATAATCTTACTTATTTTGCAGATGTTGGGTGGCCGTAGTACATGATAACAATATGATTTCCATCTTTTAAGTGAAAGGATCTTCAATTTAAAGGGATTGAATCAAATCCAGCTACTGTAACAACAACCAATAATTTAGCATTTGGTTCTCCAATAACTATAAAACATATCTTGAACAGTCAAATACAAATTTTAGTCCTGCTGCTAATAAACAACATTCCTCCAGTCTTATTGTGGCAGCTTTCTAAAACAACAGTAGCCGCACTATAAATAAATGCCCTTGTAACGGCCGTTAACAACATAAGCTCTGTCTTTTTTTTTTGAGCTAGAAATTTCGGTAGTCATCATGATAAATTAATGCATCTGGCCCACATATTCTCTTTTGCAAAAGAAGTGAAAGAATAATCAAGATATAGACCATAAACAAATTTCGCAACAACCAAAAAAATTAACTAATGGTAAAAGAATAATTCAAAAATAAAAAATAAACAAAAAAAAAAAAAAAAAAAATTCATAAGAAAAAAATAAAAAAAAAGTAAGTTAAACAAAAAAAAAATTTTTTCAAAAATTTAATGAAAATTAAAAAAATGAAAGAATATAAAATTAAAGAAAAATATAGAATAAAAAAATTTAAAATAATGACAAAACAAAAAAAAAAAGAACAAATAATAAAAAAAGCATCTATAGCACAATAATTTAGCCGCAACAAAACATGAAAGATCACAGGGCCTTTTATTGTTGTTTTGTCAACCAGCAGTGTAATTTTATTTTTATGCGCTTTTGCTTGTGAACAAACAAAGTTGCTATTTAATATCTGGTGTTTGTATGATATTAGCGGTGGGCTAGAACTCATGGGGCCATCACTACGTACCGAAGTTTTTATGCGGTACCACCCGGAAATTATATTATTAACTACGTGGTCGTAAACTATCATGATCACATCCATATATTGTATGGTGTATTTATAGTAACCGAAGATGGTACGTGTAGATATGAACCTAGTGCTGACCAATTGGAATAATCATGTTAAGAGTTAAATAAATGTTACATATATGGAGTTAAGAAGTAAATTGAATGTACAAATTACTCCAAAGCAGTAATAATAATAATAATATATAGCTGTAATAAGATCACATGCACGTTCAACGTCGCAAATTCATATGAAATCACGATGCAGGAAGGGAAACTTCCAGATCTCTTACGCCGCCTCCATCTCAAAGCAAGGAAAACTCTAAATGCTACTCTAGATCACTTCCAAGTTCACTGCCATTCAAAAATCTTAAGATCAAACAAACATACACACAAAGACAAATCACCTACCAAGGCAAATATCGGGACAAATGTCCACACATGGACAAATGTCCACATGGTCAGTAAAAAAATTTAAATTTTTAATTTTGCTTAATGACTACATAAACAATTTGTTTTTCAGAAATTACAAATAAAACATCCTTCAATAATTCATCTTAAAAATTTGCTGGTGAGACTTTTATATAATTCGTCATCTACATACATACAAATCCAAACATTCATTGCATGCGCATATGCAACATTAAACTAAGTCATACAAACAAGGGATTCACTTTCAACGTGAGTTTTAGCTATAAATTCTACTTAATTAATAACTGTATGTTTAATTAATGCAAGTTATGTTCACTTAAACAAGTAAATATCATAATGTATCCTCTGATTTTAAAGGACTTCCTCGTTTTCTTATGAAATATTTAGTGCTTACTTCAATGCAGACAATTATCTAAAGAACTCAAGTTATTGTACATACAAAGTTCAGAATCTATTACAATGTTTACAAAAGAAAACCATCTTTGTTTAGACTCGAATTTATTTACAAAAAAATAATACCTTTCTCTATTATTTATTGGTCAGAAAATTACTTTATATAAAGTAGGGTTTGGAAATTACATCGAGTGCTCTTTTATAGCTGATATTACTATTTTTAAGTTTATTATAATTAAAATTACAATAAGCCAAAGAGAAAAAAGCAATTGCAACAGCGTTGCCACTGCAAAATTTATTTTCCTACCAAATTTTTCCCCAAATCCGACCAAAACCGTAAACAACCTAAAAAATTTCATATCACAAGAAAGTTTTTGTTTTTTTAAATTTATTTATTTCAAGAATATGTAATACAAGCCTCAAATGCCAATTTAAAATATTACATTAGAGTAGATAATGTGCTAATAACTATGTAAAAATAGACTCAATTCCATTAAAAAAATAATTCATATCCATTGTAAAACAATAAGTCAAAAATAATTTATTCTTTGAAAAATACTATAAAACACACTAAAATTATTGGAGTATTCACACTTCGTGCTATTTAGTCATATTGTCATATTTTGGACCAGTTTAAAAAAGTTGTTTTGCTGCATACAAAAAAGTCATAAAATAATAGCGCTGTGTCAGGTATGTTTTTGTTTTGTCATAAAATAGCTCTAGAGATCTGAGTCGAACGGCTGAAAATCTTTAGGCGAGACGGCGACAGTGTATGTTTGCCGCCGTTACTTATATATGATTCACGACTAAAAAACGGCTAAAAAATTATTCATGCCTATGTTATGTTTGTACATTAAGGGCCATTATTACAACTTAAAGTTAGTTAAAAGTAGGATTTTATCGTACGTATAAAAACTTTTTCATTTTCAAAATTTTACTTTGACCTAAAGTGAGCGATAAATTACAGGTAAGTTTATCCTACCTGGTAAGTTAAATTCAATTTGCAATAATGGAAAGCATTTTATACGTCTGATAAAATCTTACTTTTAACTAACTTGAAGTTGTAATAATGGCCCTAAATCAGATTTTTATAACATAAAAAATATTAAAAGAGAATTAAATCGCAAAAACTAAATATATACATGTGAAAAATGTTTCTCGTTTAACTTATGTAGCTGGCAGCCACTGCACGTTTTTCCGTGCATATCAAGGCAGCAGCTGTTGCAGTTTATATGTACATACATACAAATTCATTTAGATATTCTTCTGCACCAGAAGACACATTTAATAATTTTAAATAGAAATGGATTTTTTATACTTTTTGGCATTTTCAAACAACTTTATTACAATTATCTTAATTATATTTTGCTTTGATAACATCTACCAAATTACAAATGTGTTTTTTTCTTATCAGCTGATCGATGTTTGAAATAGCATACCAAGTTATGATGGGTTGTTCACACTAGTCATATATTTCGTGCTATTATTTTATGACTACAGTGTGAATGCCCCAAATATGCTATAGAATTTACTAGATATCTAATTTACTTATATCAAGGCATGTAGTTATATATGCCCGTACTATATTAGCCAGCTCCCCAGCCGTATACAATATAAATGATATGAAAACGGAAAATTATGAAGGTGGTCCCAATCAGTAGAAATTATCCAATTAAACTTAGTTTATTAATTCATTTCAACCCCAGGTAGGTAGAATCAGAGTGTAGAAAAGTGCCGTAACAATTTAAACCTAAAAAGATTATTAGACTGAGAAAAAATTCTTAGCATTTTGCATACCCATAGTATGTCAGGGGCGGATAAAATTTAGGAGTATTTGGTTCAATGAGAACAGGTGTATAGATTTTCTTAATGGTATTCTTTTTCCATTTTTATATTAGAATAAAACATTTTTTACCATACCAAAACAAATTTCTGACTATCACAATTACTAGAAGCAATGTAATCCCTGTCTCTGGCAACATCATCATCATCTTCTAAGTGACTAAAATCTGTCAGATCAGAGAGATCAGCATTCAAAGTTTAATTTATCTTTTTAAAACGTAATATTTTGCGTTAACATCTTTTATTTCTTTTTCAAATTAGCTGAATTATCTAGTCTGAAACAGTAAAGAAAGAAAAAATTTTGCCATGGAAAAGCTGAAAATTTTCACTTTTTGTTTTCAAATATGCAATAAGTAGACCTGTTTAGGTTTCAGGAAACAAAATTTTTGGCCCGAATGAGTGAATTGCGATTTTGGGGCTTGGCGCGAGGTGTGTTAATAAGTTCCGCTGTTATAAGGAAACATTCTAGTTTCTCATATTTACCAGTAATCAATGGAAGTGCCTTTGAGGCCGTGTCTAAGTTAAATGATGACATTCTGTTATCCCTCTTATATTCTTCCGGATTACTTTCTAATGGTACCTTGATACTTATGTTTAAATAATCTTTAAGAATTTTGTAAAGGTTATTAAATTCTAACTTCAATGCTATTAGGATTTAGCTATCTTTCCGATCTGGATCTATTGATTGAAATTCGTTTCTTAATTTTTCAATATATTTTAGTTTATTTATAATTGCAGTTTCTGTGTATGTTCTTCCTGGACTTTTCTTTAAATTTTTCCAAAAGTCTTAATTTTTGTAACCTATCCTCCATCTATGTTTATCTTCTTCTCAAATTGCAGTTATTGCATTATTAACATTATCTGTATCTCTATGTTTATGTACATAATATTTTAAATACTTATTAATCTTATAGGCTACATATAAAATTAATCCTACAATTATTAGAGTTATTAGAGAATCGGGAATTAACGGCTTATCTATTTCCACCGTGTTGTTTATGTTTTGTTGTTGGTTATTTTGACCTATGGGATTTCCCCAAATAGATCCTACCATTGTGTGTTTTTTTAATATACATTTAGTTATGTAGTTGGAGAATTAAATAAAGAAGGATGTATTTTATTTTAATTCACTTTATTTAAACTACTAATAATTAATTTATAATAAAAAACTTTAATTTATATAGCACTTGGAGTTGCGATTGCGTGTTGCTTTATCAATTGGTTAGAAAAAACTGTGTCGAAAAACGTTTGTTTAATGTTGTAGAAAACTACATAGTCGCAGTACTGAGGACTTTGGTAGTTGGTAGCAAATAAGGATGCCACATATATATGGCCTTAAAATATCATCTACGCATCGTTGAAAAATTGAGGGAGCATTCTTTAAGCCGTATGGCATCCGTAGGAATTCATACTTAGCGCCGTTGATTGAGAAGGCTGTTTTTTCGCGGTCTTCTTTTTTTAAGTCGAATTTGGTGAAAGCCTGACTCTAAATCTAGTGTTGTAAAGATCTTTGCTTTACCTAGGTTTTGAATAGTCATATTTACATCCGGAATAGGATATCTATCGGTAATCGTTTGTGCATTCAATTTCTGAAAATCCACAACCATCCGTCGTTTAGGTTTACCTTGGTCATCGGTACCTTTTTTTGCTACAGTCCAGATGGGAATATTGTAGGGACTTTTACTAGGTTGGATAATTTCGTTATGCAACAAATCCTGGATTTCTTTATTTATAAATTCGCTATCAGAGTATGGATATGGATATTGTTTTGTCCATATAGGTTCATCTAATTTCGTTCTAATAGTTCCTTCGATCGTAGTGGTGTATGGAAGTTTTTGATTTGTGTACGAGTTTTTATTCATAATTTCTTCTACTCTTTCCCTATATTCCATGCTATCTACTGTGAAATTTATTTTGTGCATTCTTTCTTTACTTTTATAATTGAGTCTGTTATTAACTAAATCTATAGTTGCACCTATTTCTTTTAATCCTTGCATTCCTAATATCATGTTTGAGCTTGTCAATGAATCTATTTCAAAGAATGTCAACTCATAAATTAATAGTTTTATTAACTTTTTTTCTTTTAACCCTTATCCTATACTTCAAAAATGAAACGCATATCACATTAGTGGGTCAATTTTGCCCAATACAAAGTATTAAAATATTTATTCAGTTTTATTGTTTTTTTGCTCTCATGACATATAATATGGGTTTCAGAATGGGTTTTGCAAATAAATTTTTGACATTGACCACATTTATTAGCATATTTCGTGCTGTTGGAGCGACTTGGGCAAAAAAAGCAACGTCCCCTTTTCAAATTACTTCCTTGTGAAACTGCAGCTGAATCACTTTGAAGGCTTCTCACGAATGCTTTAGAATGACTACTTTGTGGCATGCTTGACCTACGACATATTTCACCGCTTATTAAGTCCATACCTAAGTCTTCCAAGAAAATGCGTCGCTTATACTTTTTATTTTGATTCCACTTTGGATTTATCTTCAGAAAAATTACATATGCATTATATGCGGATATATCCAAAATATTGTAAAATAGCGCTTGTGGCCATCGGTTAGTTCTCCTTTTACAGGTGTAAGTTCTTATTAATTGATCGAAAGTATCTACCCCGGATTTCGTTTCATTGTAAAAGTGAATGATTTCTAGCTTTTTGGTGGTAGTTCTAATTTCTGTGTCGTGATGTAATGTGCTGAGCAAAAACACGGATCGATTTTTCTTTGGTACATATCCTACTATGGTTGTTGTCGCGTTCACCCACCTTTTTTTTGCAGCAATCCAAAATCCACAGAGTCAAAATAAAAATACACCTTTTTTTTTCCTTTTTTTTTTAAATAGAAGTTTTGTTTAGATTTTATTTAAGCGATCGTGTTTCGTGAAAAAGCAAGTCAGTCTCAAAAACAAGTAGAAGTGAAGAAAAGTAAAAACACACCGCCACCTAACATCTTGCCGCCGATCGTTGCCACGACGGCTTCCGGCGAATATCGTGTTGATCAAACCCGGGATGCCAGATGAGCCACTTTTTCCTTTACCATGATTTACACGGGCTGTGGTGTTAACATACCGCCGACCTTGCAACATCGTGCAACATAAACCCTGGGCTCACATGAAATAAAGGATTACTTTTCTAAATTAGCGTGCATTGAATATTCCATGTAGTTAAAAAAAATAAAATATTTCATATATTTAATCAAAAAAGAAAGTAAGATAACGAACAAAAAAAATCATGGAATAGAAAATGGGCCACGTGGGATTATTGGCCCTTACGCGATATTGCCTTCCCCAAAAAAGGCTTGTCCGAAAACTGTGTCCTGCACATTCAGGAACCCTGGCTTGCCCACCGCTGGACCAATCAGCACCCGAGCCATCACGTCCGCACCCAGGATTATAAAATAGTTCCGGCACTTGTACCACGAGCGGTTCGCCAGGAAGTCGGCGTGATCGCTGCGGTACAAACAGTCAACCGTAGCGCTCGGGTTGCAACCGTAAATTTTATCTTCCACCAGCAGCTTCGCGACGAAGTAACCTGGCGACTCGCGGTGCAGGAAGGTAAGTGTTGTCTCGCCCTTGTGGAGGACGCACTGAAGAGCCACGGCTTCGTTCCGCATTATGGTGGATCTGGATGCGGACGGATCTAGCAAGATCCGAGTAAGAACGGGGCGGGGGCTGGATGTTTCCTTGACCCGTACCACAGCGCTCATCTTCACCCAAACGCAGTCTGCGGGCATGGGGTGGAGTAGGGAGTTGTGGTCTTGCCTGCAGCGACGGCAGCGGTCCAGGCTGGGGCACCCAATTCTGTTGTGGGACTGCGCCGAGCAATTGTAGCACAGCGCGAGTCGGGCCACGATGCGTACCTTCTCCTCTGTCGGTACGGTTATAAACTGCGAGCACTGGCGGATCGCGTGATACCGATCGCACAGCGGGCACTTATAACGGGAGTTGAACGCCATGATGATCTAAGAAAAAAGGTGGAAGGTTTGAGACACGATAGATATGATATAGGTGTGGATTTAATTGTGACAAGGTGGCAAACATACTAATTTATGGATAGGGCGAGTGATGACACCATTTTGAGTTCTTAAGTCAACTACCCGTACTTTGTTGTCAGCGCCATAATAAATTTTGGTTATGCGCCCTAGACGCCATTCTGTTGAACAAGTTGGCTCACTTTTTAGCGCCACCAAGTCATTTAGCTTAAGATCGACTTGTGGCGTTTTCCACTTGCTGCGCTTGTGCAGCTCCCTCAAAAACTCCTCTTTCCAGCGCCTACAGATTTCTTGTTGAAGAGCCTTTACTATTACTAACCTTTCCGCCAACGGTTAGTAATAGTTACCGTTGGAGCCAGTTCCTCAGGTTCAGCGGGGGAGAGCAAAGGTGAGCCTATTAAAAAATGCCCCGGAGTAAGGGCTGACAATTCGGTTGCACGGTCGGGTAAAGGGCCAAGCGGACGCGAGTTAAGGCAAGCTTCAACGCGTGTCAGAAGTGTGGCAAACTCCTCAAACGTAAATTTCAGCTGACCGGCAGATTTTTTCAGCAACGTTTTTACACTTTTAACACCCGCCTCCCATAGTCCGCCCATATGAGGTGCGGCAGCAGGAATGAATCGCCATTCTAAATGTTGGTGCCCATATTTGTCAACAGCTGAGTTACGAAGCTCATTTACAAATTTATCGAAGTTTGATTTGATCTCCCGTGCGGCGCCGACAAAATTTCGACCGTTGTCCGAAAAAATACAGCTGGGGCAGTCACGGCGAGCATCAAACCGTGATAAAGCAGCAAGAAAAGCAGGTGTAGACAGGTTGGTAACAGCTTCAATATGAATCGCTTTGGTAGCAAAACAGACAGAAAGACACACATAGCCCTTGGTCATACGGCAGTACCGACCGGTAAAACTTTTTATTTCAAACGGGCCGGCAAAATCAACTCCCGTATTAGCAAAAGGGCGACTTAAAGTTGTTCTTTCTGGAGATAGAGACCCCATAATTTGCCCTTGAAGTTTCTTACGGTGCAAAACGCAGATTTTATAATTATGGACTACTGTTTTCACCAGATTTTTTGCGTTGAGAATCCAGCACTCCTGTCGAATCACGGACAACATGAGACGAGGGCCTCCGTGATGAACGAGCTGGTGTATGAATTCTACATAAAGGCGCGCCAGTCTGCTACTGTACGCCAAGATGATAGGGTGACTTTCATTGTATGACAAACAGACGGATTGGGTGAGACGGCTGTTAGATCTTATAACATCATTTTTGTCCAAATATGGTGTCAGAGTTAAAAGAGGGCTATTCGAAGCAAGCGGTTTCATTAATTTTAAATTATTGAATTCGCACGAAAAATATGATTGCTGGGATAACGAAAATAATCGGTTTCTGACGAATCTTAATTCTGTGGCCTGAATTCTCAATGTGTCGTATACTTGCGCCACACGTCTTATTTTACTGGTGAGAGTGACAAAACGAAACATGTAGGCTATTACGTGTAGGGCTCGTGGTAGACTAGAAAAACGATCGAGAATATCTTCTTTCTCAGCCGAAGTAGCAACAAACACCTTAACATTTTTTATTTCTTCTGTAGTTTCAAGTGGAGGTGGGCCTTCAGGCCACTGACATTCTTCTAAATGTAGCCACTTGGGACCATACCACCATAGCTCTTTCAAACGTAACTCCTCAGGAGTCAGCCCCCGAGTTGCTAGATCGGCAGGATTGTCACCCGAAGAGACATGAAACCAATTTTTGTTACCAACTTTTTCTAATATGGTGGCTATCCTATTTGCTACGAACGTTTTCCAACTGCAGGGAGGTTTTCTTAGCCATGCTAGTACTATTGTTGAATCGGACCACAAATATAGCGAATATGTCTTCAATCCAAAAGCTGGTATTACGCTGTCGACTAAGTTTGCTAATAAAACAGCTCCGCACAACTCTAACCGAGGTAAAGATGGCTTCTTAACTGGTGCCACTTTTGTTTTGCATATGAGTAGATTTGTCGTCACTCTATCTTCGATGGTAACTCTTACGTAGATTGATGCTGCATATGCTAACTCTGATGAGTCACAGAAACCATGAAACTGAATATCACAGCCAGGTGAATACTGAACCCATCGTGGGAGCCTTATTGTTTCAATTTTTCCATAATTTGTAATGAAATTCTGCCACTTCTGTAGCGCTAAAGCTTTTATAGGCTCATCCCATTCTATTTTGTCAAGCCACATCTGTTGAATTAAAATTTTTGCTGTCACTACTACTGGGGTCAGCCACCCCGCAGGATCGAACAACCTAGCTATAATTGATAGCACTTCTCTTTTAGTATACGACGGCTTGATTTCAAATTTCTCCGCCGTAAAGAAAAATATGTCTTCTAGCGCATTCCAGTGTATGCCTAACGTTTTCGATGTACTTTTATCCTTGAGACACAGAAAGGATTCGTTAAGCAAATGCTCTTGGGGCAAATTTTTTAAAATTTCTTTTGAGATAGAGGTCCATTTTCTTAACTCAAAGCCACCCATTTCTAAAATACCAATTAATTGGTAACGTGCCGCCAAAGCATCAGTGATTGAATGCGCTCCCACTAGGGCATCATCGACATACATACATTCTCGTAAAATTTTTGACCCTAGAGGGAAACAGTGCTCTTCATCATTTGCCAGTTGAAGTATAGTTCTGAGTGCCAAATACGGGGCACAATTTACTCCAAAAGTAACTGTGTTGAGCTGGTAGTCTTCAATATCGCCGCTGTCCGAACTACGAAAAACAATTTTCTGGAAGGGCCTATGTTCAGGTGCTACCAAAATTTGCCTGTACATTTTTGTAATGTCAGCATTAAATACAAACTGAAAAAATCGCCATTTCAGTATTAAATTGACTAGTTCAGCTTGCAGAATTGGGCCAGTGAACAACAAATCGTTTAGGCTCTTGCCACTAGGAGTCGTACTAGAGGCATTAAAAACTACTCTCAATTTTGTTGTTGTACTTTCTGGCTTAAATACACCATGATGGGGCAGATAGTAACTTGGGCCACTGGAATTCTCCGTTTTTTCCATATGCCCTAGAGTTAAATATTCTTGTAACACCGCATCATATTGTGCTTTATGTTCAGCATTGCGCATTAAAGATTTCTCTGATCTCAAAAACTGACTTACGGCAATGTGCCTATTGGGACCAAGTGACGCCACATTACTCTTGAAGGGCAGATTTACTGTATATCTCCCTTTGGAATCTCTAGTGGTAGTAGAACGATAGATCTCCTCACAAACTTTATCTTCTTCCGATAATATCTGCCTACGAGAAACTTCTTCTAACTCCCAAAATTTTGCTAACTGGTCGTCAATAGAAATTTTTGTTAAGTGTGACCTTGTCACATTACGTGGGGAGACACTACTGGTTGGTCCAGTTACTATCCAGCCAAAAATTGTTTCTTGAGCCACTAGAGACTCAAAAACGCCATGCTGAACTCCTCCACGAAGAATAAGGGGGTACATATCGCCTCCTAATAAAAGATCTACTTCGCCACTTTCGAAAAAGTTTGGATCTGCATAATTTAATTTTGGCAACTCGAAACCACTCAAGGGCTTAAATGAATACGTGGGCACCTTACCAGTAACGCGGGGAACCACTAACGCCTGCACCTTGAGGGAGATACTTTGGCAGAATCTTGATTCTATAACCATCGCTGCCATTTTGGTTGACTTGCTAATTACATCACCGCCTAAACCTGTAACCTCAGCTGAAATTGCAGTAGTGGGCAACTTCAACAATTTTTGAATCTTTTCAGATACAAAGCTTTCATCTGAACATGGATCAATAAGAGCTCGTACATTATATGATGAACCAAGATGCATAATATTTACCCAGGCTGTAGCTAAAATAACTTTTTTTGCGACTGACGCATGATGCGATTGAACCACTTCAGCTGTTTGAACTGCTGTTGGAACGACAAAATTAGTGGACTGTATTTTATTTGCCTGATTTTGATTGGCGCTTTTAAAATGGTTCTGATTATTTGTCACAAAATCTCTATGTATTAGCGTATGATGCTTCCTTTTGCACTTGGTACATGAGTTTGGACTATTACATTCCTTATACAAATGACCCGTCGTTAGGCAATTGAAACAAAAATGAAATTTTTTCAAAGTCGAAACACGAGTTTTGTAGTC
This sequence comes from Linnaemya tessellans, assembly GCA_951800035.1. NCBI lineage: Eukaryota > Metazoa > Arthropoda > Insecta > Diptera > Tachinidae > Linnaemya > Linnaemya tessellans. Next base: position 30,189,907 of record OX637533.1, on the reverse strand, counting down.
CATACTTAAAAATTTATGGCAAGAGCTAATTTTATGACTTGAGTTACAAAGGCTGCATTGCATTGGTGTAACTTTTGTATGGTGCGTCTTAAATTGTTTTGTTTTTACATATGGCTGACTGCTAATATGTTGAGAAATATTTTGGGAACCACTGGCAGTATTATTTGTAGCTATTATGTCTGAAACACTTTCTAATGCATGATATCTATCAGTGAGGAATGCCTTTAATTCTTCCCATTTGGGAACCTCTGTTTTATTTGTTACTGATTGCTCCCATAGATGCAAAGTATTTTCAGACAGACGTGATGAACATTGAAATACAAAGATCGGATCCCATGACTGTATATCCACTGCATAAAGTTTTAATATCGAAATAATATTATTAATTTCTCGTTGTAGGTTTTTTATTTCTTGTGCTGAGTCATGTAAACAAGGGGCCAAATTAAATAATAGCTTCAGTTGAGTATTTATCAATACGCGCTTATTTTCGTATTGATTCTTCAAATTATTCCAGGCCAAGTCGAAATTTTCATTGGTTAGAGCCACGTTTCTATTTATATCACGTGCTTCACCATCTGTTTTTCTAAATAGGTAGAATAATTTTTCAACCGGGCTAAGTCTGCTATTATTTATGTAAATTGCTGTAAACATGTCCCTAAATGTAGGCCACGATATGTAGTCCCCAAGAAAGACACCAGTATCACAAGGAGGTACAGCTATCGAACTACACAGATTTGGACTATCTACTTCCTTCGTTTGGCTTTCATCTTTACAAGCCACTTGTCTGGCTTTGGAAATAATATTCAGACAACTAATATACGATTTTTTTACCTGCAGTTGCTTTGCCTGGACCGCAACAAGTTCTTTTTTCTTTTCAACTGTGTCCACTGTACATTCTTCGTAGAGCTTTTTGCATTTAGACCACAAGTTGTCTAACTCTGTTTTCTCGAACTCAAATGCCTCCGTAGAGTAACCGCATAATTCTTCATCATTAAGTGTTGCTTGCAGAGCAAATAATTCTTCCGCCGCACGTAGATATTTTTCCACATTTGTCATTTTTTGCAAAATTTTTCTTTACAATTTATTGCAAAAAAATCCAAACAAATCGATAAAACTTTTAGCACAAGAATTAATTGAAAAAATTTAAAGATGGCGGGCAAAGAAAAAACCGCAAAAACTTCTTCAGCCAGCACAACAACAAAAAAGGTCGACACCAGAATCACGTGATGTAAAAATTTCCCACAAAATAAAATAAAGATGGATGTCAAAACTCTGCATGGCGTGAGCAACAATAACAACTCGTAGCGTAACGGGACGACAATTGTTGAAAAATTAATTTTACTTGATGTCATGCACCGGGTTTTCTAACCTCACTTCCACTGAGCCACAAATAATGAGACACAGTGTACCACCAAATATAATAATTGCCACAATAAATTAAATCCACGTACCTGTTCAGCTTTTTACGGTAGAAGGACCAAATGTTGTCGCGTTCACCCACCTTTTTTTTTGCAGCAATCCAAAATCCACAGTCAAAATAAAAATACACCTTTTTTTTTTCCTTTTTTTTTAAATAGAAGTTTTGTTTAGATTTTATTTAAGCGATCGTGTTTCGTGAAAAAGCAAGTCAGTCTCAAAAACAAGTAGAAGTGAAGAAAAGTAAAAACACACCGCCACCTAACATCTTGCCGCCGATCGTTGCCAAGACGGCTTCCGGCGAATATCGTGTTGATCAAACCCGGGATGCCAGATGAGCCACTTTTTCCTTTACCATGATTTACACGGGCTGTGGTGTTAACAATGGTTGTTTTGTTCTCATTATCGAAGAGGAAGTGTGCATAATTCTCTGGTTTATTTTTTAGTTTCAACATTTTTTCTGGCAAAAAAGTTGTTTTTTCGTACAGTACCAACCATTGTAATACTTCGTTTTAACAACTCAATACCCAGTTCATGCGAAGTAAAAAAATTGCGCTGGTAACATTATGCCCTTTCAAATCCTTTATCAGGTCTAAGACGACGCGGCGTCCCTGATCTTTCTCTGGCTTACAGTTCTTGTTTTTTCCAGTATACACTTGCAAGGACCATGCATAGTTGGTTTCTGCATCGCATAATGCCCAAATTTTTATACAATATTTCCCCGGTTTTGATGGTATGTATTGCTTGAATGGACATCGTCCACGATATGTAACAAGCTGCTCATCCACTGTCACACATTCACTTGGATTAAACATTTTCCGTACATTCGTTTCCCAATGGCTCAAAAATTCTCTAATGGGAGCAAGTTTGTCACGAACTCGACATTCTCTTCTGTCCGACTTGTTATCAAAACGAATCACTCGGGCTATATTTTGAAAGCTGCGCAAACTCATGGTTGATTTGAATAGCGGTCTGCCTTTGCGGTCATCCCATAGAGATTCTAAAGCCTCACCATGAGATCTGTATACACCAGCCAACAGAAGTAGTCCGAAATATGCTTCAACAGTTATGTTGTCTTCACTAATCCAATTATTACCAAATACTGATTGACATAAAAGAATCGATTGAATAATATAATTGTTACTCAGACATTACCATTATTAGTCACCTTGTAAGTTAGTCATATCAACATAAATAACAGAAAAGATGACTATGTTATCCGCTCTAGAAACTGCATCACGCGTTGGGCCAGGAGTAAGATTTATAATGTTCTGCTTAGAAAATCTTCCAACTTCGTTTATTGTTGATGTTTGTGACCATATATTTCCCATTTTTTGACGGATACGTTGCGACTTCACTTGCAATTTGATCAAGACTTTCACAATTATCCACGCTAGAGCATGATGATAAGTTGGGGTCATAAACAGATTCAGCTTCTGAAAAGAAATCGCATTCATCTTCATTTGATGTGTCCTGATGAGGTAGGTCTTTGCAGATGAGGTAGGCCATCCTTTAATCTAAAAAAGCTTCTTTATTGTCTTCATCGTACTCAGCTTTGTTTGAATTGGTCTCATCTTCCTCCTGGGTATGGTTTATCCTTTGTTCTTTGTTAGGGTTGAAGTTGTTGTTGGAGTAGTTTAATTCTCTCTTGAAAGGTTGTTGTTGCCTGAAGGGATTGTTGTATCTTTGGTTGTTCCTTTGAAATTGTGTTGGTTGACGAACATTTCTGTCAGTTGTGTCCACATCCATTGGTTGTACTTGGGGTTGTCTTTGGATGTATGATGGTTGTTGGTTTGGATTGTATTGTACATTTGGCCTGTACTTCCGTTGTTCAAATTGTTGATGACGTGGTTTTTGATGAAAGCGTTCATGAGTCACTGAATGTGGTCGATATCCTTGATTGGTGTATCGAATTGTAAGCTTCTGTCGTCGTGGTAGATGGTACTCGCAATTGCATATGCGGTTTCTAGATCTTTTGGATTCTGGGCGTAAAGCGTACCTACTGTGTATTTTGAGTTTAAACCAGTAATAAATGCTCTAACTGCTTCCTGATTAACGAATGTTTTCATAGTTTTGTCGCCTTGTTCCATTCAATTTTTGATAGGATTAGGTTCAATGCTTCATTGATGCATGAATGATACTCAGCCAAATCTGTTCTGTTATCTTCCTCATTTCTTCAAGCAAAACATATATTGGACGTTCATCGGCATATGCATAGTCAAGTCTATTTATTATTGAATAGAAAATGAATATAGTGTTGTGCTTGATTAGTATATCCGAAGCCACGCCATGGATTTTTGCTCGTACGATAGCGAGTGCTGTGTAGTATGTCGGGGTGTTTTCGAATCTTTTAATGGTTTCCATATGTCTCCATGCTGATGATCTCCAGGCACGGTATTTCCGTTTATCTCCGTCAAATTTTGGGAGGATTTTAAATACTTCTAAATTTATTTAAGTTTCAGTTGTTATTCCACTTGAACATGGAGTCAATTGTTCAACTGGTTCTACATTAAATGGTCTGCTTCTTCTTAATGCTGTAAGAGTTCGTTGTGTCTCAGCTTGCGCTGCTAAAAGTGTTGCGACTTGAGCTTGCAGAGTAGCTAAATCTTGGACAGACATTTTATTGGTGTCTACTTCTGGGATTATTCTTCTTGTTATGTCAAAGAACTTTTGCCTTTTATTAGTTCGGGCTTCCAGTTTTATTTTTATTTCAAAGGATTGTCGTGAACATGAAATTCTACTATATTCCAATGAACTTGACAATGTATGTGCCAGGACCATTAAAATTCTCAAATTTCAGCAATTAAATTTTAAAATTTAAATTTTTTTAGGTGTGGGAATTTTTGTCCGCCTATATTGCGACCGTGGGAATTTCTGTCCGTCCATATGTGAGGGGAGTTCCGTGGAGGAGTGCTGTAGTAACAAAAACGAGTTTGTATATGTGAGCGTGAGACCGTGGGAATTTTTGTCTGTCCATATGAGACCTTGGGAGTTTGTGTCTGTCCATATGTGACCTTGGGAATACATGTCCGTCGGTATGTGAGCGTGGGAATTTGTGTCTGTCCATATGTGCGCGTAGGAATTCTGTCTGTCCATGTGTGCTATGGCCTAATAGAAAATAAGAAATTTTATATGTCAGAACATTTTTTAGGAAGTACAATATTTCAAAAGTGTTGTATAAATGGATGACCTTAATGTTTGTGGTTCGTTTCTTCTTGCTGGAGTGAGGTTTCTTCTTATATTTTTTGCTTGTTTTTAATTTTGGTGTGCTTACTTAAGATATTTTGTCCAGCAATTCTGTTATTTCTTTTTTGTGTGCAATGCTTGAGTGTGGGGGAATAATTTGATTATTCTGATCTTGAAGACGTTGTGAAAAAAAATTTACTATTGCATAAATATTGAAACTGATATATTGATTATTTTATACATGACGATCATGGATGGATTTTATTTGGGGATCTGGATGGTGGTGCGGTTTCCGTATTTTGTAGAATATTAATATTTATGCTATGTTTAAGTGTGTGTGTGTGTTTTTGTGTTCTGAGTGGCGATTGGAATGTCTGCCTGTCAGACAGGGTGTGTGTGTGACGATTGGTGAGTCTGTATGACAGTCCGCTTGTTTGCTTTCCTGGATTTAGCGCAAGTGGGTCAGTATGAAATGTGATAAGATGTACATATTCATGCGTACATAAATATCTAAGTGCTTGCTTCTTGTACAAAAATATTTGCTCGACCGCTTGCTTCAATGAACCATTGTACGAACCACTGAAATAAGTATTTTGATTACAATCAAAATAAAAAGCCGTTACTTTTTTGTTTTAATTTTTTAGATGCATTTATTTATAAATTTTTCAGATATTTCACTTTTAAAGTAAGTTTTCCACCGAACGAGCTGCCTCATCCAAAATTGCATCGTCCGAGTTTTCATACATTGGCAAATCGATTGGTGGGAGGATTTCCACACTGATGATATCAACAGGTGGGAGATGCGTTTCTTCAAGCTGTTGAGAGTTTATTCTAAGTAATGCATCCTCATCACCTTGCAATAGTGTCTCGAACTCTTCGTCTTCTTCAGTTCGGTGCTGAGTATTTAGTGAGAGAAATAACTCTTCGTCCCCTTCCAGGTGCGTTGCGAACTCCCGCATCATAGCTGCTTTAGTCCAGTCTTTTCGAATCTGACGCATGACCCTTTTATATAGATGTGTCTTCCAAATGGAGGGCATTGTCGAAATGAAATAATGATAGCATTATAAGTTAACAAGTAGATTCGCTGAAAAGTTCACTTTTTTATTTAGCTACAAAATTTTTGTAGCATAGACACTATTCTCTTCGTTCACATAAATTTGCTTACGTAGCAGTTACTTTCTATACAATATGTAGTAAGGCATCTATCTGCCTTACTACACTACAAAACTTTGTAGCCTATCTGCATACACGAGCGTGACTCCGTGTTCTGTGTATATCACTTATAAAAAGTTTGTTTACATAAATATTGCTCACGTAGCAGTTTCATTCTTTAGTTATTTTTAACGTATCTGCATGCACGAGCATGCTTCCGTATTCTATGTATATCACTTATAAAAAGTTTGTTTACATAAATATTGCTCACGTAGCAGTTTCATTCCCTTAGTTATTTTTAACGTATCTGCATGCACGAGCATGCTTCCGTATTCTATGTATATCACTTATAAAAAGTTTGTTTACATAAATATTGCTTATGTAACAGTTTCATTCCCTTACTTATTGTTAACGTATCTGCATGCACGAGCATGCTTTCGTATTCTGTGTATATTACTTATAAAAAGTTTGTTTACATTAATTTTTTTTTTTTATTTTATATATTTTCAAAATAATTGTTCATTCGTAAAATAACAGAAATTTCATTGGTAAAAAAAAAATTTGTTTTATTTCCTCTCGGAACCCCGTGGCGATTAGTAGGTGTTGGATCCCTACCTCCTGGTAATACTTCTCGAATTCATTCCCCGTTAAAGCAGTTCCTCTATCCGATATTATGCGCTGTGGATTTCCGAAGATGGCAGATTGCTTTCTCAACTTCTCTACAACCTCCTTGCTGCCGTTACTCTTGCTTGGTACAGCCAAACGAATTTGGTGAATGCATCGACTATAACGAGGATGTGGTTGTACATCTTATGGGTAGCCTCCATAGGTCCTACATGATCTATATGGTAGGTTGCGAAGGATCTGTCTGATTTGTCTATCGGGTGGAGAGTGTCTTCCTTCGTTCCCATTTTGGCGTCCTCGTTCAGGCATTCTACACAGCTTTTTACCACAGCCTCTGTTTTCCCTCTGGTTTCGGGATGTATAATTGTCTTTCTACCAGCTCTCTTGTCTTACGCACGGCAAAGTGTCCTTGCCGGTGTGCCATTTCGATTACTTACTCATGAAATACCCTTCGTATTCGCTCTTCTCTAACACCTTGCATACCGCCTTAGTCTACTCGTCTTTCTGTTGCGCTTCTTTGATTCTGCGTTGGAGGGAGTCCTGTATCAGGAGGCAATGAACACGACTAAGTGCATCCACGTGTTTCATTCGGGTTCCCGATCGATGTTCCATGGTGTAGTCGAATTCCTGTAGAAACAGGGCCCATTTCGATACCCTAACAGGTACATCCTCTTTCCGCGTGGTCATCGCAAATGCGTTGCAATCTGTTATGATCTTGAACTTCATGCCCAACACGTATATTCTCAATTTTTTTAATGCTTCGATGATGGCTAGTACTTCCAATTCGTATGAGTGGTATTTCTCCTCAGCGGAAGTTGTTTTCCTACTCATGTACTCGACTGGATAGAACGCCGAGTCTTCCGAATCTTTCAGCAGCAGCACCGCACCATATCCGAACTTGCTTGAATCGGCATGTATTTCCGTTTCAGCTCTCGGATTGTAAAGTCACAGTACCGAATCGCTGGTCAAAGCCTCTTTTAATTGTTGCACCGCTAATAACTGTTCATCACCCATAATTTAGAATTTTTCTTCAACATGTCTGACAGCGGTTTGGCGACCCTGGCATAGTCCTGAATGAAACGGCGAAAGAATGATGTAAGTCCCAAAAACTTTTGTATGGCTTTTGTAGTGGTTGGTACTGGAAAGTTTCTAATCGCGTTAATCTTTTCTTCTGAGGGCGATATCGACGAATTTTCAAAGATGTAGTCCAGGAACTGAATTTTCTTGCGCAGGAATTGACACTTGTTCTATTTGAATCTGATTCCGTTTGCCGACGCTACCTCCATTACCCGCTGTAGATTGCACAGACCCTCGTTTTCATCACGTGACAACACCACCATGTCATGCATGGAAATGACTACTATGCCCTCTCTGACCAGGTCCTGGAATATCGACCATATGTATCGGCAGATGTTGAATTGCTGATCCCGAAAGGTACATATTGGAAGTCATATTGTCCATTTTGGGTAACGCACTTTGTATATTTCTGTTAATCCTTTGCCACAGGCACATGGAGGAACCCATTTTTCAGATCCAACGTCGTAAACACCTTGGCCTCCTGTAGCCTCTGAATGACGTCATCAACTACAGCCATAGGAAATTTGTCTCTAATTATTCTTTCGTTCAACCGTCTGTAGTCACAGCAAAGCCTTTTTGAACCATCTTTTTTAGTCATTAACACTGTTCGGAGTAACTAGGCCTAATAAACCCTTCCTTTAACCATTCATTCACCTGGCCCTCTATAATTTGCTGATCTGCATAAGACGTTCTGGGGGTCTGCTTTCTACCGAAATATCGTCTGATAGCACAATCTTCATTTCTACTGTGTGGGTGGACGGTTTTTGGGGTTAATAATTATTTATTATTCGCTGATTATATATGCTCCGTTGCTTATCTAAGTGTTTCAGATCTAATTCTGGCTCTTCCACCTCAATCGCCATAGACTGTATGATATCATCGAACTCTCCTTTTAACGCTGCAATTGTGTTAGAGCCCAATATAGGTTTTGGGTGTGTGGAAGGTTCTTCCGCAAAAAGGAACGAATCATCCTTTGTATTGTTTGGACTCTCTCCATGTCCTTCCAAATAAATTTACTTCCGGCATCTTATATCTGAACCGGGCTCCCCCCGAATCAATTGTTAGGTCTACTTTATCTAACACGTCATTGTCAATAACTGTCGAATAACTCATTTCATTCTCTCTCACGATGTGGAAACTCATTTCCAATTTCAGACCATCAATTATCGTGTGGCACCTCGTAGTCGTGATCGTTTTTCCCCCTATACCGACTAACGTCCTCCTGACTGGTTCCAGCGGAACATCTGTCAGGTTTAACAGAATGTCATACCCCAAAATGCTAATGTCGCTTCCGCTGAAACCAATTTCCCGAACATTTCGACGTCTTTAAATATTCTCGTCGATGGCTGGTTATCCTCCGTTAGCGTGTTCACGTTGGGTTTCACATCGGCGACGTTCTTTTCTTTTTTTTTGAATGTTGGACACTCAAACGTTCGGTGTCCCGTTCTGCTGCACTTAAAACACTTAGCGGTGTAATCCTTAACAATTAGCCCAGTAAGTCTGCATCTAAAACACTATCTACCCATGTTACGTGGCTCCGGTATAGCCTTCTCGAATGCTGATCTTCCCGCCTTGAGGTTTGACGGCCTTTCTGCCTAGGTGATCTTCTCGTAACCAATTAATTTCTTCTTCAACTCGTCTATATTCTTGACTTGATATAGGATCGCTTTTGTTGATACACCCCCTGGGATACCTTCGATAAAATATTCTATCAGACTACTCTCGTCCAGCCCGATGGGTTTAAGGAGTGCAAATATTGGCGAAAAGTCTCCTCGCTCCGCTTCTTCCTCGGCTTTAGCTTCCGGTGCACAGATATGGCGGATGGTTTCACCCCAAATTCTTTACGCAGACTTGCGGCAAGAGACGTTCAATCCTTTATGTCAGATTGACTTCTGACGAAAGTCTTGACTGACCCTGTCAACAATTGCTTGGCGTATATAAATATATATTTGTAGCGGGTCCCATATCAGTACCTGTGCGGATTCTGAAAACTCTCCTATCCACGTCTCTACATCGTGGCTGCTTTCACCGAAAATTTCGTTATGGAATCTTCAACGTCTCTGAGGGTGTAATGCGACCATGTAGCGCCTACTTCATTAATACTAGAAGCCGCGTCCCCAAACTCCGAGCTTCCCCTAGCGTCATTTGTGCCTTCAAAATGTCGGATAAGTCTTTCCTGCAAGTCCGTTTTTGAGCCAGTCATGTCCACTCTTAGTTCAGTGGCCGCAGCCTTTAACTCCTCTACAGTTATACTCATTATCTGTTTTGGGTCCATATTCACAGTACTACAGATTTTCTTACCTTAGTGAGGTATAGCTATCTAAATAATGTTGAAAAGTTATGGTGCACTTAAAATTATTTAGTAAGAAGATCTAGATGTAAATAATATACGATTAAAATATAACGTAAAATATGCCGAAATTGAATTCGATTTATGTATTTAAATTTCGTGAACTTTTAATTACACAGAAAAAATAACGTAGTAAAAAATTGAACAAACGTTCAGTTTTATTGAATGTTTATTAGGTTTTCTGCACCTTGAACACTTAATAAAACGTTCAGCTTAATGTTGAACGTTCGTTCAGTTTTTCACTATACACAGTTCAGTCGCCGCAAAATTAAACGTGCGTTCGGGATTTAACTACGTTTGTTCAGTTTTCGTAAAACTGACCTGAGTTTAGTTTTTTATCCGATGCGTTCAGTTTTAGCAATGCTGAACGTTAGTTCAGTTTTTATTTTCGGTGCATTTTATAACAAAAAAGGTACATTAAATTTCATTTGTACTATAATATAACAAAAAGCAATTCAGCATTGAATACATACATATGTATAAACTATTTACATATAGAGAAAATTAAAGTACTACGTGCTAGCTTTCAAATCGATTTCGAGATCACAATTACAATTTTAATAATAGCTTACTTGATATATTTATATCAAAGCAATTGCAATTTCGTGAATTCAGTAAATCCTTTGTTTGGATTAAGCCGCAAAGAGTTGAAGTTTGTAATCTGTTTCTCTCTTTGGTTTTAATTATATTTTGGTAAGAAAATATTCTTTCCACATTTGCTGATGAATGTGGAACTGATAATATTCCTCTTACAATTTTTGAAAGTTCTGGAAACATGAATTCATTTGCCTCATTTTTTATTTTAGCAACTGTTGCCCAGAAATCGCTAATATTCGAATCTTTGTAAGATTTTAATATTTGAACATCAGCAAGAGCTCTAAATTGCGAATTTATGATATCAAAATTTTGGTACTAGTTTGGAAACATTTTTACTAATAGTGGTACTATACTATTAGTTTTTCCACTGATTACGTTTTCTGGGCTAAATTTACCGAACCATTTTAATGTTTCATTTTCAAAGTCAAATTTTGTTCTTAAAACTTCGCAAAATTTGAAATAAAACTTTTGGGCAACAGTTTTAAACTGAATTATGACATCATTTTCAATTTCATTGGTTTCTATATATAGTTCTACATCTGTTTAGAATATTTTATTAGTATTGATCAATTCAAACACATAAATTTGAACTGTACTAATTCTTTGCAATTTTTTGTTCTTGTCTTCAAGCACTTGGAACTTGAAGATTAGACGAATTTTACTTTCAAGCACTTGGAACTTGAACGTAATGTGATCAATAAATAAAAAACGAGTTTTACCTACTGCACATATTTTAATATTTTATTGAATTATTTATACTACTTAATATTTAACAAAAATGCTAAATCAACAAAATAATTTAATGTAACATAATACTCTTATTGCTAAAAAATTCATTAAATTGACCAATCAAAACGTTTTTTAAAGAAAAATAATTTTATTGTAATTTGATATATATGAACTAATACCAATAATAATAAGGGTATTCACTATATGTAGATTATTATAGTAATTATAATAATGGTATTCACTCTAAGTACAAACATTCTCCCCCACGTTGAACGGATGTTCAACCAAATGAGGGTGTATGGTTAAGCTGAATAAGCCGTTGTACTGGACTAAATATCCAGCATGAATTTATGTACCTGTTGACGTGGCATGGGTGTAGGAGTACTGTTGTTGGTTTCTGGTCTAACTGGTTGAAGTTCGATAGTTTCTTCAGCATTTTCAATAGCTACTGGCGGTGTTTGTTGTCTACTTTTACTTCTGCGTGTTTTAGCAATTATGATGAGTGTCACTAGGCTCAAGAAAAGTGAAAGATACCCAATTGCATGGTTGTGTACTTGGTGGGACTTAAATTTATTGGGTAGTTCTATGATGTTTTCTTCTTTCAAAGTTTTTTGCAAATTTGAGAGCTCGTTCATATTCTTGGCATATATATTTTCAAGATTTATTGAGGTTGAGTAATTGTTGTGGATGGAGACTGTAGTATTCTTAGGTAATGATAACTCTGAGATTTTTCCAAGGCTTGTGTATGAGGATCTTATGGTGCTTGATATAGCTTGTCGTCCGTTCATAGTAATAGACTCGTGCTTGAGGATGCATTCAGAATCTAGCGTGAGCAGACCGGAGCCCTTCAATGCTATGGGAATGATTTCCCTATTGCAAACAGCGGTGGCTTTTGAGGATTGTGAACTGGCATATATCCATTGATTTTCTTTGTTAAGTGGAATCCATTTTGCATCAGTTTTCTCCAGAATACAAGTTGTTGATGTTTTGTTGTTGTATAAATTAATTTCACACATACAGATATTCGCACCAAAGTTGTAACGAATTTGAATATTGGAGCAAATAAAGACACCTTGCTCTAGTGTGTCACAGGAGCTGAACTTGGAACTGGTAAAAGGAATGTATTGTTTACGAGATGTGTTTATGCCCAGAAAAGTAGCACATGGTTTAATGGCTGCCATTGTATTGTTCATTAGGTTAGGGACCGGAATCAAGTGAAATACACTGAATTTTTCATGTTCAACCAATGGTAGGGTTAATTTAAAAATGGCGTGTTGCTGCGTTAGCGTTCCCTGTACTCTCATAAGTTTGAATAGTTGAAGCAAATTCGGTTTTTCTGATACTGGAAGAGTCAGCGATTGCGGTGAATGGAGTATGATCTGGTTAACTTCAATTTGTAATTGTTCTGGGGTGAGTAACCACGGGAATTAAAGTTTAGTGTTTTTACTAAAGAAAAAAAAATATATTTTTCTACGCGTACGCGTATAAATTTTTTATTTTCCTTAGGAGTTAGAAACTTAAGCACTATGTGTTATTCAATATTATTTCATAACTAACTGACAAATTACTTTTTACTTTCTTAAATACTAAATTTAGTTTAAGATTACAATTCTAGTTTTCTTTTATTGATAACATGATTACTTGTTTTTTACCTAACTATCATTTCTTTGTTGATACATTTCTTTGTTAGTTCTTAAACATAATAAAACATGTTTTTACTTAATTTCTTATCTTAAACTATATTTATGTTAGCATGATTCGTCATGTTTTAGATATTCTTATCTGTAACAAGATTTACCTAAACAAGGGACAAAGGAACATGATTAACCATGCTTGGTAGGTATGTAAATGTGCGTGTGTGTGTTTAGATTAATGAACAAAGGAGGCAAACGTTAAGTCTGACCTTAACTCCCCCCTGGGTTAAGCAAGATCGTCCCGATCTTTCCTAATACGTTGCAATTCCATAATATATGCTTTTTCAATTTTACGGATTGCAATTTTGTGTTTCCATACTGTTATGCAAGTTACCATTTTTATTATTGAAAAAATTATTATTATTAAGAGTGTCAGGGTTAATATACAAAAAATTAAAGACTTGATTGGGTGCTGTTCAAATGGAATAGAGAATTTTTTTAATGAGTCTATGTTATTAAAAGCCCATTTGGTATCAGAATTTATTATTTTCAAAATTTCAAAGTCTTCGTCGTGTTTCATATGGATGGCCTTAATTATTCTGTCGTTAATATTTCTATATGTCTTGTTGTCTATCGTGACCTGGTCTGTGTACGTGACTAAAGTTATACCCGTAGTGGTGATATTGTTTACTTTGTGGTTTCCGTCCAATAGTATTGAGCCTTCGTCAATTTCTAATAATGGTTTGTTATATTCTTGTATAACTGTACACTTGCTGTTTCTGTTTGTCAGTAGCGGAAGTATGCACTTATCTGTATCATTGTTTCTTTGGCATATGTTCCTTCCTAAAAAGTTTTTGCAAAAGTTTACCCTAACATAATCTTTATTGCATTGGGAAATTTGATCATCCGTTTGAATTTTTCCGTGCCTAAAGCTTATGGGAGTGATTTTAAAAAGTTTACAGTCCTTATTCAATATAGGATATTTATAGATAGTTATAAATAAGTCTCCTGTCCTGGCTATATGTATATCTGCGTATTCTAGAATGTTTATTATGGGTACTGAGATTAATTCATGATCTATTATTTCCTTTACGTCGTCTAAGTTTAACGATTCGGTTAAATATTCGTTATTTTTTGCAGCATTAATTGTTCTGACAAGTAATAAGAGTTGGTCATGTACTTGTTCTAAGATGAGGTGGCTTTCGAGAGTCTGGCCTTGTAATGCATCAATTAATTTTTCAAACCTTGAGTTAACCAAACGTTGTTTTTCATTATTATTTATTAATTCGTTTATTTTTGTTAAGTTTGTGACGTGGAAGAGGTATGAATATTCGTCAAATAAAAAAACGTCATTAGTCCGGGTTAAAACATATTTCTGTTCATCTAGTTTTTTAATTTCTGTTTCCGCCTGTATTTCTGGTATGGCCACTGCGAGTAATGTCAGGAAGATGATTATCATGATTAATGGTATAATTCTTTATATTATCCTTATGCACGATCTTTCCCCTTGTAGTTAAGACAGTGTCCTCACGGTCTTCTTTTACAACGTATTTAATATATCTAGCGTCTTTCTTTTTCCGTACACCTTTGATTTTTACTAGTATCTGCTCGTTTGGTGAAAATGTTCGGTGTTTCGCACCTTGATTCAGTCTTTCTTGTACTTTTTTTGATGCTGCTTTTAATTTTTGGTGGATTTGCTTCTTATCATACTGAATTCTGTTGAATAGGATGTCAATTGGTTTGAATCCTGTAACTGTATGTAAAGTGTTGTTTAATTCTCTGATTGTTTTATAAATTTCTTCTATTATTGTGGTTTCGTTTTGAATTTTGAATATTCTCGCTAGCTCGGAGATTGTACTATGAGCGCGTTCAACTTGTCCGTTAGAAGTCGATCTATAGACTGGAGTTTCTATTTTTCTTATTCCATATTTTTCACACATCATATTCACTGCTGGCGTATTTAGACATCTTTCATTATCAGTCATTAATCGTGTGCAGTTCGGGTAATTATTTGTGATAATTTCTTCCATTTTCTCAGACATACGTTCTCTTGAATCAATTTCTCTGAGGGTAATATATTTTGAGAATTTATCGATAGCGACTAGAAATGTTTTTTTATCATTAAAGTAAATGTCCATGTGTATGTATTTTCCTGGTTCTATTGGTATATCAGAATCTCCAAGTGGTTCTCTTGTAGGATTTCTTTCATATTTACCATAAAGACAAGGTGTACACTTTTTATTAAATGCCTTGCATTGTTGTTTCATTTCAGGCCAGTAGTAAGTTTCAACTATCTCATAAATGTTGTTTTTATAGCCTCTGTGTGCTGTGTTATGTGTTCTTTTAACTATTTCGATTTGTTTTTCTTTTTCTCTAACATCGATTAGTTTTGTTGGTGTGAACACGAAATTTGCAGTATTAAAAGTGTTTTTTATTATTGGACCAAATGCATAAATATTTTCTCTAGTAGTATGTATTGCAGTAATTTTATTTGGCTGTAATACCTTTTTCAATTCTGTAATTAAATTTTGTTCACTTGTAAAGTTTACTGTATGCCTAACTTTGTTCGGAAATGTTGTTCGAGTTCGAGTTTCATTTATTTTTCTATTTGGTACGAGTTCAATTTGAATAGCATACGCATTAAAAGGTTGCGATACAGTTTTAATAACGTCTGTGGGTGAACTTGCAGCTGAGTGAACTGTACTGATTGTTGATGAGTTTACTTGCTGTCTTGAAAGGGCGTCGGCTACGACATTTAAATGACCTGGCTTGTATACCAATTTGGCTCCAAAGTCTTCAATTATGTTTTTCCATCTCATTAATTTTGTATTTGGGTTTTTTTCGGATATCGCAAATGTCAAAGACTGGTGGTCGGTGTAGATCGTTAAGTCAGCTACACCGTAGATATAGTTTCTTAATTTTTGTAACGACCAAACGATTGCTAAAAGTTCTTTTTCATTAGTACTGTAGTTTTCTTCTGTTTTACTTAAGGTTCGTGACAAGAAAAATATTGGTTTTTTATTTTGACTAAGAACTGCTCCAAGTGCTATGTTGGATGCATCAGTTGTTAGTTCAAATGGTTTTGAATAGTCTGGTTGGAAAAGTTCTACTTGTTCTCTTAAGCAAGTTTTTAAGTTGTCTATGGCTTTCAGTGCTTGCTCGTCAAGTTTTATATGCGTATTTTTGCTCTTGTTTTTTCCTATTTGACCGTTGTCTCCCCTTAAATGTACTGTCAAGGGTTTTGCTATGCTAGCGTATCCTTTAATAAATTTCCTATAATATCCTGTCATTCCTAAAAAACCTCTTAAGTCTTTTAGAGTTTTTGGAACTGGATAATTGTTTATTGCCTTCACTTTTTCTGGATTCGTTGCAATTCTATTATGTTTTATTACATGACCTAAATATTCTACTTCTGTTTGGAAAAATTTAGATTTTTCATTGGAGATTTTTAGAGTGGCCTTGTTCAATGCGTTCACAATTATTTTAATATGTTTCATATGATCTTCGGGAGAAGATGAGTATATAAGTACATCATCTATGTATACGTACGCAAATTTTCCTATGTAATCCCTAAGTATGTCGTCCACACATCTCTGAAATATTGAAGGTGCGTTTTTTAAGCCAAATGGCATACGAACGAATTCATATTTCCCGCCATTAACGCAGAAAGCTGTTTTTTCCCTATCTTTTTCAGCGATTCTTATCTGGTGGAAGCCTGATTCCAAATCTAAAGTTGTAAAATACTTAGCCTTACCTAGATTTTGGATTGTCATGTTTACATCTGGGATAATGTACCTGTCTGAAATTGTATTGGCATTTAATTTTTGAAAGTCTATAACCATTCGTTTCTTCGGTCTTCCCTGCTCGTCCATACCCTTTTTAGGGACTGTCCATATTGGAGAGTTGTATGGGCTATTACTTTTTTGTATAATACCTTCGTTCAGTAACTTTCTTATTTCTTTGTTAACAAACTCGTTATCCGCTATAGGATACGGGTATTGTTTTGTCCATATTGGCTCTTCGTTCTTTGTTCTGATTGTAGCTTCAATTGTCGTCGTGAAGGGTAATGGTCCTATGCCATTATTTTCCTTTATCATTCTATCTATTTCTTCCTTGTACCTTTCATCTCCTATAATATAATTTAATTTGGGTTGACTATCACTACTTATGGTGGTTAAGGTCATGTCCCTAAGGCTTATTTCGGCATTTAATATTTTCAATCCTTCTATCCCTAAAATCATATCAAAAGATTCTATGTCTTTAAGTTCAAAGAAAGTTATCTCTTTGTTCATTAATTTAATCACTCTTTTGGTATTTGCAAATGAATAACCATTTATGGTTTTAATTTTAATTGGTTTGATTTTAATCCTGTCTGACGAATCACACTTTACTCTTATATAATTGTGGGTTGCTCCTGTATCAATTAAAATATCGTATTTCTTATTTGTTACTTCGCTACTTAATGTGAGGTAGGGCAACCCGCTTCTTAGTTTAAATTATCTATTCTTACATTATTTACCATTTGATCCGGTTCAGCATACGTACTAGAGTTGTCATCTTGTTGTTGCGACTGGTTTATTCGTTGGTGTTTATTTGTTTGGTAATTACCGCTGTGCTCCCTCTTCCATGGCTGGTTGTTTGTGAAAGGATGGTGTTGATTATTTTGTTGAAAGTTAGTTCTCCTCTGTGCTTGCACGACTTGCCTGGAATCTGTTTCCATTGGAGTAGGCCTAGACGGTTGGTTTTGATTGTATGGTTGATTGTATCCCTGTTGCTGTGGTGCGAATCTCCTAGTGTCATAATTCGGACGTCGATTGTAGGAATTGTGATGAGTTGGGTAATGTTGTCTTTGCTGATTCTGTCTCTCGACATCGTATGATAATCGCAGATTTTGATGTTGATTATCGTGCTCGATTGTTCTGGCTACAGCGTAGGCGTGCTCTAGATCATTGAGTGTGTTGGCATAGAGTGTGGATCTTATAAATGGGTTTGTAATGCCACTGATGAATACACGTACAGCTTCTTCATTTGCACTCCTCGTCATAGCATCTGTGACGGTTGGTTGCTCGCCAGACATTAAAATTTTTGATGTAATAAGGTTCAATGCTTGGTTAATTTTATCATGGTATTCCGTAAGGGACAATCTACCTTGAGATATTCTTCTTAATTCTTCTTGTAGCACATACAGTGGACGCATATCCGCATATGTATAGTCCAGTCTGCTTTTTATAGCTTCGAAATTGAACGGTGTGTTGTTATTTGTTAACACATCTGACGCTCTTCCTCTAATTTTTGTTTTAATTATGGACAAGGCTTCCGAATAACGGCTTTGTCCTTCAAATGCCTTGATATCGTTCATTAGGCGAGACGCATCTTCCCTCCATGCTCTGTATTCAGCTTGTTTGCCATCGAACGTTGGGAGTGCCTTAAAAACTTCTAATGATATGTCTGATGCAGTTCTGTAGTTGGTAGCTACGTCTTTTAACTGTATTATTGGGGCTGAAGCTAAAGTTGGATTAATTTGTAAGCTATTCATCTTCTCCATCAAACTCTGACAAATTTTTTCCATTTCGCTGAGCCTGGCAGTGAGTATTCCTATTTGGGCATCCTTGCTTGTGTTCGGTTCCATTTTTGTTAAAATATCGTCTTCTATTATGCGATTTTTATCATAGATGTCCTCTTTTTTTTGTTTTTTTTGTAAAACTCATTTATATAAAATTACTTTTGTTTTTATAACTAATTTTCAATTTATTTTTTATAAAATTTTACACTTATTCTTCCTATGAAGAATTTTTCACTGTCACAAAAAGTTCACGTCCTTGCTGCGACAAGGATTACGCTGGTCCGCTCTTAGAAGAATAAATTTAATTATTCTCCTGGCAGGATCGCCAATTAAAGTTTAGTGTTTTTACTAAAGAAAAAAAATATATTTTTCTACGCGTACGCGTATAAATTTTTTATTTTCCTTAGGAGTTAGAAACTTAAGCACTATGTGTTATTCAATATTATTTCATAACTAACTGACAAATTACTTTTTACTTTCTTAAATACTAAATTTAGTTTAAGATTACAATTCTAGTTTTCTTTTATTGATAACATGATTACTTGTTTTTTACCTAACTATCATTTCTTTGTTGATACATTTCTTTGTTGATACATTTCTTTGTTGATACATTTCTTTGTTAGTTCTTAAACATAATAAAACATGTTTTTACTTAATTTCTTATCTTAAACTATATTTATGTTAGCATGATTCGTCATGTTTTAGATATTCTTATCTGTAACAAGATTTACCTAAACAAGGGACAAAGGAACATGATTAACCATGCTTGGTAGGTATGTAAATGTGCGTGTGTGTGTTTAGATTAATGAACAAAGGAGGCAAACGTTAAGTCTGACCTTAACTCGGGCTGATTTTTCCATGACGCGTGTCCATAAGTGTGCTAAGGATTGATGACTGTATTTTTCTAATGTTATTTGCAATTAGAGTTAATTCAAGAACCGCTGAATTAAACAATTGATTGAGTTGCAATTGTAATAAAACGTTGTTAACCCTTTCGGCCCCGCTCCTGGACCAACTGTCAGAAAAATTCTTTTTTATGATTTCCTTGGTTAGTAGATCTAAATTAAGGATTTTTGAAGATATCGGACTTCTGGAGTTATCGGGTCACTAGATATTGGAAGTTGCTTATAAGTAACTTTGGGCCGTTGAGGAACTATTTAATGGCAATGAAAAAATAATATTTATTTTATTATTTATTTATTAATCAAGAATCCTTTTTGATATTATAATAAACTAGGTATGATATTCTACAAAACAATTTTTACTGGTATTGCAACATAGGTGAACACCACATTTTACACATTTTGAGAGCGGTGTTCCCGTCTTGCATAGGCGGCACCGGCCTTTTCCTCCCCATTCCAACCAATGGCCGCTTTTATCGTATCTCTTCGAATTCGGAGCATCATGATTAATTATACGGCGCTTGGAACTGGAACTAGACGAAAGAGAAGACGGAGACGACTGTGCTGAACTTATTTCCTCTTGTTCAAAAGTATTTCCAGTGGGTCGTCCTCTTTTCCTTTGTACTGAACCCGAGGATGATGCAGCATTTAGCAACTCATTCGCTATTTCCATTTGAAATTTTATTAGTGGAATATGTTTTGCGTTCGGGTCCACCATTTTGAGGTGCTTGCGATACAAAAGCCAGGAATTGGTTACTGCCGTTCCCAAAGCCCAGTAAAATATTCGCATGTACCATTTAGCAGAGCGATGATTAATTTTATAAAGCTCCATTAGCATGTCAGAGAGATCAACTTTTGGATCAAATTGTTTTTTTCTCCATCGCAACGTAGACAATTCTACTTTTTCCGCCACAAAGCGCTCAGGCCTCTCTTCGGCATTCTCTTCAGTGGCGATAACTTCTAGTAAGTCAATCTCGATTTCCTCACCTTTCTCCAAAATTTCTTTTAACCCTTTCTCCAAAAATTCTGCCTCATCATCTTCACACTCCTCATCAGAAGAATCGTCCCAATCAAAGTTCAGGGCAGCAGCCTCTATATCTGCTTCACAAAGTCCTTTGCGTGGTTTGGACATGCCTGCGATATCAATGTTTTTACTACCACCGTTGCCCAAAGTTGCTTATAAGCAACTTCAATAAACAAAAAAATATTGCTCCGTAACAATGCAACTTTTTTAATTTCTTTTTTTTTTTAACTTTTTATTACAACTTTAATTGTTAAAACTGCGTACTTATTTTTTAAAATTATATTTTCTAAGTATTTTTATTTAGTTTTTACTTTTTGCACTAAAATTTCAACACCTGCGTTTTCCTGGACTTCACACCAAAGAATGAATTGTATTTATTCAATTCTTGCGAAACTGCAAATTATTTTTTATTTTTAATAAATGAACGTGATTGCATTCTATTTATTAATTTTTTCGAGAGTGGAATATTAAGAATATTTTTCATAGTCATTAAACCAGCAGAACGGATCAGTACTGATTTCGAGGCCGCTACGCCATCTCATCAGCGTTCTTTGTTCAATTTTTCCACTTTGCAAGTGGTGCTAGTTAGTAGGAATATCAACTATTTAACCAATATTTTAACGAAAATTGAATATGAGAAGTTATCACATTCATATTATTAAGTTATTACATTTTTGGTTAGTACGAAATTCCCCAACCCTGACAATTAATATTCCCAATATTCCATGTATTTCTTTTCGCTTTTTCCAGAGCCATCGGCTGCTGATAACTAAAGCTTCTTTGTTATTTATGTTCAAGTAATTGAATTTAGTTTTCAATTTACAATGAACATGTAAACAAGTGCGCGTGCCCTCGCAACGTTTTAAATTAATGTAAGAATTTCTATTTTAATAGTGAACCTTTTCTTTATGTAAATTGTATTACAGGATGTTAATTTCCCAACAGGCTATAGGTTCAATTCTTGCGAAACTGCAAATTATTTTTTATTTATTTTTTATTTTTAATAAATGAACGTGATTGCATTTAATAAATGAACGTGATTGCAGTTTCGCAAGAATTGAACCTATAGCCTGTTGGGAAATTAACATCCTGTAATACAATTTACATAAAGAATTGTATTTATGTTGATCGCGACGCAGCTGCTACTTTTTTGTTGTTTTTTAGTTCTAAGAACTATAATCAACCAATTTTATGTGTACTTTCATGAGTTAGTTACAATTGTTTGAAATAAAACGGTACCTAAAAATCAAAGTTGCTTATAAGCAACTTTGGGGGCGAAAGGGTTAATGTCATCTATTTTCTCGGAATAAAATTTGATTGTTACTTGATTCTGACGTATGATATTTAGTGTTGAATCAACAATTGATGTTTGATTTTTTAACAATTTAAGCAAATACGCTTCATTTTCATTGATTTGTTTTATTGTATCAGACATCTGTTCAGCGTATTCTGAATCCAGGATGCCAAATAATGAATGGGCCACATTGCCAACTATATCCAGTGCACCCCTTTTGCTTCGCAATAGTTGGTTATCTAGTTGTAACTCATTTTCCATTTGTTCGAAGTGATCAATGGTACTGAGGCATGATGTATTGTGTTGTAGCATCTTACAAATGATTTGTATTGATCTTGTCCCATTGACAAGGATTGATGTTTCGAACCAATAAGCAACTAGATCTCGTAATATACGAACAGATTCCATTCGGTGGTTGATATAGCGGCTGTTCCAATTTGTTCGAAATGGATTCCGAACTTTGACCCGAACCTTTTATTTTTGACTGGAGATCCACATGCTAGTGGTAACAGTAATAGTATAGTAAGTAACGCAAGTGTTGATGGTTTGTTGGTATTTTAATTCTCTTGGCCTTAGGTTGATCATTTGAACTTTTAATGTTGCCATTGTTATTTTCAGTAGGAATAGTAATTTCAGGATCTTGTTCTATGGGTAGTAAAGCGAGTCGGTGAATTGGACGTTTAAATGTTCCTGATGCGGTTTTTACTTCTGCGACTCTTACTGCACCGTCATCACCAGTATTAACTTGAGTAATTCTTCCCAATGACCATTTCATAATAGGTGTGTTATCTTCTTTTATAATGACCATGTCTCCAACCTTAATATTGGCAAGTTGTCTCTGCCTTTTGCTACGTTGTTGTAGTTCATTTAAGTATTCTGTACACCATCTGTCCCAAAATTCCTTTTTGAGATGGCATACTAATTTCCAATGAGATAAAACTGAGGCTTTTGGTAGTTGTGCCCTGCTATCGACTTGCGAGGTAAGTGGTTCGCCAATAAGGAAATGACCAGGAGTTAATGCTTCAAGGTTATTTGGATCAGTGGATATTGGTGTTAGTGGACGAGAGTTGAGTATGGCTTCAATTTCTACTATGATCGTTTCCAATTCTTCATGGGTTAGGGATGAATTTGCGACATTCCGAAGTAAAAGATGCTTCGCTGACTTAACGGCTGCTTCCCATAAACCTCCAAAATGTGATGCTCTCGGTGGAATGAAATGAAAATGTATTCCTTTTGAACTAGAAGCTATCATCTAGTTCTGTTAATTGATTTTTTGCTCCAATAAAATTCGTAGCGTTGTCAGAATAGATGTTTTTGCATCGACCTCGGCGGCCAATAAATCGTTTCAATGCGCCAATAAAAGCGTCTGTTGACAAGTCTGACACCAATTCAAGATGAACTGCTTTTGTGGAAAAACAGCAGAATACCGCTATATATGCCTTCGTTGGTCGTTTTCCTCTAATCTTATGGTGAATCCAGAACGGTCCACAATAATCTACACCAGCGTTGATAAAAGGTCGTGCTGGGGTAACCCGAGTCTGTGGCAGATTTCCCATAATTTGTTGACATAATTGTGGTCGAGCCTTAGTATATCTTACGCATTTCTGTACTGTTGCTCGCGCCATTATTTTACCTTTTATTGGCCAAAATCGTTGTCTGATTGTGTTCAAAAGTGCTTGTGGTCCACAGTGACTATTTTCTTCGTGAATCATGATGAATAAAAGTTTTACAATGGGATCATTATATGGAATCAGCATTAGATGTTTAGCATCATACGATAGCAATGGCGCTTCCAATCGTCTTCCAACCCGTAGTATGTCTGAATCATCTATAAATGGGCAAAGACTTATGATAGAGCTTTTTTTTATCGACTTTGTTTTTTCGAAGTTGATTTAACTCTGGAGAAAAGTCGGACCTTTGAATGGTTTTTATGATTAAGAATAGTGCCTCATCCAGCTCAGTCGGAATTAGTGCCTTATATGTTGGACGTTCTTCCTTTTTCATTCTACAGTTTCTGATGAATCTAAGCATGTATCCTAGTGTCCTTTGAAGAGTTCTAAATGAGTTTTTATGCGGAACCTTGTAAACAAACTCATCATTGGAGCAACTAGTTGCTGTAATAACGGTTGTCTTCTTTTTCTCCTTGTCATTTGGAATAAGTCGATGCGAGAATTCAGGTGGCCAAATTTGTTCTTTTCCGTGCAGAAACAGCGGCCCATGAAACCATAAACTGCATTCGGCGAATTTTGTTGGCGGTAGTCCTCTGGAGAGTATATCAGCTGGATTTTCCTTGGAACCGACATGGCGCCATTGTTTGGACAATGTCAATGATTGTATTTTGGAAACTCGATTAGCTACAAATGTATGGTACAATGAAGATTGAGCGTTTATCCAGGATAGCACTATTTCTGAATCTGTCCATAAAAACATAGGTAGATTTCTAATCTGAAGATCAGTTTCAATTCTGTGTCCAAGTTGAGCAGCCATGACTGCAGCACATAACTCTAGGCGTGGTAAGGTCTGTTGTTTTAATGGAGCGACCCGTGTCTTGGCACAGAGTAATTGTACAACAACTCTTCTGTCTTTAAGAGTTGCTCGTATATAGGCAACTGCACCGTAAGCCTTTTCAGAAGCATCTGAGAATATGTGTAATTGTGTATTTGCTGGAAGATTCCCATTAAAGATGTGTCGAGGAATTTTGAAATTGCTTAAGCTGTTTAAGTCATTTCTGAATTTAGTCCAATTTTCATGAAGATCTTTAGGTAATGGTTCATCCCAGTTTAGCTTTAGCTGCCATTATTGTTGAATGAAAATCTTTGCCTTGACAACTACGGGTGCCAGCAGCCCGAGAGGATCAAATAATTTAGCCAAATCTGAGGTTGCTACACGTTTTGAAACCGTATGTGGATTATTAGCTTGGACCTTAATGCAAAACTGGTCTGTTGTAGGTAACCACAGTAATCCTAATGTTTTTACTGTGTTGGAGTTGGTACTGCTGAAATCTAAATCCACTTCCTGATCACTGACTGGAATATCTTTCAGTAAGAGAGGATGATTTGCACACCATTTTTTCAAATTGAAGCCATGACTTCTTAAAATTAAAATTAGTTCTTGCTGTATCGCCAGTGCAATACTGAGACTAAGGCCATCATCTACGTAAAAATTGTGTTTAAGCATTTGTGCGCCATATGGATAGTTTATGAAATTTTCATCCGCAATTTTTTGTAAACATCTTGTGGCAAGATACGGCGCTGCTCGTGTCCCATATGTGACCGTGTTGAGTTTGTAGTAAGTATTGGGAAGCGATGGATCTTCTCTCCAAATAATTAACTGATATTTTTGATCATCGGGATGCATTACAATTTGCCTGTACATTTTTTCAATGTCAGTGGTAAAAACAAATTTTGGTAGTCGAAAACGTAGCAAAATAGAAAATAATTCACTTTGTACAGTTGGCCCTATGTACATCAAGTCATTTAACGAATGGCCTGATGATGTTTTCGCTGAGGCATCAAAGACGACCCTTAGTTTCGTTGTGGTACTGTCTAGTTTGAAGACGCAGTGGTGAGGAATAAAATATTTGGGGTCCAATACGGCATTAATATCAACCTTTTCCTAATTGTTCATATTCTTGCATGAATTTTATGTATTGAGCTCGTATGTCTTCCTTTTGCAGAAGTCGACGTTCTAGGCTCATAAATCTGTTGTACGCCATTGTTTTGGATTCCCCCAATGCTGTTGGGTTTTCTCGAAAAGGGAGACTGACTATAAAGCGGCCATCTGCATTGGTGCGTATATGTTGGATAAAGTGTGATTCACAATATTTTTCTGACGGTGAAAAATCCCTTTTGTTGTCTTCAATCTCGTCCAATTTCCAAAGATGTTCAATGGCTTCTTCGAGTGAGGTGTCTTCCAATATTGCACATGTTAGCGCTTCTAGCGGTTTAGACACTAGATTTTTTTTCAACTGCGCCGCCTACAATCCAGCCCAATTGCGTGTTTTGGAGTGTTGGTAGATTGTCCCCAAGATGTATTGTTCCACTTTGAGTCAATCTATAGTAGAATTCTGCTCCAAGGAGCACATCTATTCTTTCTTGTTGATCAAAATGAGGATCAGCTAAATCGATATTGTCAGGAATATTCCAATTTGAGATATCAATGTACTGATTTGGTTGCGGTGGGATAATGCTTGGAAGTACATAAGCTTCCACGTTTGTTGAGAACTTGCGATTTCTGGATTTCAACTCAACATTTATGCGATATTTTGATTTTCGTTGAATTTCACCAATGCCGTGGAGACAAAGTGATGTTCCCGATGGTGAGATAAACAACCTTTGACAGAGGCGTTTGGAGACTATGTTTACTTGTGAGCCTGAATCTAATACAGCTCTGAACTCCTCAGTCATGCCATTTGATGCTGTCATGACGACCTTTGCTGTGGCCAACAAAACATAGCCCTGGTGTCCTGAACTAACATTGCTTGTTGCTGATGTGACTGCTACGACATTTGAGGTATATGTCCTTCCACCTGATGTGCCCTGGCGGCCCGCATCAACGTTGAGTGATGATGTAGTGGCTGAAGTGACCTTATGATTTGAATCTTTATGTTGCTGTGGAGAGGTTTCTGCTGATGGCCTTTTATGTTTTTGAATATTGTCCTTCTTTTCTAAATGAAGCAACGTATTGTGTTTTTTTGTACTTTTTTTGCAGTTACCAGCATTGCAGAATTTTGAATTGTGGTCACTACCGAAGCAGTTGACACATAAGTGTTGACGTTGAACCCAACGTAATCGTTCCTCTTCGGATAACTGCAGAAACTTGTTGCAATGGTATAATTTATGATTATTTCCACTGCAAAGTCTGCATGTGCTGTTATAATTGGACGAAATTGATGCTGAAACTGCCTTTTGGGAAGTTTTTTCTTTTGGGGAAATTGCCTCCATTGATTGAAAATGAAGTTCCAGGAACGATAGAAATTCATTTATAGATGGTAGATCTTTTGGTTTTGTTAATGATTGCATGTACCTTATGTGGGTGTTCCTATCAAGTTTTTTGATTAGGATTTGTATGAGGATTGCATCCCATGATGATGTATCAATTTCCAAGTTATTTAGTGCCAATAAACACTCCTTGGTGGTATCATGTAGGTCTTTGATTGACTGGGATGATGACGTCACGGACTGCTGATTGAGTATTTTGTCCACCAAGTTCGCCACAAGAATTCTTTTATTGTTGTAACGTTCCTGTAACGTTTTCCAAGCAGCCGTATAATTTGATTCGGAAAGGGAAAATTGACTGATTAGTTGTTCAGCTTCCCCTGACAAGTTGCTCTTTAGGTACCACATTTTTTGAATTGATGGTATCGGTTGTTTGTCTACCATTTCAGATAATAAATCGTGAAATTGGCGCCATTTTAGATAATTGCCATCAAATTTTGGAATCGTGAGTTTTGGCAACTGTATCGAACTACCAATGTTTGATACAGGTGCTACTCCGCTTTGTGTAGGGGTAACACACCTCATTTGGTCAGCCTTAACAGCAAGATTGACCAACACTTGATGCATTTCATCGACGGTTTTGTTATATAGATCCTGATCTAGCCCGTTGGCTACCGGATCTATTAGTATTTCGTAAGCTTCATCATGAAGCATCCCGATTTGCTCCCATGACCTCTTTATTGTGTCTATTTTCATTTCAAAATATTGGATAAAAACCCCCAATACCATTTCCTGGCGGGTCCGGACACCAAAAGGTGGAAATCTCTCAATACCTCTCCCCAGGGGATCTTATAATGGGCTTGTAGATGCTCGAGTCTGAATACAAAATCTTCAACTGCCATCGATGATGATTCACCGTTAAAGACTATATTAAATTTGTCTACCCTAATCCATATTTTATCAACTGAATTTTGACTGCCATTGGCGGAACTAAAGGCACTGTCTTGATGGGGTAGAAAATTAGAATATACTGAATTTCGATTGTGGTTAATAGAATTCTGGCCAAATGGATTTCCAAATGTTACACTAGAGGCCATGTTTCGACTGGTTCCTGGTAAGTTGCTATTGCCGTTATTATTTGTACTATGCACTGAAACATTATTATTCGCAGGTCGCTCATTTGCCATGGGGTAGCTTTGGCCGAAAATATTACTTCCTGGCACGTTTGGGGTATTACTACCGGGTCTGCCCGGGGTTTGTCTGTGATTCACACTGTTGGCTATACCACTATCCGAATTATTTCGTTCTCTATTGGCCGCGGTTACATCATGTCCTCCCCTGTGAGATTCCTGTACAAATTTTGCTAATTCACCAATGCTTTTATTAACTTCGTTCATTTCTTTTTGTACCAGCTGTTTAATTTTGTCTTCTAGACTTCTCTGAACGTTTAGTGCCTCATCGACTACTAACTCCCGCACGTTATCTGTCACATTCTCAGCCCTATTGCCATTTTCAGTTGAAGCATTCAACCTACCACTAACTTCTGGCTGTCTATTATATCGTGTCATTATGCTGTCTGACAAATCCACAACCTGCCCTACAGCATTATTATTGGCTTCAGCCATTTTAAGACGATCTCTACTCGCTTTCCTAATTTTTGAATCTGAGGGTAGCGATGATTTATTGAGCTCACTACCGCCTGGTTTGGCTCTTTTTCTTCCTATATTTTGAAGAGTATTCCTATTTGTGTCGAATTCTAGCTGACGATTACTACGAGTTTTGATTTGTGACCTTGTGTCTACATTCATTCCCTGAAACGTTTATTTAATTACTTTGATCCTATTTTATTCTTACTCTCTCTATATTTAAGATCTCTGGGTTTTTTTTCAGTTAATTACGTCGTTAGTTCAATAATTATTATTATTAAACTAATGACGATTCCTTACAAAATCGTTTTTTTTTTTCTATGGGACAATTCACCTATCTCTTAATGGGTTGTTTGCGGTAATGGTGGTGGGTGTGATTGAACATTATTATTTTTAGACTCTCCTTTTGGAGCACTCTCAGATGTGGAAAACGTACTAACGTAAAACAAAAGAAAATATTTATATATATATATATATATATATATATATATATATATATATATATATAGTAGATAGATTTGATTAGTTCGCTCTTACTATTACGTTTATATTTTATAAGAGGAGGTTAATATATCTGAGTTTTCCGATAGATCAGTCATCAATGATCGGCTATCGATAAGTCCGTTTATTTCCTTGTTAATCGTATCTATGATACAAGTGTTTTGAGTTCTAATAGGGTCTTTCGACCCTACCTTTGTAACTCAAATTACTTGTTTAATTTAGTATACCTTTTGCATACTTGCTGTCGTTCTGGCAAATTTCCTTTACGTACAACGGACTTCCGGTGACCCAGAACGGCTACGAACTTCACCTGCCATGAATTATTAGCAAATACAAGGCGGTATATTGCGCTGTTTCATTTTATTCTTTTAATGGTCTATATTAATGTGCTGGTGTTATACACTTGAAACATTGTTCTTTCGTTTG
This sequence comes from Linnaemya tessellans, assembly GCA_951800035.1. Lineage (NCBI taxonomy): Eukaryota > Metazoa > Arthropoda > Insecta > Diptera > Tachinidae > Linnaemya > Linnaemya tessellans. The sequence continues at coordinate 30,160,849 of OX637533.1, read as the reverse complement.
GACATACTCTCAAGTATTGTCTAATGCTTCAGTTTGGGCGCCATATTGTTACGTGGTAATTTTTTTGTGGCACTAGAGGGAGCACTCGGCTGGCTAGCGACATCTCAGACGGTTCTAGCATTAGTCCCTTACTTCTAGCCCGAAAGCACGCACCAATAAAAATGAAGGAGTTAAATTCGCCGGCAAATAACAAGTTCATGTACAACAACAAAAAAAAAAACAAACCTAATACCTACGCATAGCCACATCTGGAATGAAAGAAAGGTGTTATTCTTCAGCCGCCCTAACCCTAACATGGTCTCCATAATCCTTTTTCAATGTCGGGTACCCCGCAAATACACACTTTTCACACCACATTTACCTTACTTCATCAACCCATTTTCGAATATAGTCTAGCACAACATCTTATCTCTTCTTTTTTACAATTTTAATACATACATAATTTTTATTAACAATATAAAACTTATTAAAAAAAGTGTTGTCGCGTTCACCCACCTTTTTTTGCAGCAATCCAAATTCCAAAGAATAAAAATAAAAAGACACCTTTTTTCCTTTTTAAATAGAAGTTTTGTGTTCCTTTATTTAGGCGATCGTGTTTCTTGAAAGCAAGTCAGTCTAAAAAGTAGTGAAAAAAAGTAAAAACACACCGCCACCTAACATCTTGCCACCGATCGTTGCCACGACGGCTTCCGGCGAATATCGTGTTGATCAAACCCGGGATGCCAGATGAACCACTTTTTCCTTTACCATGATTTACACGGGCTGTGGTGTTAACATACCGCCGACCTTGCAACATCGTGCAACATAAACCCTGGGCTCACATGAAATAAAGGATTACTTTTCCAAATTAGCGTGCATTGAATATTCCATGTAGTCAAAATAAAATATTTCATATATTTAATAAAAAAAAAAAAAAAAAAAAAAAACCAAAAGTACAATAACGAAAAAATAATGGTAGTGGTATAAAAAATGGGCCACGTTGGATTATTGGCCCTTACGCGTCAGCGATGTTGCCTTCCCCAAAAAAGGCCTGTCCAAAGACTGTATCCTGCACATTCAGGAACCCTGGCTTGCCCACCGCTGGACCAATCAGCACCCGAGCCATCACGTCCGCACCCAGGATTACAAAATAGTTTCTGCACTTGTACCACGAGCGGTTCGCCAGGAAGTCGGCGTGATCGCTGCGGTACAAGCAGTCGACCGTAGCGCTCGGGTTGCAGCCGTAAATTTTATCCTCCACCAGCAGCTTCGCAACGAAGTAACCTGGCGACTCGCGGTGGAGGAAGGTGAGCGTTGTCTCGCCCTTGTGGAGGACGCACTTGAGGGCTACGGCTTCGTTCCGCATTATGGTGGATCTGGCTGCGGACGGATCTAGCAAGATCCGAGTAAGAACAGGGCGGGGGCTGGATGTTTCCTTGACCCGTACTACCGCGCTCATCTTCACCCAAACGCAGTCTGCGGGCATGGGGTGGAGTAGGGAGTTGGGGTTTTGCCTGCAGCGACGGCACCGGTCCAGGCTGGGGCACCCAATTAGGTTGTGGGACTGCGCCAAGCAATTATAGCACAACGCGAGTCGGGCCACGATGCGTACCTTTTCCTCCGTCGGTACGGTTACGAACTGCGAGCACTGGCGGATCGCGTGATACCGATCGCATAGGGGGCATGTGTAACGTGGGTTGAACGCCATACTGATCTAAGAAAAAGGGGGAAGGGTTGAGACACGATAGATATGATATAGGTGTGGATTTAATTGTGACAAGGTGGCAAACATACTAATTTATGGATAGGGCGAGTGATGACACCATTTTGAGTTCTTAAGTCAACTACCCGTACTTTGTTGTCAGAGCCATAATAAATTTTGGTTATACGCCCTAGACGCCATTCGGTGGAACAAGTTGGTTCACTCTTTAGAGCAACTAAGTCATTTACCTTAAGATCGACCTGTTGCGTTTTCCACTTGCTGCGCTTGTGCAGCTCCTTCAAAAACTCCTCTTTCCAGCGCCTACAAATTTCTTGTTGTAGAGCCTTTACTTTGCGCCAACGGTTAGTGATAGTTACCGCTGAAGACAACTCTTCAGGCTCAGCTGGAGAGAGCAAAGATGAGCCTATTAAAAAATGGCCTGGAGTAAGGGCAGACAATTCGTCTGCACTGTCGGGTAAGGGACCAAGCGGACGCGAGTTGAGGCAAGCTTCAACGCGTGCCAGAAGTGTGGCAAACTCCTCAAACGTAAATTTCAGCTGTCCCGCAGATTTTCTCAACAAGGTTTTTAAACTTTTAACCCCTGCCTCCCATAGTCCTCCCATGTGAGGTGCAGCAGCAGGAATAAATCGCCATTCTAAATGTTGGTGCCCATACTTGTCCACAGCTGAGTCACGAAGTTCTTTCACGAGTTTATCGAAGTTTGACTTTATCTCCCGTGCGGCGCCAACGAAGTTTCGACCGTTGTCAGAAAAAATACAGCTGGGGCAGCCACGGCGAGCAACAAAACGCGATAAAGCAGCAAGAAAGGCAGGTGTAGACAGGTCACTAACAGCTTCAATGTGAATCGCTTTGGTAGCAAAACAGACAAAGAGACACACATAGCCCTTGGTCATACGACAATATCGACCGGTAAAACTTTTTATTTCAAAAGGGCCGGCAAAATCAACTCCCGTATTAGTAAAAGGCCGACTTAAGATTGTTCTTTCTGGAGGTAGCGAGCCCATGATTTGACCTTGGAGTCTATTACGGTGCAAAACGCAGATTTTACAGTTATGGACCACTGTTTTCACCAGATTTTTTGCGTTGAGAATCCAGCACTCCTGTCGAATCACGGACAACATGAGACGAGGGCCTCCGTGATGAACGAGCTGGTGTATGAATTCTACATAAAGGCGTGCCAGTCTGCTACTGTACGCCAAGATGATAGGGTGACTTTCATGGTATGACAAACAGACGGATTGGGTGAGACGACTGTTAGATCTTATAACATCATTTTTGTCCAAATATGGTGTCAAAGTTAAAAGAGGGCTATTCAAAGCAAGCGGTTTCATTAATTTTAAACTATTGAATTCGCACGAAAAATATGATTGCTGGGATAACGAAAATAATCGGTTTCTGACGAATCTTAATTCTGTGGCCTGAATTCTCAATGTGTCGTATACTTGCGCCACACGTCTTATTTTACTGGTGAGAGTGACAAAACGAAACATGTAGGCTATTACGTGTAGGGCTCGTGGTAGACTAGAAAAACGCTCGAGAATATCTTCTTTCTTAGCCGAAGTAGCAACAAACACCTTAACATTTTTTATTTCTTCTGTAGTTTCAAGTGGAGGTGGGCCTTCAGGCCACTGACATTCTTCTAAATGTAGCCACTTGGGACCATACCACCATAGCTCTTTCAAACGTAACTCCTCAGGAGTCAGCCCCCGAGTTGCTAGATCGGCAGGATTGTCACCCGAAGAGACATGAAACCAATTTTTGTTACCAACTTTTTCTAATATGGTTGAATCGGACCACAAATATAATGAATATGTCTTCAATCCAAAAGCTGGTATTACGCTGTCGACTAAGTTTGCTAATAAAACAGCTCCGCACAACTCTAAACGAGGTAAAGATGGCTTCTTAACTGGTGCCACTTTTGTTTTGCATATGAGTAAATTTGTCGTCACTCTATCTTCGATGGTAACTCTTACGTAGATTGATGCTGCATACGCTAACTCTGATGAGTCACAGAAACCATGAAACTGAATATCACAGCCAGGTGAATATTGAACCCATCGTGGGAGCCTTATTGTTTCAATTTTTCCATAATTTGTAATGAAATTTTGCCACTTCTGTAGCGCTAAAGCTTTTATAGGCTCATCCCATTCTATTTTGTCAAGCCACATCTGTTGAATTAAAATTTTTGCTGTCACTACTACTGGGGCCAGCCACCCCGCAGGATCGAACAACCTAGCTATAATTGATAGCACTTCTCTTTTAGTATACGACGGCTTGATTTCAAATTTCTCCGCCGTAAAGAAAAATATGTCTTCTAGCGCATTCCAGTGTATGCCTAACGTTTTCGATGTACTTTTATCCTTGAGACACAGAAAGGATTCGTTAAGCAAATGCTCTTGGGGCAAATTTTTTAAAATTTCTTTTGAGTTAGAGGTCCATTTTCTTAACTCAAAGCCACCCATTTCTAAAATACCAATTAATTGGTCACGTGCCGCCAAAGCATCAGTGATTGAATGCGCTCCCACTAGGGCATCATCGACATACATACATTCTCGTAAAATTTTTGACCCTAGAGGGAAACAGTGCTCTTCATCATTTGCCAGTTGAAGTATAGTTCTGAGCGCCAAATACGGGGCACAATTTACTCCAAAAGTGACTGTGTTGAGCTGGTAGTCTTCAATATCGCCGCTGTCCGAACTACGAAAAACAATTTTCTGGAAGGGCCTATGTTCAGGTGCTACCAAAATTTGCCTGTACATTTTTGTAATGTCAGCATTAAATACGAACTGAAAAAATCGCCATTTCAAAATTAAATTGACTAGTTCAGCTTGCAGAATTGGGCCAGTGAACAACAAATCGTTTAGGCTCTTGCCACTAGGAGTCGTACTAGAGGCATTAAAAACTACTCTCAATTTTGTTGTTGTACTTTCTGGCTTAAATACACCATGATGGGGCAGATAGTAACTTGGGCCACTGGAATTCTCCGTTTTTTCCATATGCCCTAGAGTTAAATATTCTTGTAACACCGCATCATATTGTGCTTTATGTTCAGCATTGCGCATTAAAGATTTCTCTGATCTCAAAAACTGACTTACGGCAATGTGCCTATTGGGACCAAGTGACGCCACATTACTCTTGAAGGGCAGATTTACTGTATATCTCCCTTTGGAATCTCTAGTGGTCGTAGAACGATAGAACTCCTCACAAACTTTATCTTCTTCCGATAATATCTGCCTACGAGAAACTTCTTCTAACTCCCAAAATTTTGCTAACTGGTCGTCAATAGAAATTTTTGTTAAGTGTGACCTTGTCACATTACGTGGGGAGACACTACTGGTTGGTCCAGTTACTATCCAGCCAAAAATTGTTTCTTGAGCCACTAGAGACTCAAAAACGCCATGCTGAACTCCTCCACGAAGAATAAGGGGGTACATATCGCCTCCTAATAAAAGATCTACTTCGCCACTTTCGAAAAAGTTTGGATCTGCATAATTTAATTTTGGCAACTCAAAACCACTCAAGGGCTTAAATGAATACGTGGGCACCTTACCAGTAACGCGGGGAACCACTAACGCCTGCACCTTGAGGGAGATACTTTGGCATAATCTTGATTCTATAACCATCGCTGCCATTTTAGTTGACTTGCTAATTACATCACCGCCTAAACCTGTAACCTCAGCTGAAATTGCAGTAGTGGGCAACTTCAACAATTTTTGAATCTTTTCAGATACAAAGCTTTCATCTGAACATGGATCAATAAGAGCTCGTACATTATATGATGAACCAAGATGCATAATATTTACCCAGGCTGTAGCTAAAATAACTTTTTTTGCGACTGACGCATGATGCGATTGAACCACTTCAGCTGTTTGAACTGCTGTTGGAACGACAAAATTAGTGGACTGTATTTTATTTGCCTGATTTTGATTGGCGCTTTTAAAATGGTTCTGATTATTTGTCACAAAATCTCTATGTATTAGCGTATGATGCTTCCTTTTGCACTTGGTACATGAGTTTGGACTATTACATTCCTTATACAAATGACCCGTCGTTAGGCAATTGAAACAAAAATGAAATTTTTTCAAAGTCGAAACACGAGTTTTGTAGTCCATACTTAAAAATTTATGGCAAGAGCTAATTTTATGATTTGAGTTACAAAGGCTGCATTGCATTGGTGTAACTTTTGTATGGTGCGTCTTAAATTGTTTTGTTTTGACATATGGCTGACTGCTAATATGTTGAGAAATATTTTGGGAACCACTGGCAGTATTATTTGTAGCTATTATGTCTGAAACACTTTCTAATGCATGATATCTATCAGTGAGGAATGCCTTTAATTCTTCCCATTTGGGAACCTCTGTTTTATTTGTTACTGATTGCTCCCATATATGCAAAGTATTTTCAGACAGACGTGATGAACATTGAAATACAAAGATCGGATCCCATGACTGTATATCTACTGCATAAAGTTTTAATATCGAAATAATATTATTAATTTCTCGTTGTAGGTTTTTTATTTCTTGTGCTGAGTCATGTAAACAAGGGGCCAAATTAAATAATAGCTTCAGTTGAGTATTTATCAATACGCGCTTATTTTCGTATTGATTCTTCAAATTATTCCAGGCCAAGTCGAAATTTTCATTGGTTAGAGCCACGTTTCTATTTATATCACGTGCTTCACCATCTGTTTTTCTAAATAGGTAGAATAATTTTTCAACCGGGCTAAGTCTGCTATTATTTATGTAAATTGCTGTAAACATGTCCCTAAATGTAGGCCACGATATGTAGTCCCCATGAAAGACACCAGTATCACAAGGAGGTACAGCTATCGAACTACACAGATTTGGACTATCTACTTCCTTCGTTTGGCTTTCATTTTTACAAGCCACTTGTCTGGTTTTAGAAATAATATTCAAGCATCGAATGTATGATTTTTTTACCTGCATTTGCTTTGCCTGGACTGCAACGAGTTCTTTTTTCTTTTCCACTGTGTCCACTCTACATTCTTCATAAAGTTTCTTGCATTTGGACCACAAGTTATCCAACTCGTTTTTCTCAAAGTCAAATGCTTCGTCAGAATAACCACAAAAGTCTTCGTCATTAAGAGCTGCCTCTAGAGCAAATAATTCTTCTGCTGCTCGTAGATATTTTTCCACATTTGTCATTTTTTGCAAAATTTTTCTTTACAATTTTATGCAAAAAAAATCCAAACAAATCAAGAAAACTTTTAGAAAAAGAATTAATTGAAAAATTTTAAAGATGGCAGGCAACGAAAAAACAGCAAAAACTTCTTCAGCCAGCACAACAACAAAAAAAGTCGACACCAGAATCACGTGATGTAAAAATTTCCCACAAAATAAAATAAAGATGGATGTCAAAACTCTGTACGGCGTGAGCAACAATAACAACTCGTAGCGTAACGGGACGACAATTGTTGAAAAATTAATTTTACTTGATGTCATGCACCGGGTTTTCTAACCTCACTTCCACTGAGCCACAAATAATGAGACACAGTGTACCACCAAATATAATAATTGCCACAATAAATTAAATCCACGTACCTGTTCAGCTTTTTACGGTAGAAGGACCAAATGTTGTCGCGTTCACCCACCTTTTTTTGCAGCAATCCAAATTCCAAAGAATAAAAATAAAAAGACACCTTTTTTCCTTTTTAAATAGAAGTTTTGTGTTCCTTTATTTAGGCGATCGTGTTTCTTGAAAGCAAGTCAGTCTAAAAAGTAGTGAAAAAAAGTAAAAACACACCGCCACCTAACATCTTGCCGCCGATCGTTGCCACGACGGCTTCCGGCGAATATCGTGTTGATCAAACCCGGGATGCCAGATGAGCCACTTTTTCCTTTACCATGATTTACACGGGCTGTGGTGTTAACAAAAAGGAATTTTCTATACCCAAGATTATTATTTTAAATTTTTTTATACAAAAGCTAAGACAATGGCTTAGATTTTTATAATTCGAATAGGCTTTCAATACAAAAAAAAAACAGGACTAATAAATCATTATGGGATATTATTTTATTGAAATGTAGCAGCAAATTCCTCTCCACAAGATCTTCCGATTTTCTTGATTTATGATGACTATATGTACCTGCCTAAAGGAGCTCGCTTAAGCGGTGGGTTCTTTTTTTCAAAATGAGATCTTCCCTAGGGGTTTCTAGATAGGAATTTGACGAATATCAAACACAATGGAAAAACGTTCCTTTAATATAATCCCGGCATATCAAGCTATTGGAAACTTATTAGTCTTTTCTTTTTTTTTCCTTGCTTAATTTGTTTTTTGGTTTTTCTTCACGATTATCGCCTTTCTATTTAACAATGGTTCAATATTCCAATACAAAAAAAAAAAAAATTCTCAATAAAACTTAGACTATAGTGAACATTCTTGGGTATATTAAAAAAACATGAAAAAAACCCCAAATACATAAAATAACATTAAAACATACAAATATTTGGTGAATTTTAAATTAACTCCCCTGCTTTTACTAGGGCCACTGCTCGTTTTATTTTGCTTTGCCGGTTGTAATTGGTCTTTGTTACCTGGTCTTGTTTCCACAGTAACCCGATCACTTAACCCCAATCTTTTGGTCTTTCCGGTATTGAATGACTTCTTTCCGGATTGATTGTACTTTCTTAGCGCAGCCTGGCTTTACCTTTTTTCCTAGTTGGCGATTAGAAGTCTCTGGCTAAAGGGCTCACGGACTTCTTGTACTTGGCAATCACCACTACGGCTGTAAGTGGTCTATCCTTATGGTCTTATCTTTTTGCTTGTTTTTTTTTTCTTCTGACTTTCACAAATGGCAACTTTACAATAAATATCTGTATATACTTTCAGTTTTTTTTTATTAATTCTTTGGTTGTTTTCTTTCTTTATTTATTTTTTGTACTTTCTCGAATGTGAGTTGGTGCGGTATTGAATGGAAATCCTCTTTGCATTACGTTTTGTAAATGATCATTATTCTGGTTTGAAGTGGAGTCTAAGAGTGATTTTTTCTCCTCTAAAATTTATAAGTTCACCGTCTTGATTTAAGATTCTAATCGTTATGTTGTTTATTTGCTGACAGTTGACGGGAAAATAAATAACATTTCGAGGTTTTTCGCTTATTTTATATCCTGGAGGAACATCAAGAGGAAATTCATGAATAGCATGATTCGAAGTATTATTAATAAATGATCCGGTTGTTAAGTTGCTTTCAATGCGTATTGTATTAACATCCGTAATATGTGCAGGTAAGTCAGATTCAAATAACGTTGTAGTATTCAATTGATTAATATCTACAATCGTCACTTCCACAGATTTATCATCTTGAAGATTTTGATCAGTGTTATAATATTCAGTTGAATTTACTTCTAATTTTCTTTTGCTAAATCCGAGCAACTTTCCTATACTGTTTGGCTGTGAAAAATCTATATCCATTGATGAGGTTATTTCAGTTTTAAGTGTGTTATTGTTAGCTTCAATTATTAGATAAATTGATTCATCAATATCTTTTAAGCTTGAGTTTAAGAAAAAATCAATATCCTCAAGTTCATATGAACCAACCGGAATAGTAATAATATGATTTCCTATATAAAACAAATTGTTGTGAACATCTACATTGGGTATGGAATTGAATGTTACAAAATCAATAAGTCCACAAACATATTTTGTAGGGAGTTCAATTGGAGGAAAATATTCTCCAGCCAGAGTTGAAGTCTTTCCGTTTAAAGATATTGTTATTGACATTTCAAGTATTCAGAATGAACTGATGTTTGATGATTATTTTATCTGATTTAAGTGTTAAATAATAAATCAAAAAATGTCTTTTATAATTTTATGTTTTCTTTATTAATATTTGATTTAATAAACTTTCTTAAGAGTATTACATTTTTTTGAGCACATATACAATATTTTCTATGATAACAACAAACATTTACAGATTTATCATTTTGATATAATGTTTTTAAATTTGGACATTTTAGATCATTTAGGTTATAAAAATTAATTTTATCCTTGAAAATATTTTGAATCCACTTAATTTTTTCTAATCCTTTAGCATAACAAATAAAATTTTTATCTTTAACATGTGCAATATAATATTCCACAATATTTGTTAAGGTTGAATCGCCATCTTCCCATTTTAATCCATGGTGATGATTATAAAGCCAATTAATTGAATATTTTTCTTTTGTTGTCAACAATGAATATGGAAAAGGTAGTTTAATAATAAATGTTTGTACTTGTATATCGTTAATTGAAATACTCAGTTCTTTTTCGTTGAGATAAAAACCTTGTACATCTACAACTAATATTCTCTCCTCAAACATTGTGTGATACTAATCAAGTCACAACGACGACTGTAGAACTGTATATAAAGTTTTTGTTTTTAAATTATTATAAAAATTCATTATACATAATGCTTGTTCCCAACTTTTATCGATAAGGGAACATTTACAGCTATCAGAACCACAAGTTGTTTCATTGTTGAACCACACACAAATGGTGTAATGATATCCAAATTTTGATTTACTTTTCTTATAAAATGCATATTCATCGAATTGAGTTTTTAATTTCTTCAAAATAATCTCATGTTCATACCACAAAAATCTTTCTTCATTCAAGAAGTCATGTAAAATTTTCGAATAAAACTGATTATTCATTATTTTTTTTATTTTAATTTTTTTTATTTATGCTAAATAAATCTTCTTAACTCATCAACAACAAAGTTTATACTAAGTAGTAGTAAATGTATTTCATCATATTAGTTAATTTATAATATTTCCATATCCAAATCATGTGTATAATCTTCAATGTTGATTAATGTCATATCGGATCGGTATGTAGTATCATCCTCAGAAACCGCCTCAATATCACCATTACTTAAAATTCTCTCGTATTCAACTTGACGGTATTCGAAACATGAAATAATTAATCGACGTTTCAAGTAATTGCTGTCATATGTACAACGGACTCTCAATTTTATATTATCTTTGCATTGAAGTTGAAAATGTCTATAAAATGGAGCCGAACTTTCAATTATTCCTGCAATATTTTTTTCTTTTTTTATTAAATCTTGCCTAAATGTTTCAATAGCTTGTTCAACAGTAAAAGGTTGATTTATAGGTGGTGGGGAGTCTTCTTGTTCTTCGTTTGATTTATATTCTGTTTTTGTTGTTGACTCGATGTTTTTATTTAAATCATTATTAAACTTTAAAAGTTTGAAATTTAGTTGTATGCTCACAGTATCATTATTTGGTAATTTAATTGCAAATTCTGTATTTTTAAGTTCATTGTCACTCAAATCAATAGGTAATGAAGCTGAAAACACTTGTATGATATAGATATATGAAAACAATATGATAAAAATATTTTTCATTTTAGTTTTTCTCTTTAATATATATGTTCTTAAGTTAGCGATATATTTTTGAATGAGATGATAAGAATTGTTTCTCATATTTATATACTAATTTAATAATCTTCATATTGAAATGAGTCATCATCACCACTAGCACTACCAGCTGCTTTCTTAACTATACTATTTTTAACCATTTTTTGAGGGAGGGGAGGTTTTTGTTGATTTTTATTCAATGAGTGGATACCAGTCTTACCATTATAAGATTTAGTTGCATTCAATGAGCGGATACCAGTCTTACCATTATAAGATTTAGTTGCATCAAGCCTGAAGATAGCGCATCTATCTCTGACGAGAATGGAGTAAGATCGTAGTAAACCATTATTTTCCATTCTGCAGTGTTTAGCTTTGCAGTTCCAATTCCTTCGAAATACAGTCCCGGATAATCTTGAAACCTTGTTATTAATAGCTTGTTGCATAATACAGTAGGAACAAAAAGAAGCGCTATTAACATAGCAAGCATTAATGAACCTTTTGAGATCTTGGGTCTTTTTGATGGAATGGGATCATCATTTCTCGACTTCGGTTGTACCTATGACGGTTCTTCTTCCACGATGAGATGTTTTTTTTTTGAATCTTTCCAACTCCGTCAATGCACAGATAGGCTTCTGCTGTTGAAAGGGATAACTTCTTGATGAGTCGTTCAGTCACAATGTTGACTTGTGAACCTGAGTCTAGTACGGCCCTGAATTCCTCTGACATGCCGTTTGCAGCCTTGACAATGACCTTTGCTGTGGCTAACATGACGTAGTTCTGATCTTTTGTTGAAGCTGAAGAAACTGCCACTGTATTAACGGGGGATGCATCGTGCCTAGTGGTAGTAATTTGGACAGACGTGCTCGATGGGTTTTGTGCACCTCGCGGTGTCTTTGGCAAATGAAACGAAGCGTGGTGTTTATTGTTACATTTCTTGCAGCAGCCACGAGTACAACTTTTAGCCACATGATTGGCTTTAAGGCAATTCACACATAACTTCTGTTGTTGTATCCATCTTAGTCTTTCGGATTCCGCCATTGCCAAGAACCGATTACATTGATAAATGAGGTGTTTACCATTATTACATACTTTACAATTGTTATTGCAACTTTCCATTGCTGCTACTGAGGACACAGATCTTTGATGGATAGTCGATTTTTCTTTATACCCAATTGATTCCATAGCTTCAAATTGTGCCGCTAAAAATGACAAGAATTCTTTAATTGTTGGGAATTCTTTTGGTTTCACTAATGATTGTGTAAACCGAACGTAAAGGCATCGGTCCAGTTTTTTAATCATTAGCTGGATCAGCATAGCGTCCCAGGATGTCGTGTTGACGTGTAGGTTGTTTAGCGCCAGTAGACATTCTTTTGTGGTGTCATGAAGTGCTTTTATTGATGCACTAGACAACGTTCCTGTTGGTTGGTTCAGAATTTTGTCTACTAACGTTGCCACTATGACTCTTTTGTTATTGAATCCCTCCTGCAATAGTGTCCAGGCCGTTTTGTAGTTTTCTTCGGTTAATGATAGATGAGTCTTGCTGCTTCTCCCGACACGTTTGATTTAAGGTACCACAATTTTTGTACCTGAGGCAATAGTTGTTTATCTACCATTTCAGTGAATAGTTCGTAGAATTGACACCATTTTAAATAAGCCCCATTAAAATGTGGAATTGTCACTTTTGGAAGAGGCAGTGTGCCATATACTGCTGAATTGTTTGGTAAATTCGGTAAATTATCGGTCACGAGTTGATTACGGTCAAATTTACTAAGGATTGTTGAACTAAGTCTTCTAGAGTATAGTATTCATTCTGATCAAATCCCAATGTTGAGGGAACCTCTACCTTCTGCCATATATCATCAGATAAATTTTGAATTTGAGACCACAAGTTTTTTATACCTTCGCTTTTAATTTTATAAAATTGTGATGGTTGGTCAATATTTACTGATGATAACCCGTTCACCAAGCGTTTCAAATCCGTCATACGGGCCTTTAGCATCCTAATTAAACCCATGTTACAATTTGATACATGTTGATCACTTGTAGCATGTTCTATTTGCTTCTCTCTTGTTGTTGGTACAGGCTTGGGGTATTCCTTTTTCTCGCGTAGCTTAGATATCTGAGTCTCAATTAGTTCAATTGTTGTGCTATATGTATTTCCAATTGTTTTGTGCAGATCTTTAGTAATATATGGATCATCATCTGCCAATGTTGGATCTCTTCTTATTGTATTTTCCGTTTTACCAAAAGCTATCCATAATTCCCTTAATTCCTCGTGTTTGGTTTCGTAAAATTCTACCGTCCTCCGATCTTGTGGAGCCTTTTTAATATTGGAGACTATCCTTTCAATCTCAATTGCCCTCACCTCCTGTTGAGACAATAGATTTTCCAAGCTTGACATGTTGACTTTTCCTGCGCTGAGTAATTTGTTGATGATGGGTGGTAAGCCAATGTCTTGATAGATCACTGATTGATGATAAGCAAAATGTCCTGATGATGAGCAAGATGTCCTTGCCGCCTTCAAAGATGGTTACGTATTTTTTAAATTTAGGGGTCACCAAAATGTATGATGTGAATGAATTAGTGGTTGGTGGTCTAAACACATAAATTTAGGCCTTCACTAATTTACGTTTTGTTCCTTGCAAGCACTTGGAAACTTGAAGGGCAGTGTTGAACAATAAAACAATAGAATTGCCGTATCATAAAACACTAAATAAAACGTTATTTTACTTCTCTTTAAATATAATTAAGACATTAAAGAAAAATTCTTAGTTATACAAATTGGACTAAAAAATGCTTAACTGATTTTTTTAAATAATTAATAATACATTATTTGTTGACCTATATATTAAACATGACATGCAATTGATATTAATATGAATAGTCAATAGGCTGAGTAAGCAAATAAATAAAATTGTAATTAAAGTTTATTGCCAGTTAGCCTATATATTAATAAAAAATATATATAAGCAAATTTATTAAATAAAGAAAATAATCACTAGAATAAACAATAACTACATATCTTAACAATAATAATATTAGTTGCATCCTTCTTTTGTGTTTGTAGCAGCGGCTGCTGAATTCCTCAGCTCCTTTTCGTCTGTTCCTGTTTACACTTACTAAGGGGCGCTTTTGTTTCTGCTACCTGGATATGGATTGAATTTGGGGATCACGCGGATAGGCGACGTGCTATCTTGTAGGACGATTTACACTTTTTTCACTTTCTACCGGTTTAAGGGCTTATTGTTATTTAAAGAATTTGTGTTACAGCGAGGTCCCTGCTCGGGCGCCAATTAAACAAAAATTATATTATTTTTGTTTTTAAAAAATGTCTTCAGCCCGAAGGTCTGAACTGCACTTTATTTATTTAGAGTTGAATAAGCACTGAACTTTAATTACAATTTTTTACTTAATAATAACTATTGCTATGTTAACAAAATGCAACCTCAACAATGTTCTACATATTTTATTGGGACAGCTAATTAAGCGGAAGTATTGCAACACCAATTGCTTATTTCTTATGTTGCATTGCAAGCGTTTTATTTTGGCGCGTGCAAGTTTATTAACCTAAATGTTGATTTGATGGAACTGAATATATTTATTGTTAACTTGTATAAGGAATGAATAAAAAGAAATGACATTTTTGTCGCCACACTAAAATGTGTGTTTCTTTGTTTAAAATATTCTTAAAGGCTCATTTAGCCGAACGTTGAAATCATAAATGTGAGCTAAATGTAAATGTTAGGTAAATGTAAATGTTGCTACACTTATAGAATGTTTAAAATCGTGTCATATGTTTTTGACAAAAACAAACAACATATAATTATTTATAAAAACAAAATCATAAAAAATTCCCAAAATATTGTGTTTCTTGTAAGCTATATCGATTGAGTGTATTTAATAAAGGAAATAATATAATATAATGGATGTGGAAGATGCGTATCCCTTTCAGAAATAAATACAATAAAACTCTATACAACTGTTTAAAACACTTTAATATGTTTATGTTATTGGCGTTCGTGTTGGAAAAGTACGCAAATAAATTAAATGGTACAAAGAGGCATCAGAAACACCAATATACACTACTAATAGTATAATGAGTCATTCCTTGGCATAAGTTTAATAATTACAATATATATGATATGTTTTGCAATATTGCAAAATGTTTATATGTATATACGTACAAACGAGTGTTTAATACATCTGAAACGAACAACCACATACAGACATGCGATATTTCATTGAGAATAAAACATTTATTTAGAAAGATAAACATATAAAATGCGTATATCATTTCCTTATAGATATTTATCAACTAAACATATCAAAAGAGAAATAAGTGCCAAAAGAGGTCTTTTGTGCCCCATTCTCATTCAACATACATACATCCCATCACTGTCACGTAACCTTAAGCGGCATGGCCACACATCAAACTGACGCTTCAAACTGTGCTTTTCTTTGATAGTGTTAGTGAAAAAAACTCACACGTATGGTTGGATGTGAGTTTGAAGAATATCAAACCAATTTAGATTTTCACTCTCAAACTGAATTTTACCAACACATACATAAGTTTGAAGCACCAGTTTGATGTGTGGCCATGGCGCTTTAGAATAAAATTCTATTTTCTGTAGGTTCCAACATTACTGCAACATTTTATAAAGCTGGATTTACCCATTGTTTCGGAACAAAAAATTTGTTCCGAAACAATTTTTTTTATATGTAGTTTGACGTCTCTCTTTTTGAGAGAGTGAGCGAAAGAGAGTTAACTTTGTTCGGAACATGAATTGGTTTAATTTTAATTTTTGTTCTGAAACATTTTAACTGTGATGCCAGCTACTTTAAATTTTTAAGTAACGTTGAGCTGAGATGCCACATCATATTATATGAACATCTATATAATACAATACAATCTTAATAAAATAAAATTTTTATTTTATTAAGATTTTTTAATTTAAAATTTGTTTATTACACAATAAAATATATGAGTGTGACGCCAAGAAAACAAGCAAATTGCATTCATCTGCTACTGTGCTGCCTAATTGAAAAACTAACACGAATCGTTTGCAAAAATATCTCATATGGTACCATTGTTTTTCCAGAACAATTGTTCGATGTGGGTGAATCGTTTCAGAACAAACTCTCAAAAAACTAAAATTGTTTCGGAACAAATTTTTTGTTCCGAAACAATGGGTGAATCCAGCTTTAAAGTCAAGTAAGCGTTTTCACAACTTGCCATATTACAGTTTGGTGCAGCTAACACATTTACCTAACATTTACGATTTCAACGTTCGGCTAAATGAGAATAAGACAGCTCAGCAATTGTCAGCATGATAGCTGAACACGCATGAAAACAGTGTTACGCACCACTACATAAACACATTTACAATGTATTTGAAGCAGCGAAACAACTGAACAGGGTTGGAAAAGTCGGTACAATCTTACTTTTCATATGCAATCAAATTTTACAATAATTTAACACATAAACATACGTTTGTGTAGGAAAAAAAATTCTGTCTACGCTAGTTAGAAGTGGAAATATGTTTATAAACGAATTTATTTTCAAACTACCGAACTGACAAACTAACTAGCTAACGCATGCACAAACAATATACATACGTTATCCATTCCTGCTTCTCATAATTTGTTTGAAGAAACTTGAAGAGCGCCAGAGAAAAAAATTTGTTGTTTACAGTATACATGTTTCAACAAGAGAATGGGCTGCGCAAATTTTGTATTCCCTTCCGGTGGCTGAGTTTAAAAAAAAAATAAAAGAATTATTTTAAGAGAAGGAAGCAAACTTGAGCAAACCTGTGCTTTTCAACAACTGACTTTATTTTCTTTTCATAATTAAAATCAGAAGTAAGCTAATGTACATATCTGCTTGTTCAGCGTTTAATATTAATTTCAAAATATTAATTCTACAATATGATTGGTAAATAATAAATGATTATTAATGGTTTTGTATTAACAATTTTGAATATTTTGGCTTATTAATGTGTTTTATAAGTGTGTTAAATGTTGAACAGGAAATAAGTTTTGTATTACAGTTTATTTTATATTTATTATCTTTGTTACAAATTCATCAATTTTGTCTGTCCTAATATATGTATGTGTTAGTTTTTGGAATTTAATATGAAACTTCCCTATCCTTTAGAGTAGAATTCTCCTGAATTGTTTTATTCAAATTTATTTTAATATATTTGTGTTTCATAATTACCATAATTAATGTGATAATTACTATTATTGCCAAGAGATGATTGCATCCATAGGATATAGAACTATGAAATTTCAATATATTTATGTTTAGTACATTGTTTTTGTTTTCTTTTATTATACCGCCAAAAGTTAGTTTTTTTGTGAATTTTTTTATATTTTCGTATTCAATTTTTACAATTTTTGAGTCATCTTTTTCAATTAAATTAGAAAAATAATAGTCTTTAATTTTTATTGAGCAATTATTAAATTGCAATACACAGTTTCCATTTACAATAGTTTTGTTCTTATTACAGGTATGCTGGACTGATATATATACTGCATTCTTAACAATTACTGTTTTTATGTCTATTGATATTACTTCGAATTCTGCTCTATTTATTAGTTTACAATTTTCTTTTAGGACGCAATGTGTACTAGGCTTTAATTGTTTAAAATATTTATTTTCCTCGAACTTATAGATTTTATTTTGATACATAAAATTTTTTTCTATTTCGGCATCAATTTCGTTATGCTCTGTATTAGGTATTGGTATAATGTTTCTTATATTTATTTGTACAAATGATTTAGGTATTTTAATACTAAATATTAGGTACGTGTTATTGAAAATTGCTGTTCCTAATTGAATATATTTAAGCTTAGTATAGTCTATTTCGTACTTTAAGATTTCATTACTTGTTAAAATGTTTGGATGAACTATACCGTATTTAGCTGAAACTGCATTATCTTGAATATGGTCTATTTTATTTTTTAACAGTTTAATTTCGTTAGTTGTTGTAGATACATGTTTAGTTCATATTCTTTATCAATATATTTATTTATTGAATTTAGGACTCTCTCTATTTCTTGCCTGTCATTCTTTACAATTTGTTTTAATTGATTTATAGCTGAATTAAAATAATCGTTAACTAAAATTTGTTGGTGAATTGACTCGTTCGTTTGTAAAAGGTGTTTATGAATGTCCTTTCTGTCCTTATCGTCCATTGTGCCAAATAAGCACTTCGACATGCTTCCGAATGCATTTATTAAACCTCGTTGTTGCCTGTTGCTTTTTGGTATTAGTGTTAATAATTTATTTCTAACTTCTAGTAGTTCTTGCTGAATTATATCCTTGTGTATAGCTCTCATTAATATTATGTTATCTGTCATTTCATTCACTATATTTTCTAATTCCTCTACGTTGATTATATGCACTACTATGTCTGTCTCTTTAACTGTTTCCCGGAGTCCCAGTTGAATGTCCGTGAATCCTGTTTGGTCTTTTAATTCGTTTGTAGTCAGTTCTACTTTAATCATCGGTGTCCAAGTCATTATCAGTAGGAGGATAGTCATTATCTATAAATTTATATTGTCTTTTAATGTTGAATGGATGAATATTTTCTAAAAGTCCTTTCCTGTATTTAGGTTGTTCTTTGTGCCTAACTGCTTTGTAATTCTTTATGAATCCCTCCCTATAATCTTTTCTTTTTAAATTAAGTTTATCAATATTTTTTCTCTTGCATGCTTCCAAATTTTGTTTAATTTTTCCTAAATCTTGACCTCCCTCTTGAACATCTTTTGGTGCACATTTTATACTTGAGTGATACTTTTCATTATAATTTCTGATTGTTCGTCGAATCAATAGTTGTATAGGTAAATTTTTATTAGTTTGGTACAAAATCCTAAACTTTTCTGCCATCGTATTATGGAATCTTTCTATGTCGACGTTTCCTGTATGGCTGTTGGGTTTAGATAAATGTAATTCAACCCCTTGTTCTGTCAGAAATTCTTTTATACTTATTGTTTTAAACTCATTATCTGCTATTATTTTGTCTGGTTTTTCCAATTTTAGTGATATGTTCTTCAAGTTTTTCTATTATAGTTATATGATTTCTATCGCTCAGCGGATACGCAGCTCTAAATTTTGAAAAATAAACCCTTTGATTACGAATGTATCAGCGTGTATGAATTGGTTTTTATCTGAAGGAGTTTCTGCGTAATGAAATTTATTTTTAATTGGATGTCTTTCATACTTTACTTGTTCACAAAGATCACATTGATTAATTGCCATTTGGATCAGTTCCATGAGTTTTGGAAAATACATTTTATTTTTAATATTATTGTAAGTTTCTTGTATTCTGATTTTATACACGTATCTTCGAACCTTCTTCGATTCATTATAAACAAAATGTCCTTTAATTGTCTTTGGTCATAAATTTTGTCCACTAACGTTCCCTGCGTAATTTCTTTGATTGTGTTCACTATCAAGCCATCTAGATTTGTCAAGTCTATGCCAATTTCACCATTATAATACACTGTTAGTTCACCAGTTTTGTACTTAATATTTTCAATGGCAGTAATTAATTTGCTTACCGTATTAACTCTTAAATTAGCAATTCGTATATAAATTTCGTGAGGCTCCGTATCCGGTTTGTATCTTAATTTCAGTGTGTCCTTAATTAGTCTCCAATTGTCCGGCTCGGGGATGTTAATTATCGCATTTCTAGCTTCCCCTTGGATGGTTTTATAATATAAGTTAAGTTAAGTGTTGTTAAATAAAACAAAGTTCTGTTCGAGTACTTGACTACGACTGAATTTGTCGTTGTCATTTTCTTTATTTAATAATTCAAATTTTTATTAATAAAATGCAATGAAATAGAATTCTTTGGAACTTGTGTTTTAATTTAATGATCATTAAGCCAAATGCAAGATTGCATTAAAATTGTAACAACGGAATTCTTTATAATTCTACAGTTTGCTTAAATGATATTTTATTTAGGTAACTACAAATGACACACATACAATACAAGAAAAGCTGCAGATATAGCGTCAGCAAAAGTTTTACGGGTTAATACTATAATACAAAAAAATTAAAAACTTTTTATTTCTTAACTCCTCCCCTCTCAGATTCCAGCGTCCACGTTGGATGGGAAGTGAATGCAAGTATTTGATGTTTCAACTGGATGCTCTGTCTCGTTGTTGGTTTTAATATTGAAACCAATTCTTCTTTTTATCAAACGCAGGATTAGGCCACATATCATTACCATCGTTAGGGCTCTTAACATTTCCATGCTGGTTTTATAATTAGTAGCTAGTCTTTTAACCTTTATGTCTACAACCACCTACCTGGGTAAGTTTTTCATATTCCGTTCAAAATATGTTCGCTATCTGATAAGGTATCTATCAGATGCGAGCTAAATAAGGACGGTTGTTGTTAGGTTGAGAGTCTAATTAACACTGCTTTTATTTATTATTACATGACATCTTTCCTTTTTTTTTTTTTTTTTTTACAATATAAATTTCAATTATTTTTATTTGAAAAAGTTTAATTTAGGTTACTAAATTTTTTGTTTTAAATTCATTTTTTCTTTACTTTTTATTTGCATATAAATATATGTGTGTAGCTCTAATAATAAAAAAAAAATAAGCTTCATAACGTTGAACTGGTTTCACCACCCGCCCGCTGCGCGTTCTTTGGACCTGCTCGCCTGTTATCTTAATGGTAGATGAAGTTGGGTTTTGTTCAGAAAACCTGTTGTTGTCCTCAGTAGTAGATTGTTGAGTTGGTAAGTTGTTGGTTGTGTTCTCATCAGCTGCAATTAGTTCATCTTCTTCAGGATTAACCCTACCAGCAAATGATCTTCTTAGATGAAACGTATTTCGACGATATTTTTTACCATTGTCAGTTTGAACTATTACCGAACGTGGATGCTCAGTGTTGTTAATTATGGATGCTGACGTCCAATTGCGATGACCAGTTTGCATAACAACCGCATCACCTACTTGTAAGCTTGTTCTAGCTTTAGCACCTCGGTCGGCATATGTTTTTTTGTTTTTCACGCAGTTGTTTTAATCGTTGCGTCACTCCGGTTATAACTTTTGGAAACAATTGTTGTTTTGTAGTTGGAATTGTTGTGCGCGTTTTACGGCTAAATAATCGTTCTGCTGGGGACTTCAAAATATTATCACGATCACTATTTCTCCAATTTAGTAATGCCTTGTATACATCCGTACGATCTGTTGAACATTTTTTCAAAAGGTTTTTTGCATTTTGGACGTTGCGTTCTGCAAACCCGTTGGATTTAGGATAATATGGCGAAGATATATTATGTTTAAATTGCCAACTTTCAACAAATGGTTTAAATCTCATGGACGTAAATTGTGGACCGCCATCGCTTTCCAGGATTTCCGGAATTCCATGAACCGAAAACCACATTCTGAGGAATAATATAGTTTCTGCTGCTGAAGCTGTAGTATATTTGCGAAAATCAAAGAAGTTTGAGTAATGGTCTGCTATTAACAAGAAGTCGTCAACTTCAAAATGAAAAATATCCACCGATACGATTTGAAAAGGATATTCTGGTAATTTTTTTATAATCAACTCTTCACTGCTGTTAGCTCTTTGTGTTTGTTGACATACTTTGCATTTTCCAACATACTGTGTAATATCCTTTGTCATACCGTACCAATATAACTGCTTTCTTGCCATGAATAAAGTTTTGTTGATACCGAGATGACCCGAATGTAATCGTGGTAGTAATTCGCGCACTTGATCTTTTGCAACAATGATTTTGTCACCATTAAATAGTAAGTCTTCATCATATGTAAGTTGATGCCTAAACGTGACATATTTTCTGATGATGGTTGGAACTTTTGATGTTTTTTCAGGCCAACCCTTCATTATATACTCTTTAAGAACTTTTAGTTCCGGATCGTTGTCAATAGATTTTTTAAATTGTTTATACATTTCTGCATCTAGCGTTGTCGATACTACAGAACTTACTTTGCATTGTAGTTCAGTCTCGGTTTCATCAACTTTAATGTCTCTACTCAAAGTATCAGCTATTGGTATGTTTCTGCCTTTTACGTAGATAACATTCGGACAATATTGTAATATGTCCCATAATATACCCTGCAGTCTCAACGGTGCATTTTGTATCGGGTTTTTAAATATCGTCTCCAATGGCTTATGATCTGTTTCAATCAGCAACTGTTTGCCGTACACATATTCGTGGAATTTTTTACAACCAAATCTTATGGCTAATGCTTCTTTTACTATTTGCGGCTGGTTTTGTTACGTCATAGTACACCAAAACTGGAGCTGACGAAAGCGCAGTTTTTATTTTTTCAAACGCTCGTACCTGCGGCTCGTCCCAATACCATTGGACGTTTTTATGCAACAGCGTTCTTACTGGCTCTGTAAGCTCAGATAAGTTGGGGATAAACTTTCCCAGATAGTTTACCATACCAAGCAAGCGTTGCAGCTCTTTCATATTTTTTGGCTGTCGTAATTTTTTTATCGCTGATATTTTCTCGTCATCTGCTTTATACCCGTGTTCAGTAAAAATATGCCCCAAAAATTTAACAGAACTCTTATTGTATTCACATTTCGATTTATTCAGAGTGAATCCAATCTCACTCAATCGTGATACTACTTGATGAGTAATTTTATTTAATTTTTCTTTGCTTTCTGCGAATAGAAATATGTCGTCCATTGCAACCTCGCAGTTGTTAATGTCTTCTAGAGCACGAGACATTACCTCACTGAACACTTCGGGCGCAGAGGAAATACCAAATGGGAGACGTAAATATTTATATCGCCCCCATGGCGTAGCTATTGTCAAGAATTTGCTTGTCCGTTCGGTTACTTTGATTTGCCAAAAGCCTTTTTCGCAATCTAATTTAGTAAAGTATTTGCAACCACTTACCTTTGCTGCAATTTCCTCTATCGTTTTAAGAGGAAAATGGCAACGCTTTATGTTTTTGTTCAATTCTGTCGGGTCCATACAAATTCTTATCTTCTCCCCTTTTTGAACAATTACCATCGGACTTACAGCTGGCGATGGCTCACTTATCGGTGCGATGACTTTCATTTGAACCATATTATTTAGTTCTTTCTTCACTTTTGCCTTCAGCGCTAATGGAATTCTTCTCGGAGGCAATATGCGAAATTTCGCGTTTTCTATAAACTCTATATCGTACTCGAATATTTTACAACAACCCAGCTTTTTAGCTTGCACGCAATCAATACGCGCCACCAAACGCAGTTGTTCACAACTATTACGCCCCAGTATTGACTGGAAATTTCTTTTACAATTTTAAATACGACAATTTTATTTTGCCCTTTTATCTGGCATCGTAATCTGCACTCACCAATTACTTTAATAAAATTTTCATTATACGCTATCAAACCAGAAGTTTTAGTGTTTTCAATAATAGCATTGATTCGCTTAGCCTCCTTTAATGATAACACGTTGCAATCAGCCCCTGTGTCCAACTTCACACGCAACTCATGTTGCCCAAAATTAAGAGTAGCGTACCATTTGTTGTCATAATTATTATTAGCTTCTTTTATTGCCCCTACGTAACTATATTCTTCTTCGTCTTCATCATCCTCTCTTTTCTCTACTGTATTCACATATTTCGCTTTATGTTTTTCACTTTGTTTGGCCTCTTTATTTTTGCTTTTGCAAACGACCGCAAAATGCCCTTTAACACCACATTTTTTACATTCTTTGTTATACGCGAAGCAACTTTTTGGTTGATGTACTTTGTTACACCGACCACATTTGTATTTTTTTTCATTATTTTGTTCATTGTTTAACTGCTTTACTGCATTGACCACTCCGCTATGTTCGTCACTATTTATTTCATGCATTTGTTTTGTTGTAATTTGTATTGTCCGCGTAAATTCCAAGTACTATTTGGTCTACCAAAAATTCGTCGGCCATAGTATTATAAGCGCAGTATTTAATTTGTTGCCTGAGTTTTTGGTAAAAATCTTCAAATGGTTCTGTTGCTTGCTGTTTTATACGGTGGAATTGACAACGCTCATATGTTTTATTTCGGGGTGGCTCAAAGTGACTAGTCAGCTTTTGTATTATAGCTGCTCTGCTGTTCAATTCATCGTCGGTTAAGCCTAAATTACGGAGCAACTTATTCGCTTCACGGCCTAAAACTACCTTTAAATTCGCAACCTGCACTGTTTGGGGTTCCGAATCGATCTTTGACGCCACATAATAGGGGGGGCGGAAGTGGGAAGTGGTGGAACTGCTGCTGAAGGAGCTTGAGGGGCATTACCAGGTGCATCTGCAGCTGGTGGTTGAGTATAGTGGGTTGAGGCCCAGATAGTTGATTCTGGAACCCTATAAGAGGTAAAGCAAGTTGCCGATATTAAGGGTGAGCTAACTCTCCATTCCTCTTTAATAGGAACGTCTAACAATACTAAAGCATCTTGTATTTGTTGTGTCAATGGAGTTGACTTAAAAGTGTCAGCTATAGTTGTCTCTGTCATAGTGGAGGACCACACATTCAACGGGCTCATAGATAGAGATTCATTGAGGGCCTCCATCAAGAGATGGAATGCGTTATCTTTGTTATTACGACGAAGATATAGGTAATCCAATAAGTCACTTCTACGAATTTCTCTTTGCGTCGATGGTCTAGATTGATGACCTAGCCGGGCAGCCTCAGAAGTAGACGGCCCATCCTGATCCATCGGGGCTACAGCCGGTTGTGATGGCCTGTTGAATTCATCTAAGTCCATAATTACCAAGCTATCCCCCTTCTCCTCTATTGTAATAAGGCCATATGTCTTCATCATGGATGAAATGGCTGCATCATCTCCTGCTTGGCTCTCCTGCGTATCATTTATGGCCCTAGCATAGGCTTGCAAATATGCAGTGCTATATTTTAAGGATTTTAAGGCCGGGGATATGAACGCAGTTCTACCAGATTTTCCGGTTGTTTTTGGGTTGTAGAGAATTTCAGTAGCTAGAAAAGCCAGATCAGCATACATAGAAACAGTGACAACTGGTCCTGTCAAGGTGCAGTACGGGTTATGTATTATTGAGGCTGCCATGATGCATATATTTCTCAGTTGAAAAGCCCCAAAAGTATTCATAAGCGACGAGTATGAGACATTTTTATATCGAAGAGCCATGTTACATAAGGCATTGAGACTAGCAGTGTGGGGCGCTTTAGCTTGCTCAATAATTCGAGCAATAGATTCTAGTCCATTGTTTTTTGCAACTTGATAGTTGAAAATAAGCCCTCCAGCTTTCAATCGAGAGTCAACAACCGGGTGTTGAAAAATCCTCTCATAAGCTTCGAAGACTCTTGCTTCTATTGGTTCCTCTTCTGATAGCTCTGGAATTTCTGATCTAAGGACTTCCCACCGCCGAGCAATCCATACATCAGTGTGGGTAGTTTTAGAGATGGTTGACACAGCAACGAAAATAGCCTTCACCAAAGCTAACTCGTATTCAGGATGAGATGACCCGAGAATGTTGAAGAAGGCCAAATATGCCTGCTCTGACAATAACCCCCATTGTTTTTTAATCTCGGTTTCCTCTTTTGGCACGAGCAGGGTACTCGTATCATCGTGAGACACAACCGGGGCAGGGTTGTTATATACACAGTTTGCTTGACTACAGTGTTGAATAATATTAGTCAAGATAGATGTTGTTACTCCGTTGCTCAACTGATGCGGAAACAAGTGTGCTAGTGATAGATGTCGCGCTTGTGAATCTGGACTCTAACATTTTTACCCATCCTTTTAGTGCGACTCGAACCAAGCTTAAGGATGGAGGAGTATGTTTAATCATAGTCAAGATTGTCTTACGACTATGCTTCACATACTCCGGAGAAAAGGTTGTGTCTGGTTCATATGACCACATTGCAGTTAGGGCACCATAGAAGAGAGCATCACGGGTGGTCTCCTCCATGGTTCGATAGTTTGAATGATTTTGATAAATATGCTGGGCCAATGCTATTAAACCCTTAGCTGAAATCCAACCCCCAGGAATAGTCGCAGACTCAGATGCAAAAGCGGCCAAGAATAACTGCGTGTTCTTTGTGTATGTGTTAGCTCTATAAGGATAACGCGACCTAATATATCTATCGAATAAATAATAAATTCAAAAGTATTGGATATATGTACATATATAAAAATTCATTTAAAACATTGATGCGCGACACTCTTCTTTCCTTTATTTTCTTTTTCGAACCCTTAGGTTTTCGGGGGTGCTTCACGACTGCGGGCTTGTGTCGATGAAGGAAGGTGTTGGGCTCTCCTTTGCACTCGAGGCACCGCTCACGGCTCGTACACTTGTCCCGCATGTGGGAGTGGGCAAGACAATTAAAACAATATTTAAAACGTTTCACCGTCTCCCACCGTTCCTTCACAGCCATCTTCCGGAACTTCAAGCACTTCCGCAGTGCGTGGTCGCTTTTACGGAGGCGGCAGTCAGGTTTTTTTTCCACGATTTTATTTTCGCCGGAAGAATTTGACGGGCCTTCAACGGGAGTGCGGTGGACTTGAAGTCGACGTGAAGCGCTCGACATTATGCTAAAAAAATGGGAAAACGAACAGAAACAAACAAAAAAAATAAAATTAGTGAGTTTCTGAATTGGGTAAGAGAACAAGCTTCACAATAGGCCGGGTGAAAATGCCGGAAGCTGTTCTCACATCCGCGGTGCGGACCTTTGAGTCATGCCCTACGTAGGTCTTTTCTATTCGTCCGAGTCGCCACTCGTTAGGGGGTAGATTATCCTGACGAACAACTATTAAGTCACCTACTTCGAAGTCCTTGTGGGGATATTTCCATTTTACTCGACGATGAAGTTCTTTAGGGTACTCTTCCTTCCACCGCTGAGCAAAGTGATGGTGAAGTACCTTTTGTCAGGGGGTGACAAAAGAGGTGCACCGATCAGAAAGTGGCCTGGTGTCAAAGGGACTAGATCGGATGGATCATCAGACATAGCAGTCAAAGGTCTTGAATTCAAGCACGCCTCGATTCGGGTTAACATCGTAGCAAACTCCTCAAAAGTAAATTTCTGAACATCAGAAATCTTCCGCAAATGAGTTTTTACACTCTTTACGCCGGCTTCCCATAAACCGCCCATATGAGGAGCACCGGGGGGAATAAAATGCCATTCCACAGGCTGAAAACTATTTCGCACTAGTACCTTCCGTTTGACCTCAGCTAGAAACTGCTTGCGGTCAACTTCGAGTAAGTTGGCAGCACCGACAAAAGCAGTTCCATTATCAGAATATAAATGGGAAGGACAACCACGACGGGAGAAAAAACGAGTAAAAGCTGCCAGAAATGTTTCCGTCGACATATCACCAGTTGCCTCCAAGTGTATTGCCTTTGTTGCAAAACAGACAAAAACCAAAACATAACCCTTCGTCATTCGGCAACCTCTACCAGCATAAGACTTGATGTCGAACGGACCTGCAAAGTCCAAACCGGTGTGAGTAAAGGGTCTCGACATAGAGCACCGCTCTGGGGGTAACGCAGCCATAATTTGCTGACCGGATTTTTTTCGATAAATAGTACATTCCTTACAATTATGGACCACCGTACGAATTAGATTCTTCAGCTTGGGAACCCAAAACTCACTTCTAATCAAACGAAGCATTAACGAGTGCCCGCCGTGCACAGAGCATTTGTGCACATGTTCAACGAACAACCTAGTAAATCGGGTAG
Source organism: Linnaemya tessellans (assembly GCA_951800035.1). Taxonomy (NCBI): domain Eukaryota; kingdom Metazoa; phylum Arthropoda; class Insecta; order Diptera; family Tachinidae; genus Linnaemya; species Linnaemya tessellans. Next base: position 30,133,079 of record OX637533.1, on the reverse strand, counting down.
AATTCTAGGGTACCGCTCGTCATACGTTAAACCAGATGACCTAGCTAAACGACCGTTTATTCTAACAAAACCATTAGAGTCAATAAAGGGATTCAGAGTGAGCAAATTACCCCTTGAAGACAACGGCATACCCTTTGACAAATTGCCATACTCCGGTATAAAATTCATTTGACATAAAAGAATCAAGCGATTCTGAGTAGATTTAATCTCTGATTGGCTCAACTCTACAGTGTTATACAAACATGTTCGGGTTCTCAAATAATGTAGACATCTGAAACAATACGAAATAATTCGCATTGCGCGGGGTAAAGCTGAAAATCTTTCAAGAATATCATACGGGCGTTCATAATGAACGGAAAATGACTGAACTTCGGGGTTGTGGTGGACAATAGGGGTGTTCAGCTCAAATTGTTGGCGGTCCATAGGGGTGTGTTGCGGCCAGCACTCACGAGGTTGTCTCAACCACAGAGGGCCGTGCCACCAAAGAGAATTATCAATTAACTCTCTAGCAAGAGATCCACGACTTGCCAAATCGGCGGGGTTGTCCTTGGAATCTACATGCGACCAATTTTTAGTGCCAACTGTATCCACTATTAACGATACTCTGTTTTTAACAAAGGTTGGCCAATTATGCAAGGGTTTTTTAAGCCATGACAAAACAATAGTAGAATCAGTCCATAGATATACATTTTCATTGTTCAAACATAACTGGCTACAGAATGATTCTACCATTTTCGCCACTAAGACAGCTCCACAAAGCTCTAATCGAGGCAATGTCTCACTTTTCACGGGAGCTACCTTTGTTTTTGACGCCAATAAATGCGTCGTAATTGAGTTTAATGTTATATTGCGAATATACAGAGCAGCGCCATATGCCTTTTCAGAGGCATCACAAAACGCATGAAGTTCAGTTTCGTTTTCAGGGAGAAAATTAACCCATCTTGGAATATCAATTTTCTCAACATAGGGGTAATCAGTTAAAAATGTGCGCCATTGAGACAGGGTTAGGGGGTGCAAACTTTCATCCCAATCTGTCTTGTCCTTCCAAATTTGTTGCATTATAATCTTCGCCACAACAATTTTTGGCGAAAGCCACCCTGCCGGGTCAAACAACTTTGCTATTTCAGACAAGACACCACGTTTCGTGACAATATCCTGGCGTGGCGCATATGCGAGTTTAAAATAGAAGCTATCTTTATTAGCATTCCATCGCAAGCCTAGGGTTTTTGTGATACTGGCATCCGAAAACTTTAAAAAGTCTGCGTCAAGCAGATTCTCCGGGGGTAAATCTTCTAAGAGTCGTAAATGGTTGGCAGTCCATTTTCGTAAAACGAAACCAGCTGAACCAAGAACTTGGGTGAGTTCATTACGTCTCGTAAAAGCGTCTCCTAGCTCATGTGAGCCAGCAAGCACATCATCAACATACATTTGACTTTTCAATATTTCGGACGCCAAAGGACTCTGGGGTTTACAATCGTTTGCCAATTGTAAAAGGGTTCGAATTGCTAAGTACGGCGCACTGTTCACTCCGAACGTGACCGTCCTAAGCTCATAGTCCTTAACTTCAGCATCAGGATTATCACGGAACAAAATTCTTTGAAATGGGGTTTGTTTGGGATGAATTAGTATTTGTCGATACATATTCTCAATATCCGCATTAAAAACATACCTGAAAAATCGCCACCGTAGCAGCCGAACCGTAAGATCTGCCTGTAAGACAGGACCGGGGTATAACACACTGTTTAAACTCAAGCCATTAGATGAAGGGTTCGAGGCATTAAATACTACTCTGAGTTTCGTAGTCACGCTATCGGGTTTAAATACTGCATGATGAGGTAAATAATAACTCAGAAGTAGAAACGGGGGCTTTGACGGGTTTTATGTGTCCCATTTCGAAATACTCGCGAATCACAGTATCATACGGCGCCTTGAGATCGGGGTTTTTACTAAACGTGTTTCATTTCGCACAAATTGGGAAAAGGCACTATTTCGAGAATTTCCTAAAGACGATTCTTCGAAAAATTCCCTTCGAAATGGGAGAGATACAACATAACGACCGTCGGGGTTCCGATAGGTAGTAGACTGGTAAAGTTCTTCACAGTAGTCATCGTCTTCAGACACTCGTATCGCTTGTGGAACTTCTTCAAGTTCCGAAAATCGAGCGATTTGAGAGTTCAACTCGAGATGAGTGCAAAATGATGCTACCGAGTGTATGGGTTGAGATTGACAAACTTCACCAGTGACTATCCACCCGAACACGGTTCTCTGGGCGATCAGGTTACCATTTGGATGTATTTTAACATTCGTAGTTAAAATTTTAGGATACACATTTCCTCCAAACAGTATATCCATTCGGGTACACATGACGTCGGTCAGTGTAATATCGGAGAAATCTGATATAATATCAGAAATATCGCATGAAGGCAACCGACCGGTGATTTTTTCCACAACGTACGCAGAAATTTTAATTTTGAAACCGGGGTCAGTCGGCGAACCGACTGTCAGAACGCACATTGTGGATGTTTTTCCGGCTAAGCAATCCATCATACCAGTAACACTAGTTGATGGTACGGAAAAAGTTGGAATCTCTAACTTTCGCTGTAATCTTTTTGAAATCAAAGTACCTTGCGAACCGGGGTCAACTAGGGCTCTGGCCGCGCATCGAACCCCGTTTATATGAACTATACAAACAGTTGAGCCTAAAAGGATGGTTGAATTGGGTTTTGATTCGAAATGAGCGGAATAAGTATGTAAATCATGAGATGCCGTAGACGTTGAAGGGTTAAAATCAAGCGGGGGTTGAGACTGGCTGCTTGCTGGTTGAAGAATTGGGTGAGTCGTAAGTGAACTCGTGCCTGCAGCATTTGCCCTGACGTCCCTATGAAGCAGCGAATGATGCTTCTGCTTACAAAGCGAACACACATGAACACTTTTGCAAGATTTGAACTCATGGGAGGTTGCCAAGCAGTTTGAACAGCACTTAAGTCTCTTCACGGTTGACATCCTTTCATCAACACTCTGACCCAAAAAACGGGGACACAATCTAATCGGGTGAGAACCTTGACAAAGAAAACAACGACAAACTGTTGAAGTAGAACTAGCCTTTGTCGAAAAACTTTGAATTTTCTTAGTGTCATTTGATGGTTTCTTGACGGCATTAAAATTAGGAGGACTTCGGACATTAGCAGATGTTGGGTATTTGTTCGGGTTTTGAACGGGGTTAACATGAGACTGCCTTATGTCTGAAATTGATTCGAGCGTCTTAAAGTGTGCTGTCAAGAAAGCATCCATGTCATTCCATTTAGGAGGAGTTTTACAAAGTTTCTTAGATTGCTCCCACAAACTAAGAGTGTTCTCGGGCAGCTTTGTAGCACAAATATATACCAGTATTACGTGGTAAAACACCTCGGGCGTTACCTCTAGCAAAGAAAGATTTGTGATGACATCATTCATCGTCCGTTGCAAATATTTAATACTCGCGCCTGACTCCAGCGAAAGGGGTTTAATATTCAATAGGGACCGAAGCTGTTCATTGATAAGAGCATCCTTGTTCTCATAAGTGTGAACCAACTTTTTCCACGCTACCTCGTAGCCATCGTTGGTCAACGGCACAGTATGAATGGTATCATGTGCATCTTTAGCAGTTTTCTGCAAAAGATAGTACAATTTTTGTACTGGGGTCAGACGGGGATTGTTACCATATAAGGCGGAGAACATGTCTCGAAATGAAGGCCAACTTTTATAGTCACCATAGAAGACAGGGGTATCGGAAGGAGGTAAAATAATCATAGGCGCGGATTGCGCATTCGACCGTTCGGCCGACGCCGCCAATTTCAGTCGTTCTATGTGACCCGTTATATAAGATATACCTCTTGTAAAAGTGCCATAAGAAGCAAAGTACTTGGACTTTAGCTCCTTAATCTTTGGATCCTTAGCTTCATGAGCCGCAATCAACAAAGAGTCGTATGACGACCGAACATCTTCCCATAGACGGTTCAGTTCCTTTTCGTGCATACCCAACGATCCAGCCTGATGTTCAGACACCGGTATACAGGCAACATACGCCTCAAAATCTGCCAACCGATCGGCAGCCCGAATCAAATGAGAAAGATCCATTTTCGATCTCAAATTGTATGGAGAAATTTTGAAAATCTTGTATTAAAAAAAAAACTGTGATAATCCGAATAAGTGAGAAGACTCAATGAGTTCTTTTACTATTGGATTCCAATTAAAAGGGTTTACAAATGATAAATTTATAAAAAAAAACGAGTATTAAAATAAATAAACTCTTATAACAGTGACTTTTTTACACAAGGAGCTGAGATCCAACAATTTAGTTAACAAAAAAAAACGGATAACAATCGGGTTAAAAGTTTTAAAAATTTCGAAAAAATCTGATTAATAAACTAATATCTCAAAGCTATTCAAGTGTAAAAAAAAAGAAAACACTCTGTTATAAAAAATTTTATAAAAATATGTTGAACACTAGTACCGCTTCGCCTCAGTTACTGCTACTTTCAATGGGTTAATCGAATAAATTTATTTAATTAGAAAAAAGGGGGGTTAATCTAATATATTAATCATTAAATTCAGCAAATATTGTACTTTATTCGCGTGAATCCAATAAATAATTAAAAAAAAAAAGAAACAATTTTATTCGATTCTTTCAAACAGTAACCGAGTTTGCGACGATTACAAAGTTGCAGCACTAATGTGTGTTGGGTTGTGTGTGTGTGACAATGTTAAATTTGAGAGACAAACAAAACAAAAGCAACAAGTGTATAATCATTTGGTGGTTGATTTTTGTAAACACAAAAAAAGTAAAAATCTATTACACTCACCAAACACTAAGTTCACTATCGGGTTTTAAAATATTTAATTATAAAAAAATTAGTTGAACAAATCAAATGTTTATTGCCCGTCGGATTTTTCTTTGTTATTTTTCTTTTAATCAGAAAAAGTAACGAGTGCACTTTTTTCTTTCTCTTTCAAGCGCAAACGGGTAATATGCACAAGAAATAAAAACGCGCTTGGAAAAATAACAAAGAAAAAATGGAATTCTTTTACTTTTAAACAATTTTTGTATTTATGTACATATGTATGTAGTTGGGAGGAAAAATGCAGTTTTCTTTAAAATTTTTCTTAAAACAAAAATTTTTTAAATTAATATACATATGTACGTGCATATATCACTCAAAAAAAAAACTCTTCCATACATACATAAACACTTAGTGCATACACTTTAGAAAAGGGTTGATTAACATAAAAAAAATATATGTACGCACTCCACTTTGCACTTTTTGTGTTGCCGACGGCAAATGATAAAAACTTGTATGCTTTTTATTTTCTTTAAATTGCTTCTGATTGTCACACACTTTTTATTACACTTTATTAAATAAAAAATCACACAACTTACCTTTAAATAAGAGCAGGGAAGAATAAAAAATAATGGGTTTGTTATCCTTCGTGGTATTCCACTTGAATGTAAAAAATTACTCCGGAAAGGATTCTGCAAAATAAAGATGTTTTCTTCAAAAAATATTTCAAGGACTCGGGGGGTTTATATCCGGCTCGAAGGACCAAAATGTTTCCCTGAAATATTTTCTCGGAAATATATAGAAAAAAACAAAATGAGTTAAAATATAAAAATAATTTATTTTCAAGTTTTTTCTCTTGGGGTTTTTTGTATGTACATACGTACCGTACTCAAAAGGGTTCACAAAGTAAGTGATTTCTTTACATAAAAACACAACACAACAATATGACAAATAAAAAACATAGAATCGTCCACTGAACAGTAATCAGTGAGCGTTCACACTATGCGCGTAAACATAACATGTTCTCAATACATTTATCCTTCAAAACAGTAAGATTTTTCTTAAAATTAGGTGCAAAATATATTTTATTATTTCTTGAAATATATCTATTTTTATCTTCACTTAATTCCAAATTATTATTATTTGGGATTGGTTGGATATATAAGGAACTATAAAGTTCCTGGGTTAGTTGAGGAATTTGGATTATTAACAGTATGTTTCGTTTATTAGTTCCGATAGTCATTTTTACGTTTTGTAATTTTTCGAAGGTAATGTTGTACTTTATTATTTCTTCATCAGTTATTATGTTTTGGCTCAAAAGTCCTAGTCTCGATGTCAGTATTATTCCCTCAATTTTGTCAATTATCCTTTCAAGCTCAGCAATTTGAAAATTTAAATGTGTCTTCCTTATTTCGAGATTTTTACCAACTGTTTCGTTATTGCTATTTATGTATTCCAAATAATCCTTTTTTGCTTCCAAGTCATAAATTTTTGAAAGTTTTGCCAGTTGCTCATCAAAATGCTGATTTATTTCAATCTGGCTATTAGATTGCTCAATTACGTCATGTGTGTTTGTTTCCATTCTCTGTAATGTTTCTTCTATCTTTTTTCTGTCTTCGTCATCCATTGTTCCGAATAAGTATTTCATTCCCGTACCAAAAACATTTATAAGCCCTCTCTTTTGTCTATGAGGAGTAAGACTTTTCAATGATGTCCTTAAGTGCTGTATCTTATGGTTCAGAAACTCATCATTCAGTTCAGTCACGTTTTTCTCTAGATCCCCAATTTAGTAGTATTAAACAAATGCAAAATGTTGCAATAGCCTTCAATCAAATGCTTCTGTCCCAACTTTATCATGCTGAATCCGTTTCCCATAGTCAGATCTCTAAAATCAATTCTCTGACCGCGTGTCACGCAGGCCGCAAACACCATCAACGCCACCAACAACATCTTCCGAGATTGCATCATCGATATAATTGTCCGTAGGGTCAACCAGAACGTCCAAAGATCTAAAAGTATTCTTGCTACGTATTAGTTGGTCCTTATAAACCCTTTGGTTTTTATTCTGATAATATTTGTTATCTAACCTATTCAGTGTCACTTTTTCCTGTCTTGCATCTGTCTTATGTGCTCTAAAGTCTTTTTTAAAAATTTCATTTACGTCTTGATCCTTGCGATTTTTATTAATGTATGCTAGATTTTTTTCTTTTCTCAATTATTTGTCTAATTTTTTGGTTCTCTAACGGGTTATTATTAAAATGAATCTCTATAGGTTTCCTGAGCGTCGTCAGATGAAAAGTGTTATTATAAATGAAATTTGCTTGCATTGACAAATCCACATTATAAACTATATCTGATGTTTCTTCTCTTTTCCTCAATATTCTAATATTTTCATTCAGACTGCTATGAAATCTTTCTATATCAGAATTTCCTGTATGTCTGTAAGGGGTCGTAAAATGGAAATCTATATTATTTTTTTCCAAGAAGTCCCTAAAAAGGGATGAAGTAAGCCCTGGTTCATTATCTAGAATAAGCTTTTTAGGAGTTCTCATTAAGTTAAATAATATTGTGAAATGTTTTACAAAATTAAGCGGTGTTCGGTCTTCAACTTTCTGAATCAGCGCATACTTAGAGAACTTATCAATAAGCGTAATGTATGCGTTTCTTGGGTACATATACAAAATATCCGTATGGTAAATTTCATGTGGAGATGACGGAGTTTCCGTCTTTTCGAAAGGTAATTTCAAAGGTCTTCGTTCAATTTTATAATTGCATATCTCACAATTATTTATAACTTTCGTTATTTCTTTTTTCAAATTAGGATAATAATATTTTCTCTTGAGCTCAAAACCGGATGGTTATTTTCATACTTATGATGTCTCATTATTACCTCTAATAAATCTTGTTTTTCAATGTTCTCCAGTAGGGTATAAGTTCTATATATTTTAAATCTCTTAATATTTCTTAATTTCCTTACCTCCTCCTGGATCATAACATACAAATCCTCAACATCACAGAATATTACAACGTTTTCTTCTTTTTCGATTAAATTCATTATTTTTCTCAAAACCTCTTTAAAATCATCCACACCTATTCCAAACTTATATAATTTTTTATTGAACTGAGTTTTTTCCTCATAGGAATCTTTTTCTTGTCTCTCAATCAAGATTTGTTTGTTAGCGAATTGCAGAGGACTTTCTGTCACCGGGATATGATCCATTCCATCATCCTGAGCGCTATGCACGGTTGGAATTGGGGATCCGACCCTATTTCTATTCATTCTTTTTTCCACCCTTTGTTGAGAAACTTCTCGCTCTACTATTTTAAAATTTAATTCTTCTTTTTTGTGAACACGTAAAAAGTGTCTCTTCACGCCTACCTTGCTTTCAAAGTTCCTTTTACACAAGTTGCATTGAAAGATTTGTCCACCATGTTTTTGTTTAATGTGTTGCTCCAAAACAACTTTCCTTTTATACACCTTTTGGCAAAAGTTGCATTCGAAAAAATTTATTTCTGCAACGATTCTTGACAAGGCATCTGCCACTTTATTTTCTTTGCCTTGTACATGTTGGATATCAAACTCATATTCGTTGAGCTTAATTTTCCAACGAACCAACTTTGAGTGATGCCAACCATACTAAGGGTCTGTGATCAGTTTGCAATCGAAATTTCCTACCATAAAGATAGTGTCGAAATTGCTTACAAGCCCAAACCATAGCTAACAATTCTTTTTCAATTGTACTATAGTTTATTTCGTGTTGGTTTAAGGTTCTCGAAGAAAAGGCTAATGGTCCATCTTCCTGCGACAACACGGCACCGAGCGCAAAATTACTTGCGTCAGTAGTTAGTACAAATTCCTTTCCGAAATCTGGGTATCTTAACACCATATCCGATGTCAATATTTTCCTCATCATCTCAAAAGCCTGCTTGTAATCGGAGTCACCTGCATTGATTTTGCCGTCTTTTTTGAGCCTAAGGGTGAGAGGCTTTGCAATCTTGGCATAATTTGGTATAAACTTTCTGTAATACCCACTCAAACCCAAGAATGACAGGAGTTGTTTTACTGTTTTCGGTATTGGAAAACTCTTAATACATTCTATTTTTTTGGGGTCTGGCTTAATGCCCTCTGTGGGTACCACGTGACCAAGAAAATTGGTCTCTTTTTGCAAAAAATCGCATTTATTTAAAGAAACCTTTAAGTTGGCTTTCTGTAGTGTACACAATATCTTCGACAAATTATCCAAGTGTTCTTGAAGCGAAGTTCCAAAAACCAATATGTCGTCCATATAAATGACGCATATCTTATTAATGTAATTCCTCAACACGTTATTCAGCATCCTTTGAAATGTAGCCGGAGCATTTTTGAGGCCAAATGGCATACGTCTAAACTCAAAATGGCCATCATTTGTTGAGAAAGCAGGGGGGTTACTCCGTAATGCGATGCGAATGAAAAACTGAACGCATTTATATGCTATTTACATTGAAATGCGAAAGCAATTCCTTTCGCATCGCATTAGAGAGTAACCCCCCAGTTTTTTCCTGGTCGTTTTCATCGACCTCTACTTGGTAAAAACCTTTCGTCAAATCTAATGAAGAGAAATAATTTGCTCTCCCCAGCTTATCCAATACATCTTCGACAACCGGTATTGGATATTTATCTTCTCTAGTTATAACATTCAATCTTCTATAATCAACCACAATTCTCCACTCCCTATTTCCTACTTTATCCTTCTTTTTTGGGACAACCCAAATAGGATAATTATAGGGTGAATTACTTGGAACGATAATACCTTGCTCCAACATTTCATCCATTTGTTTTTTAACCTCATTTCTATGTATCTCGGGATATCTATATGATCTGATGTAAACCGGATTTCCAGTATTTGTTGGTATTGTATGTTTCACTTCATTTGTAAATGTCAAACTATCTCCTTTCTTGTAGAAGACATCCGAAAATCTTTTAATAACTTTTCCAAGCAATCGATTCTCTTCTTTGTTGAGGTGTTCTGTTCTTAATTGGTCAAATATTCCCAATTCATCCAAGTGGTGTAACTCGGGTAAATTTTCTATTCCCACTGTATAGTGTATAGTCTCAATTGGATGTTCTTTTTCGTATTGGCCCTCAAAGTATAAAGGTATCTCCTGTTCATTTATCGTTATAATCTGTTTTCTGTAGTCTATAATCGCATTATTATTTCTTAACAATGTTGAACCAAATATTCCGTTAAACATTGGATGAAAGCTAATGACCTTAAGAACTTCATCTTTTTTAAGGCGAATTTGTAAAGAGTCTTCATGGATTTTAGCTTCTTCATTAATTACCAAAAAACCTGAAGCCGTTTTGATTTTCTGTGGTTTTTTTTAATTTTTTTATATATTCTGGAGGATAATGATTTTTTTCAATAATATTTTCTATAGACCCGGAATCGATTAGAATTCTTGTGATTCGAGTCTTTCCCCTGAACAAGATATAGGGTAGTTTATATTCGGAGGAGTCTCTGTGTGAGAGGCCGTAAATCGAAAATTTTGAGGCTGTAAAGTCTGTGTGTTATCTATGTGGTGGCTTTGTCTATAAGTCTGTCCGCTGATAGCCATTGGTTCTGTTCCGTTTTGTCTAGACGCATTCTGATACGGAAAATTTCTATTAGTATGAGTATTTTGATATTTGTTATAATTAGGATTGGAGTAGTTAGGATTTGAATTGGAAGCTCGATTATTGAGATTGGGGTATTTAAAATTTTTCTTAGGATTTTGGTTATTAGTTTGATTAGTATTTTGGTTTCTTAATTGAAAGCCTTGAGTCTGAACATATTTTTTATTATAGTTTATCTTATTTTTTTCACTTAAGAGTAAGTTAGATTGACCTAGCTCATGAAGCGCTTTTTCCAATGAATCTGGCTTAAGAGCACAAAGAACTGTTTTTAAATTTATAGGTGACTTATTCATAAAGGTTTTCAATGCAATTCTATTATTATGATTAATCTCGGTCATGTTGCCGTCTAATCTCTGTCTCTGATTTAAAAACGAAAGCTTGGTTTGAATGAAGTTATAGAACTGTAGGACGTCTCCTCAATACTGGGCGCCTCTCAGTTCTTCATAAAGTAGTTCGGCAGAAGTCAATCCACCAAAATTAAGTTCCAGAAGAGACTTAATCCCATTCCACGTAGTTAAATGGGGATGAATCTCCAAAACCAATCTAGCCTTTCCTACGATTTTACTTTTAATCACTGACAAAAACATCCTTTGCGATGTCGGACTATAATCCGACATACACGAGATTACATTATCTATGCTCTCCAAAAACGGATAAAGTTCTTCCTTTCTTCCGTCAAAATTAGAAATTAAGCTTAAAAATCTAAGGGGATCTATATCCTTTATATGCTGTTGTTGTTGCAATTGTTGATGCAAATCTTGTTGTAACTGTTGTTGAAGTGGTTGTTGTTGAAGGTCCATTCTTCTATTTTGGTCGAATATTCTTCTTCTATGCTGCATGCAGTATCGCTGCCCAGGCAAAATTCGTTGCCTGATGACTTTGGTCTTCTTCTTTTCTAATTTATTTTTCACTTTTGTTTTTTCTTTTTTTTTTTTTTTTAATATATTTTTCTCTTTTACTTGGAGTTATTTTTATAATTTTGGAGGGACCCTTGGGTATCGCAAAATTTATTTATTTAATTTAATCACTTATCCTTTTTCGTAGGATCTTCTCGGATAGACGATTTATTCATCTATCCTACCGACTGCGCCAGTTTTAATAAAACAAAATATAATATTAAATAGAAACCAAACTAAAACCTTTTAGTTCAGAGTTTATTAGTCAAAAAGTTATTACCTATCATTACAGCTTGGTTATATTCTATCTGAAATAATAGTTGTTCGCAGTTACTGCGATCAACGATCATTCCCGATTCGTACAATATTTCTCTTAAAAATAAAAGTGTTCAAACATTTCTCTTAAAAATAAATTAACACTCGACAGAGGATTTAAATTACACGAAAATCAAATGACAAGAATGTTGTGAATAATAATTCACAAACAGAAACAATCATTCGAGATTTAAATTACAAGAAGTCCAAACAACCATTCGAGAATCAAATTACGGGAGTCAAAGAACAATTCTTATAAACTTAAACAATTACTCAAATTACAACTGAACATTTGTTCATATTAGTCATGACAACATCGTTGGGTAAAACTTATGTACATATGTACATTCTACATACAAGTTATGAAAACACTTATTTGGTTTTCTAAAAATATTATATCTTCAAGATACTAACCGTACCTTGAAGTATTCTTTATTTAATATTATCTTAACATTAAAATACTTAATTCTATGTGTTCTGTTCGAACGTCTAATTACCACTGCACGACTGTCTTACAATTTTAATTTATTTTTCTTAAATACTAGAATTTTCTTAATCTTAGACACATTTGGGTTTTTCTTAAACTTGTAAACATCTTTTTATCTGAAACTAATTACCTAGAATTGGTCGACCTTTCTTATCGTAAACTAATAACCTTGAATTTGTTTACAATATTTGAGTCGACCTTTTTTCTTAAACTAATAATTAGTTTCTATGGAAATTTTCTTATCGTCTATTTTATGGAAATTTCCTACTGTCTATCTTAACTTACATTTATACGTATAAATAATTATATTGTTTTTTTGTATAGATTTTTTTTCTACTTTGCACATACATAGATGACAAAAAGTTACATCCTCCGAATGCTGAACACAAACTGGTTTTTTACATTCCTTGCAGGATTTTCTTGTTGATCTCCTCTTTTCACACATGTAGCAATTTCCTTTGTGCTTTTTTCTGCCAGAAGCGTCGCGTTCTTCTTGAACACGTTCTGGTTCAGTAACATTATAAGACTTTACTGTTTGGCCCAACATGCATTCAATTGCACTGCGAGATGAAAAATGTCTCATAATTTGATGATTTTCTGAGCGGCTCTGAATTGCGTTCATAGCTAACAGTGTACTTAAATTTTGAAGAAACAGTCTTCTTCGGCTCGTTGAGGATTTAAGGCTGGGATTATTCTCCATATAGATGACAAAAGCAGCAAATGCACCCACGTCAATAATATTATAAAAAAACGCTAAGGACCATCTATTTGTTCTCCTCTTTGTCGTATATTCGCCCAGACATTTATCCATGTTGTCAACTCCACCTTTGCTTTTATTATAATCCAGTATCATTACTGGCTTCTTTTTTTCACCTCCAACCTCGGTATTGTAATTAGATGTAGATAGTAGCACAACCGATTTTTTTTTCGGGATATATGAGCACATACTAATGTTGTTGCTAAATCCAAAGACTGAAGATTCTACTTCTCTTCCTCGGGGATTAGAAAATTCAACCGGAACAAATGCTCGTCTTTTGTTCACGGTGCCCAAGATAGACAAGTTATAGTCCAACATCAAAGAAGAGGCCAAATTGTAACTTGTAAAAAAGTTGTCACAGACGATGTTTCGTCCACTTCCACGAAAACGGTTGCAACACAAATCTTTGACTACTCGTTCACCCTGATTTGTTTCCCTTTCTCCAGAAGGCGCCAAACCAGTATATATCTGTCCACTGAGTGGATAAGATGTAAAAGAATCACAAACCCACCAAACCTTTATCCCATATTTCGCAGGTTTTGAAGGAATATACTGAGTGAATCCTGTGCCACCACGAAAGGGATAAAGTTGCTCATCAACAGTTATGTTGGCTCCTGCCACATAGTTGTTCTGAAGGTTTCTATTCAGCAGCAGAAATATGTCAGTTATGGCTGCTGCCTTATCACTTTCTTTACGGTGCTGGCGTGTACCACCATTATCAAATCTGATATAACGGCTTATAGACCAAAAACGTTGAAGGCCCATCGAAGCACGATATAAAGAATGGGAATTAGTTTTCCATAAATCAGTAGTATGGACAAAATTAGAATGTGTCACTCCAGCCATCAAAAGTATTCCAAGATAGGCATTAAACTCTGAAGTTGAAAGAGGTTTCCAAACAGGCGTTGGTGTTTTGGGGTTTTCTTTTTGACTTTGTTCGTAACACTGCTTTGCTTTTCTATTTGTTTTTCGAATTACTATATCACATATTTCTTCAGACATTATTAATTTGAACGTTTTTATAATACTTATATTTGCTGATTTAGAAGTTGGCCCAGTATTTGAAGATCGGAGAATATTATGTGACAAACTCCTACGTAGTTCAGGTGGTTGATTCGACCAAATTGTGCCGTCTCTTGCTGTATAAGTTAATGCAGAAGATTCCACTGGATCACTATACTCTGCTTCCGAATCCGTCTCATCAGCAGGTGTACATTCTGGTAACTGTAATTCCTCAATATCTGAATCATAAATTGTTGAATTATTCCCGTCGCCCTCTTCATCTGCTAATATATGTCCAACTATTTCTTGTTCATCTTCACTATCAGTTTCCAACATTTCTTCTAATTTTCGATTTATGTATTGCTCTCTTTTTTCGAGGCTAAGAATTAAAGGTTTAATTTAATTTTTAAACAAAAAAAAATTAAATTGTGGTCCCTTCGATTATTTCGAGAGGGCAACTCAAATAGAAACGAGATTATTTCTGGATTTTATTTATTCTTTCAATTTTACAGTTTGGTTCTTAATAATAACTTATGCTATTTCAAATCCCTTACAATGCATTATTCTAGTTTTATTGATTTGTTTGTTTGTTATATATGTCTGGTTCGTTTCCGGCTTAAAGTTGGGAACGAACAGTGTAATAATAATTTCGATTGGTAAGCAAAGTGTGTAAGTACTTGTTGTTGTTTATTGGATATAAAGAAATTATTTGGAATCGCAACATTGTTGTTCCAAATAATTTGGTTTTAGTTGTTTATGTGTACAATTATATTTTAAATGTTGAAATAATTATTTTGATTGATAAGCAAAATGTATTAAGCGTGTGGCAATAAGAATTTATTTGTTTTAGGTCAACTTAATGGAAAAATATGTTGTACGAAATTATTTGGAATCTGAAGTATGGTTCCAAATAATTTAGCTGAGTTTAAAGTTTTATTGAACTTGTGTGTTTTTATATGATATGTATGGTTGATGTCGTAACAGCTAAGCCCTTGTAATTGGCGGGGAGTTAACCATTCACCATCAGCCATTATACAAATTACTGTTTTTAATCTACAAGTTATTAAAAACTTAAAAATACATGTTTATATACTTTGTGCACATACATATGTATGTGTGTATGTCAAACTAACCTTTATTAATTAATAAATAAATGTATGAATCAATTTATTGGGTTTTTTATCAAATCAAAACGTTTTTGTGTTTCTGCAATCACACCTCACATTACAAGTGCAAATAAAAACTAATTTGATTTGCTAACAAATTGTCTTTACGATGCCGTGTACACTCTCCTTTATAGTTGAAACATATGAGCTAAGATAAACAATGGGAATCCCCTTTTTAAACGCATACAGAAATTCGTAGTCACCTAGTTATAAACGACGACGTTTTTTTTCATAATAACGGATGCAAATCATTCAATTTGATGAGAAAAGCAAAAAATAGTGGTTTCATCTGAAGAAATTCCCTTGCAAAGTGTACGACTTACCCAGATATGATGGTTGTATGTTTAACGGAAATTTTTTGGTTGTAGACATAAAGGTTAATTTCGCCAGATTCACATAACCGAGTTCGAATATTTTATAAAAAAACAATTCTTTATTATTCTTTATTATTCTTTTTATTATTTCAAAAAACAAGTTTATTTTCTTATGACAAGACAATCGAGCTTAATGGAGAAACTAAGACTAAACTTTATAATTATTAATTGCTTTTACCATACTCCTTATTTCCTATCTATTGCATTAGGATAATTCTGATTGGTTCAATAAATTGCCAACTTGCAATTCTTTTTAAATTTTATGGGGCGATTTTTACCTGTAAACATTTCTTTGGACATTTTATTATTTTGTTAAAAATATTTCTCACGAAAAATGTCTGGAGTTAAATTGGAGCGGAAGTGCAGTATTTATGAAATTATTTTATTTGTCAATAATTCGTGAAATTGTTTAATATTTTTATGTTTTACTTTGGGAACGGAAATGCATTTATTGTTGATTTTGCTGATGTAATATATTTACAGTTCATTTACCTATTGTTTTTAAAAATTCTTCAATTTTGTCTGGTTTTGAATATTTAGTAGGGTTCGCATATATAACTACCCCCTCCTTTATATTAGAATTCTTCTGAATTCTATTGTTTAATTTTATTTTTATGTTTTTATGTTTTTTCATAATAATAAAGATTAAAATAAGTATAATTATTATGTTACATCCATATGTTAATTTGGTGTGGTATTTCAATGTTTTTATATTTCTTATGTTATTTGTGTTATCTGTTTCAATTTCTTGAAACGTCATTTTGTGTGAAAAATTTCTTACCGTATTTATGTTTTCAATAATTTGTTTTTCCTTCATGTTCTCAATTATATTTGAAAAAAAATAATCTTTTATCCTGACTGAACAGTTATTAAAATTTACTATATAGTTTCCGTCTAATACAATTTTTTCAAAATTATAAGTTTTTTTTTTTTTTTTTTTTTTTTTTTTTTTTTATAGGAGTAGGACCAGCACTCAGGGGATGACCCCTACATATGCAATGCATTGCGCCGGAACTGAAAACGAGGGGATAGTATTAAGGGGACAGATGAGAAGATAGACAGTTTTTTTGTAGCTTTTTCAACCTTTTTACTTCGCCGGCTAATTTTTGCTACAGGGCCGACGAAGGTGGGTGCTGTTACTCTGCTTTTTAGTACATGATAGTGTCAGTCGCCGCCAATTATGCCAATGAAGTTTGATTTATCCTGACATTCATTGCGTTTTTAATTAATACTGTATCTAAATCTAATTGTATTATTTCTAAGTCTGTATTTCTTACTAGTTGGCAATTATTCTTTATTATACAGTGATTACTTAGTTTTAAATTCTTTAAATGTTTATATTCTTCAAACTTATATGTTTTATTTTCAAACTCAAACATTTTTTCAATTATTGAATTTATTTCTTCTTTGTGATCATTTGGTAGTGGAACAATATATCTTAACTCTTATAAATGTTTTGGGTATTTTTATACCAAAAATTAGACATGATTTATTAAAGTGTGCTGTTCCTATCTGAATATGTTTTAATTTGTTATAATCAATCTCATATTTTCTTATTTCATGGCTATTTAGAATAGTTGGGTGTACCATCTCGTATTGTGCGGAAATAACGTTGTCTTGTAAATGTTCTATTGTATTTTTAATCAGTTGTACATTTGACAATTGTTCTAAGTATATATTTTTTTCATTTTCAGTTTCGAGCAATTAATTATGGAATTTAATCTGTTTGTATTAAGTTTCTATCGTTTTTGACAATCAATTTTAAGTTATTTATAGTCTCATTAAAATAATTATTACTTAAAACTTGTTGGTCATTGTTATTTTCTAGTTCGTCAATTTTAAAAAGATGTTTTTCAATATGCTGTCTGTCTTCGTCATCCATAGTTCCAAACAACCATTTTGTCATGCTGCCTATGCCGTTAATAAGTCCGCGTCTTTGTCTGTTTTGTTTTGGTATCAAAGTACCTAATTTATTTCTAGCGTCTAATAATTCTAGTTGAAGTATATCCTTATTTTTTGTTTTCATTAAAACTACGTTGTCTGTCATTTGGTCCAATATGCTTTTATTATATGTAGTACTATCTCCTGATTTTTCATATAAATGTCTATGTATCCTGCTTTTTCTGTAAATCGCTTTGGTATTATTAGTCCCTCAGTCGGTAGTGTCAACAGGAGTAGTATCACTGTTGTCAACATCTTAAGATTTGATATCTTTCTGTAGAGTTGGTGTGGTTCAATATCCGACCGATGCCGTAGTTTCAGCGTTTCCTTTATTAGTTGCCATTTGTCTGGTTCCGGAATATTTATTATCACGTTCTTGGCTGGGCCTTGTATGGTTCGATAAGAAATGGCTTTTACGGTTTCCTTCCTTAATTCCTCATCTCTTATTGTTGATAGTAGGTACTCCACACTGCTTAGGAATGAATTGATTGTAATTTCTCCTATACCCGTAAACACTGGTAGATATGCAACATTTTTGTGGATCCTGTCCAATTGATTATGTTGTGGTTGTTGGCTTTGCAATTGTTGTCATTGTTGTTCTTGTCCGTCTTGTACAACAGGATTTTGCTGTTGTTGTTGCTGTAATTGTTGTTGTAATTCTACATAAGCTTGGCGCAAGTGTTCCAGCTGTTGCTCTTTTCTGACCAATTCGTCTGCCAGGCTAATCTGCACTTGAGCTTGTTTCTCCATTGTTCGGTTTTTGTCGAAAGTTCGTTGCCTTCTAGAACTTGTTTCTGAAAAACTTAATAAAGGGTTGTGGCGTCTACTTGGCATCAATGTTCACTGCACTATTTAGTGGTGTTCACTTTTTCTAAGTGTTCGCAGCACAATTATTTTATTAATGCTTATAGTGGCGTTCAATTTTTTTTTTTCTTAATTCTTCACTACACTATCTTGTCTCTTGTTTTTGTAGCGTCTATTTATAATTGTAAGGGCTCACTGCACTACTGTGGTGTTTCACTTCAATTTTAATAAATGTCCACTGTACAAAATTCAATTTAATACGGTTCGTATCACTGGATCCTTTTACTCACTACCGACTGCGCCATTCACATAACCGAGTTCGAATATTTTATAACAAAAAAAACAATTTCTTGTTATTTCAAAAAACAAGTTTATTTTCTTATGACAAGACAATCATGCTTAATGGAGAAACTAAGACTAAACTTTATAATTATTAATTGCTTTTACCATACTTCTTATTTCCTATCTATTGCATTAGCATAATTCTGATTGGTTCAATAAATTGCCAACTTGCAATTTATTAATAAAAATTCTTTTTAAATTTGATGGTGTGATTTTTACCTGTAAACAATTCTTTGGACATTTTATTATTTTGTTAAAAATATTTCTTACGAAAAATGTCTGGAGTTAAATTGGAGTGGAAGTGCAGTATTTATGAAATTATTTTATTTGTCAATAATTCGTGGAATTGTTTAATATTTTTATGAGTTATTTTGTGAACGGAAATGCATTTATTGTTGATTTTGCTGATGCAATAGATTTACAGTTCATTTACCTATTGTTTTTAAAAATTCTTCAATTTTGTCTGGTTTTGAATATTTAGTAGGGTTCGCATATATAACTCCAGCGTTGTTGATATGGAGATCTTTAAGCAATTCCAATGATAGCATTTCTTCGTAGTTTGCAATAGTGTTGGGTGCATTAACCACGGCTGGTAAGGGTTTCATCATAGTAATTTCCCTACTGGAATAAGCTCTTTTCACTATGGTAATTGTAGAGTTATGGTGTTTGACAATATAAGTACCATGCAGATTCACTTCCTTATTTTCCACCCATATTGATCCATCATAACCGTTTAATAGAATTAAACCCGGTGTGGTTTCTTCTACCATGGGTAAATGTTGGTTGTTAGAGGTTGAACAATTTGATGGCAAGCCATTGAGTGATCTCGGCATTTGATTCTGAAATGTTTTCCAAATTGTAATTTTCGCAAACGGCTACATCACTAAACATTCTGCATGCGGACTTTACCTCGAGGAGAGAGTTTTTACATAATACAAAATTTTCATTGTCAATCTTAATGGATACGTTCTGATTTTTAACTGATCTTATAAATAAGCTTTTACACGTTTCCCTTTCCATAACTGGCAAGTCGACAATATAAAGGATTGTCGTTTTATTTAACCCTATTTTTACTTCACCAAACTCCAAGGCTTCAACCAAATTCACATACGGCATATTATGCTCATCGAAATGCTTCTTAGTTACGTTTAGTTCATATTCAGATTTTGCCCACTGCATTGAATAACCCAGATTGGTAAGTTCCTCCTTGATTATTTCTAGCTTCCTTTCAACGGGTTTAACAATTTCCCGCTTAAAAGCATCATTTGATCTTTTGATTTCTACCAAAAAATACCTCGATAGGTTTTCTACTTATTGAAGAATGCACCGAATTATTATATTTATTTAAGCAGTTCATCAAGAGATCTTCAAAAGATTTATGAACGTTTTCTGCATTTATGCATCTCATTATTTCGATTAAAGTGGAATGAAATCGTTCCACTTGTCCATTTACAGAACTAGTATAGGGTGGCGTTTTATAGATTTTAATGCCCAATTGATTCTCTAGCATAAAGGTTACGGGAGCTGAGTTAAGTGATTTTTCATTATCTATGACAACATTTTCAGGAGTACCAAAAGACATAAGTAGCTCCTGTAAGAGATTTTTTATATCTTCTGTTGCCCTTGATTTTACTATTTTAGCCTGCGCGTACTTTGAGAATTTATCTATAGCTGTAAGGATAACTCTATTGTTTGTGTGATAAATATCGATGTGGACATATTGGCCTAGGTAATGCGGAATTGGTGTTTTCCCTAAAACTATGTTATTTGGGTGACGATCATATTTATTTTCACAACATATCTTACACTGTTTCACTAATTTCTTTATTTTTGTGTGCATTTGGGGGAAATAATATTTTCTAAGTAACTGTGTTTTATTTTCTTTTGGGTCTCTGTATGCACGTCTATGTCCGTTAATAATTTCCGTCTCTTGTTCGATGTCAAGTCCTTAACTCATTAAGGCCCAGCATCGTATACGTTGAGCTACATCGATGAAATTTTGAGAACATATTTGTTTTGGCCTTAATATGATACGAATAAAATTTAAAAAAAAATGGAATCGGTGGGAGTCGAGTTAATCCGTGTTGCGAAAACGTAACGCTGGGCTTTAACGATATACATTTTACCTTTTTTTTACTTAAAATTTTTATTCAATGTCTTAAAATCAAAGTAATTAGCATAAACTTATTAAAAAACAAAAACATAAAATATTTTTAATTATAATAAGTATTGAAGCGCTTGGGATGCACAGCTACATTACATTTCCCACATTTATAAATGGTTTGACTGTTGCATTGTCGACAGCGCAATCTTCTATCTTGGCGAACAAAAGTGTGATCAATACGATCTGTTCGAACAGGTGGTAGTGGAGATGAAACACTGCTTTTGGCATTTGTCCTCTCAACATATTCCGATTTCAACAAGCATTCAATCACGAACATTCTTAATTCCAGTTGCGAAATAGGAGCTATCTTTTCCTCTTTTCTCAAGACACAATGCAGTTTCCAAGCGTTTACAAGAGCTGCGTCTAGGGCATTGGTAAAAAGTGGCCAGTACCACTTTTTGCCTCTAACTTGAATGCGATAATTATTTATCGCGTTGTCAAATAAGTCAACTCCACCCATTGTCTTATTATAATGGTAAATGGCATTGGGATATTGATAATTTTTTTATTTTTACGGTCGTATCGTTTAGCTTGTTTCAATGGCTCAACAGATACGCAGTTTGATAAAAGAGTAACAACTGAATTGTCATTCCAGCGCACAGCAGCTATTTCGTTTAGTGAATCATAGCAGTAATCAAAGCTTCCACGTTCCTTTTTCTTAAAAATTTTAGGCGAAGATAGTTTCGCATTGCTTGTCCGATTTTCTCTAACTGTACCTATAAAATCATGTATATACATACGTACATATGTCAGTAGTAATAAAAAATCAACAAATTAATTTGTTTCCAAACAATATCTGTTGCAAAGTATCCCAAACTTGATAAATGAACTACTAGCTTGTAGGAAGTGAAGAAGTTATTGAACGTGATGGTGTGTTGATTGAGTTTATCAAGCTGTTGTAGCAAATTCATGACAACATTTTCACCCAAACCATATCCAGGCTGTTTGGCTGATGATCCAGTATATGGAATGAACTGGAATAAGTAACCATCAGTCGAGCAAAGACACCAGAACTTGTAGCCAAATCTAATGGGTTTTCCTTTTATATACATTTTACAGGAGTGTCTACCATAATAGGCCACCATTTGTTCGTCGATCGACAGTTCATAGGAAAATATACCAAATGAAGTTTTTATTAAGCCTATTGTGAAGAGGGGTTAGTTTTGCAAATTTGTCTTCTTTATCTAATTCAGCATTGTTACACACATGTATTTTGGTTTTAATACGTTCGAATCTCTCACGCGTCATATTTTCTTTTATGAGTTTATTAGATAAAGACGGGTTTTCAGACCAATACATTCGGAGGTTGGGCATTGTATTGACACCAGTTAAATACAAAATACCAATAACTTTTTGAATTTGTGCATAATTGGTATAAAAAGTAGTGTCATTTTTGTCTACATGGCTATAGCGATTAGTACTCTCAGTCTCAGTCGGACAGCGACTGAAAATAACTCAAAAGTACTTTTTTTCAGTTCGGTTGCTAATGTACTGAATTCAGTTCCTGTCAACAGCAACTGAAAAATCGGATTCAGCTGCTAAATTCAGTTGCTATTAAGTTTCAGTCGCAAACGTATGGAATTCAGTTTGAGTTTCAGTTTCAGCTGTATGCGACAACCAGCCTTTAAACTTTTTTAAAGTCATTTCTATACGTTGTCCTAAATGTGTTAATTTTTTTAACAACCATTTCCCTGTTTGCATCGGGGTATTTTTCCTTTAACTTATTAATTAATTTTTCGTAGGCTTCGGCTTTCATCACTCTGTTGCTGTAATCGCTGCTTTTAATACGCCATAACGCAGG